>CM060898.1:67127537-67727537 GCA_030762935.1 Hymenopus coronatus | reverse complement strand
AAATATACAATTATGTCATGTACATTTTTTCGTGAAATTGGCCATTTTCGAGATATTACTTGTATTTGGTTTCAGTTTTAAAATACTTAAACTGTTTTCATACGGGAATAAGTCAATTCCATGCCATGCAAGGAAACGAATTTCAATCACATAATAACCAGCTTTTAAAAGATTTGACTATCGCTTTGTTCTAATGTTCTCCCTTACTTACCTTCTACTTACAGGGAGGCAAATAATAAGACAGTTTCTGCTAATGTTTAGTTCGATTAATATGAAGTAGATGGATTAAGCTTTTTAACATAATTTGTTAGAGAGATAAAGAGAAAGTCATGTGAATGGAAAACATTAGATGTTTCTTAGTTTTCCAGGGGAGAGCCAATATTAACAAGACTTTCAAGAAACCTTCCCCCCCCCCCCACTACAAATTACAGTTTACATGAACATTTTTAAAAATGTTTAGCCATCTCAAAAATTACTTTAACGGGGTCTGGTGTATTTCCGGTAATATCTTGGTATTGCATTTTTGCACATTTACATGTACTTGCCTCTATCAGTTTAGGAAAGTTGTCTTGCTTATGTAAGCTTAATCAGAACGATTTCAATCGACTTTGTACAGCGTTTTAGCTATGGGGTGGCTAAACTGCCAGGAAACTTAAAAACATGCGGTGTGGAACAGTGTGTATGCTTGGCATTCAGGCAGCACTGAGTTGAAATCTTGCTTATGGTGAGTTAACTGGATAAGAAAAAACAAACACACACACACGCACGCACACACCCATGCACGCACACACATAATCTTATATGCAGATTTTTCTTTCTCTAGCTTTATGTACACACAACGTTTATAGTAGCTAGAGAAGGTATTGTATTTCGTCCAAAAATTAAATGTTCATATTTCACCGGAAATATATGTTTTGGGGTCCCCTTAGTTTGATTAAAGCATTTTTACTTTATCTACACGTATTATTTATATAATGCATAGAGAAGGTTTTGTATTCCACCAAAAAGTTCGACACTGAGATTTCACCGGAAATAAACGTTTTAGGGTCCCCTGTATAAACAAAGTAGAAAAAGGTCCGTATGTATGTGTGTCCGTGTGTCTGTGAGCATAACTCAAAATCGATTTTCAGGAGAATCCCTCCACTCCAAAGTTCCTTTGATTTTCTCAAAAATGGCTCTAACGAGTTTGATTAAAATAACGTATATTAAACATATTTATATCACAAATATTTTTTTTTCAGTTTCTGGGAATAGCTTCTGTAGACATCTTTATTCTGGATGAATTTTGCATACCAGTTAAACCGCAAAACATAGACAAACATCTAATACACACAAATGTAAATCTCGTTAAAACACGTAATCTACGTCATATAAGTTTTTCTTGTATATTTGAGTATTTTCGATGTATTTCTTGTTATTGGTTTCAGTTTTACTACCCAAATTTTCTCAAACGGGACCATACAAATTGAACCGAACGTCACCTGTTTCACATAATACCAGCATTTAAAACATTTGACTACCGCTTTAGCCTAATGTATTCCCTTATTTCCCTTGTACTTAGAATGAAACAAGTAATAAGGTCTATTCGACTAATATTTATCTCGATTATCGTGTTATAGATAAAATAATAATATTTTGTAAGAACAGTAGTTAAGAGTGGCAGTTTGGGAACAGCTAGAGAAAGTTATGTAAATGGAACACGACAGGTTTTTACTTTCTCTACACGTACTATGCACATAATGCACAGAGAAGCTATTGTATTGCACCCAAAATTCGATACCGAAATTTCACCAGAAATACATGTTTTGAGATCCCTTATATCCAAAAAAGTATTTTTAGAAAAATGCCCCTGTGTGTGTCTGTGGGCAGCATAGTTCAGAAACGGAAAGACCATTAAATACCAAATTTGGTATTTAAGTTTGGTATCTTCCAAGGATGCGAGACGAAGATTTTCAAGAAAATCTCATCACCCGCAACTACTATTTACATTTCGGAAATTTTGTTTTTCTAAAAAATGACTAACGATTTTGATTAAACTCTCTTATATTTAAGATATTTACCTGATAAATAAAATATATATCTTCAATTTTCTAGGAATAGCATCTGAAGAAAAATTTATTCGGGATGAATTTTGCGGAATTTTGCATAGCTGTTAAACCTAAGAGATATGCCAAAAACCTACTTAAAAACTGTATATCTCGTTAAAACACACAATTTATGTTAGATCCTTTTTTGTGGAGTTCACCGTTTTTGAGACGTTTATTGTTATTAGTTTCGGCTTTAAAATACTTAATCTTTTCTCATACGGGAATTTGTCAACTCCTGTTCATACAAAGGTACTTAAATTACATAGCAACCAGCTTTCGATAGATTTGACTGTCGATTTAGTCAATTGTACTCCCTTATTTCTCTTCTACTTACAAGGAAGCAGGTAATAAAGCTCTTTCTGCTAATTGTTTCTCTATTAGTATTAAATACATAGAAGAATAAGCTTTTTAACAATAATTTATTGTAGAGATGTAGAAAAAGTTACGCGAATAAAACATCAGATTTTTAGATATTGAATTTGATTGCAACATATCCTTCTATTTATTGCATTCATTTAAAGAAATGTTTAATTCACTGTAATACATTTAACTTGGGTCATCTTAATTTAAATAGCTTATTCTGAATTTTCCCTTTATGCTTAGGTGAAGAGGTCAAGTAACTAAGCTGCACGGAGTTAAATAACTAATATCCTTCAAAGTTATAAATAAAGGCTTCCTCTTTAAGTGCATCTTGACTTGAAATATTAATTAATCTTATATCCAATAAATTAACCTAAAGTATATTCTTAACTCCCGGGTCCACTTTAGCGCAGTTTCAATCATTATTTCGTACAGGTAAAGGACGCTAAGCTTCATAATCCCCCCTCCAAATAACAAAATTAGAATTGTAATTAAGAGATATTTTAGAATAGAAAGTCGTATTTCACATCACTAACATTTAATCTGTTCCCCCCCCAGGAACTTTGTAAACATTTTTATTTATATTGAATTAACTTACATTTGAATAATAAATACTGTGTGTGTTTGATACTACAAGAAAAACTGTTATTTATATCATGAAAAAATGACATATGGTTCCCTTATGTAAAACTGCTTTCGTTGTATAATTATTATAAAATACAGCGAGATTATTTACATAATGTCCCACTGTTAATAAATTGCTCGCAGTGGGCTATTCAAGCCACATTTACGACCGCAATGATATGGCCACCTAAATGGGATAACATACGAACCACTCCTTAATTACAATGTGAAGCACACAGCTGACACCTTCCTATAAAATTATCATATGTAATGACACGGGTGGTTTCCAAACCGTTGATTAATTCGCGAGTCACGAAGTGAAATCAAGATTGATGTTTACTAGGAAGATTACACTATGAAATGAATATATTTAGCAAAAAATCATGATTTTTAAATTAAGCGGCTTTTTCCGAAAAATAAATGAAAGTATGCGAGCACACACTTTGCTCAGTGCAACTTGAAAATATAATATTATTAACTACCATGCGGCGTGGAATGTAATATTTTTAAGGCTGCAATAACCCAATAATAATAATAATAATAATAATAATCGCAGTTCACATCCAAGAGGAATGCTATAATGTAGCATAGCTCGTGCAATGTTTGAACTAGAGAAGAAGACGGGACAACAGAACCGTGCTGCATATGCAACCATCAAAGCGTATGTGTGGAGCCTGAAATCTAAAATATCCGAGCGCGGCAAATCCTTTCAAAGGTCGTGTGTAAAGCGCTACTTTCTTTTTGTTTTTATTCCAAGCGATGCACTTCATTCAGAAGTAAGTAAATCTGTTACAAAATATAGCAAAGGTCGGGAATTGGTGTGTAAGGATTATGGATTGGTTTAATCAATACCAAGTCAACAACTTTTTATTAAAATAAGAACTGAAGCTTTCCTGGCGACGTGTTAATTCAAAATCTTCTCGGGCTTCTAGCCAGGTAAAAACTTGGCTTGACACCAACGTTTCGAAGAAGTGCATCTTCCTCGTCTTCAGGGTGAACTCATCTTAAATACCAGGCCATAATATCTCGCGAACCAATCAGATGTTAGCTTCATCCCAGCTCTTATAAATACCAGTCTCCGCAAGCTCAAACCATCAGTTCACCCTGAAGACGAGGAAGATGCACTTCTTCGAAACGTTGGTGTCAAGCCAAGTTTTTACCTGGCTAGAAGCCCGAGAAGATTTTGAATTAACTTTTTATTAATTCATAATACTATGAAAATAATTACTTTATAGTTCAGTCCCATTTGGATGTAGGTATTTAAGTTATTTTCATTTGGATAATGTTTTATTAATCTTAAGAAGTTTATTTATGTGTATCTGTTATAGTGACTTGACAACTTTCCATAAGTGTTTCAGGGCTCATTAATAACGATTCTTTTTTACCTTATCTAGCACGTATGTGCATACAATGTACATATTAGCTAGAGAAGATATTGTATTCCACACCGAAAACTTACTTTTTGAGGTCCTCTGAGTATGAAAAATGCATTTTTTGCATTTTTAGAACAAGGTTTGTGTGTGTGTGTCAGTGGACAGCATAGCTTAAAAACGAAAGGGCCGTTAATATCAAACTTGGTATTCATGTTTGACATCTTCCAAGGATGCAACACGAAGATTTTTAAAAAAAAAAATTCCCACCAATTACACTTCCCTTGCAAACATTAAAAAAAATAATTAAAAATCTCTATTTTCTCAAAAATGGCTCTAACTATTTTGATTGAAATACCATATTTGATATATCTTTACATCACAAATAACATTTATATTTTGAATTTTCTGGAAGTAGTCTCTGAAAACCTCTTTATTCTGGATGAGTTTTGTAGAATTTTGCTTCACGGTTAAACCGTAAGAAACAAACAAAAACTTACTATACCAAGATGTAGATCTGTAAAAACACATGATTTTAGTCATATGTGGTTTTGTTTGTAGAGTTGACAGTTTGCGAGGTATTCCTTGTTATTTGTTTCAATTTTAAAACACCTACTTTTTCTCAAACGGGAACATGCCAAGCGAAGCAGCCTCAATTGTTTCACAGCGACCACCTTTTAAAAGATTTGACTATACTTTAGCCTAATTACTCCCTTATATCCCTTCTACTTACAAGGAAGCACATAATAAGACGGCTAATGTTTATCTTGATTACCATTGTGTAGTAGATAAAATAATAAATTTTTGTAAGAATAGTTGTATACGGAACATCTGGAGAAAGTTATGTGAATGGAACTCATCACATTCTTTATGAACGTAGTTTCAGTACTGTGCATTTGGTTATATAAAATTAAGCGTCGGCAGCCCTTGAGGTTAATTTCCCAGGTCTCGTAAAGCCGTACAGAACTTCTACCTTGACTGAGTTATCGTGCAAAGGAGTGAGTCCAACCAGTAAACAGGCGCGTAGAACGAACGGAACTTGCCTCATTCTAAAAAGGAAACTCGGTAGCAGCAACACTCCACAAACATGAACCGAACACAGGGCGCCTTTTGCATGACACTAATATCTACCCCTATATCAGAGTACTCGCGTAATGCACTGCTTAGTTTGAAAGCTGGAAGTGCCTATTTATTAAATTGCAATTAAGTGACAAAACAAAATAAGAGCCTTATTAGTTATTTATTATTCATACAATAAATATTTGTAACACAAAAATCTCACAATTCTATCAAACTGAAGAAATGGATATAACTCATACTTCTTATCAAATTGAAAAAATGAATAAAATGACACTAATAACTTGCAAAAAATGCTAAGAAATACAAAATACTTACGGCTTTTACAGTAAATATCAGCTTGTTATCGTCTTTGTGCTTTATAATTGGGGCCGGGCACACTATCCCAAGCTTTTTGCGTCATTTTGCAGATAATACTAATGAACGCATTAACTAAGGTAATAGCCCTAGAGTTAATAAAGGTTGACAGCTATATTGAAAAGCCATGTGGATGGTACGTAAACTAATTTATAATTATTTTTTGTTTTGTTTTAGAATGGGCCATTTCCATACACACATACATATTATGGGTGTAACTTTGTTGACAGATTGATATTGTTTTCAACTTTAATTACGTATTTTTATCCATTTCGTTTAGGGAATCCTCCACTTAGAAGAAACTTAAGTTGATACATTGCAGCATCGATAGAGCGTTGAAGACTGCTTGTGTTTTAAACAGAAAATGTTAAGGAGAGAAGTGGGGGTATTGTGACCTGTGTGAATCTTAAGAAGTTGAAAGGAATTTGTCAAGTTATTAATTTTTGTTTAAATTGTTTATTTAGTAACGACGCTATCAATTGTCAGTGTCATATCAGCTCCACCGTAATGTCCCGATTTCGTCCTGCAAAAGATCTTTTACATGGGAGTAAATCTACTGACATTGTGCAGTCACTTTTAACCACACAAGTTTGTCTAGTTTTTAAGAAGTTTAACGTAGATGAGAAATATTTTAGGTACAAGGAATAAAGAGATAGTAGGCCAAATGTTTTAAAAGCCTATAGTATGTGATAGCTTTGAAATACTTTTCAACTTGGTCAAATCTTTTAAAAGTTGGTTGCTATGTGTTTGGAGTACCTTTGCTTGTATGGACAGAAGTTGACAAATTCCCGTATGAGAAAAATTTAAGTATTTTAAGAATAAAACCAAAACAAGGAATATTTCGAAAACGGTCAAATCCACGAAAAAATGTATATGACATAATTGTGTGTTTTAAGGAGATTTAATTTTTTTGTGGGGTAAGTTTTTGTATAAAACTTGTGGTTTAGGGGTTATGCAAAGAAATTCATTCTGAATAAACAGTTCTTCTGAGACTATTCCCAGAAAATTAAAGCTATACATTTTGTCATGTAAATATCTGAAATATAAGAGATATTAATCAAGCTCCTTAAGAGCTATTTTTGAAAAATAAAAATAATTTCCATGTAAAGAGTAGTAATAGGTGTGAGAATTTTCTTGAAAATCTTCGTGTCGTATCCCTGGAAGATACTGAACTTAAATATCAAGTTTGGTATTTAACGGACTATTTTATTTTGAGCTATGCTGCCCACAGGTATGCACACACACACGCGCGCGCGCGCACACACACATACATTTTTCTAAAAATGTTCTTTTTATTCAAGGGTCCCAAAACATGTATTTCAGGAGAAATCTCGGTATGGAATTTACACCATGTATATAGTACGTGTAGAGAAAGTAATAAATAAACAATAACACTAAGTTTTCATTAAAACTGAAACTAATAACAAGAAGTATCTCGGAAATGCTATTCGTTTTATTTGTCATGAAAATGTCTTAAACATAGGTATTTTAATCAAAATCGTTAGAGCAATTTTGAGAAAAACAGAACTTTCGAAACTTTTTCCACGTAAAGAATAGTTTGGGGAGGAGGATTTTCTTGAAAATCTACGAGTCGCATCCTTGCAAGAATTTATAGGGTTCAGTATATGCACCGTGCAAACAATGAACCTGAAAATTCAGAACATTTTCAAAACTGTAAAACATCTTGAAAAGAAAAATTTTGAGGCTATTTCGCCTATGAAGGACTAGGACCTTAAATTCTAGTTTAAGGCATGATGAAAAGTGATTAGTACATCATAGTACTGGTGACAGTTGTTCGTGAATTCCAGAGAAAGTTAATGCACGTGTGCTTGAGTGGCCAGGGAATTCGTGCACAGAAAATCTGTGGGCCATTTGCAAAAAGGTTCTAGCAAAATTGGACTGTTCCACAAAAGAACATCTGATATTAGCTTTAATTCATGTCGTTTCATGATCTCAAAAATGTGTGTTCCGATCTTGTGGAGTAAATGCTAATCGTGTAATGGAACTTATTAAAAATCTGATGTGCTCCATTCACACGACTTTCTCTACATCTCTAGAATAAATTATTGTTAAAAAGCTTATTCTTCTATTTACTTAATGCTAACCGAAAAAAAATTAGAAGAAAGGGTTTTATTACTTGATTCCTTGTAAGTAGAAGGGAAATAACCATAGTCTAAATCGTCAGTCAAATATTTTAAAAGCTGGTTGCTATGTAAGTAAAGCACCTTTGTTTGTATGGACAGGAGTTGACAAATTCCCATATGAGAAAAGTACAAGTATTTTAAAGCTGAAACTAATAACAAGAAATATCTCAAAAAGTCAACCTCGCGAATATATATGTATATATAAAACATAAATTGTGTGTTTTAATGAGATCTATATATTTTGTTAAGTATGTTTTTGCCTATCTCTTACGGTTTGCCAGCTATGCAAAATTCCGCAAAATTCACCCTGAATAAACATGTCTTCAGAGGCTATTCCGAGAAAATTCAGGATACACATTTTATTTGTGGTGTAAAAATCTGTAATTTACGATATTTTAATCAAAATCGTTAGAGTCATTTTTGAGAAAATCAAAATGTTCGAAATTTTTTTCCATGTAAAGGGTAGTTGGGGGTGGGGGGATTTTTTTAAAATATTTATGTCGCATCGAAGTTTGGTATTTTATTGTCTTTTCATTTTTTAGCTATGCTGATCACAGATACACACACATGGACATTTTTCTAAATTTTTTTTGGATTCAAAGGGTCTCAAAACATGTATTTCCTGTGAAATCTCGGTATCAATTTTTGGGTGCAATACAAACCTTCCCCATTCACTATGTACATAGTACGTGTATAAAAAGAAAAATCAGGAGGACATATTAAGTATTGAGAAATGTAAACTGGAAGTAATTTATGATTAAATGCACGAACGGATGAAAAGTGTATTATTGTTCTGTTCAGATTTATTCGCACGGGACTGTAGTTACAACCAGATTCATTTGCAATATCTATGCCTAACGAAGCGTTAAACATTTGTGTGTCGGTCCTTAATTTTCACGTGACCTGTGAAGAAATGATTAGGGGCTGTCAAACATTGGTACGTCGCATATGAGTATTAAATACCGAGTGTGACGAAGCCAAGGACCAGACGAGCGTTCATAATAAATACGTTTAAAAACAACACGGAGTACACGAGAGGCACCGTTTCAGCGATTTGCAGTTGGCAACAACAGTACCTTGCAGTTCTTAACTTTACAATTACTCAAGACTTTCGCATCGACGCTAAAGCCTGGCGTGTTCTACTTTTTTTGTTTCTTTCGCGAGTCGAGCTACACCCCCGCCACTTCAGGGTGCTTCGACACCACCGGAAGAACAATGGGCGACCCAAGGAGCATACCACCTGAAGAATAAGAGAGGCGGTAGGGGATCGATTCTGTATCCTACACTCACATCTCCAAGCTATTCACAGCTTCATCTCTCTCCGCGTAGCTACACGCCATTACTGCGAAATCACAATGCTTGGAACAGTGTGTTCATTTTCTCGAAATGTGAGCCTTTCGTCACATTTCCCAATATTCCATCCGCGGTTGCGAGGAGCATGCTTCAAAACAAAAGAATCACGACATCTCTAGGCTTTCGTTTTTATTTTCAATCAACAACACCGGAAAGGTGTGTAAAAATTTCTTCGAAATACAGAAAATGCTATATGTCAAACTAGCTTCAGGTGATACAAGAACTTCAAACAAAACATAATACGTTAGAAATAATTTCAGCATACCTTAATATATAGGTTTTATATTATTTACAGTATGTTACGGCTTAGAGTTTTTTTTTAACAAGGCAGGTTTGAAAATATACATAAAGGTATACTTCTTTTTAGTTTGCAAAAGATTCATTATTCAACAAAATAAAAAATACGGATATAGAAAAGTAAAACCAAGTCAAGAATTATAGAGACAGTACAGTCGACTTTTCCATCCTAATTAAACAGGTTATACCCGTGGCTTCGCCTGAGCTCATGTAGTTGTCATTGGGGTTAGTGCTTTAGTTGCTTGAAAGGCAACCTTGGGACCAGAGGATGTGCACCTAGACCTTGGAGGACGACAGATTTGAACATGCCACCACAAAGCAACATTGAGACATAAGAAATTTGACTATCAGTTAAATTAACTGTGGTATTTTGGTTTGGTTTGGTTTGGTGTGTTATCTGTGCAAACAATCGTAAGTAATAAGAATAAAGATGAAACGTAAGCTACTTAGCTACAAATTCGATCCCTGCCTAAACGTTACGAAACGCAGCAAATCTCGCTTGTAAGGTTTTTGTTATGCTTTTCTGTTTTACAAGTTTGTAAAGAACTACAGGTCCCTATTAAATATACATTGTCATAACGTAAGACTATGATAGGATTTAAATATATTAGCAATATCGACGATGTAACAATTAAAAGATGACGTATCATCAGCATCCGAGCTCTGATAACAAACTGTTTTAATTATTGTTTTTATTATTATCATTGTTGTTATTATTATTATTAATTTAGGATCGATAGCATAATATAGCACAGGGCTCTATAGAATTCATTAGTAAACTTTATATTTTCTTTACTGCCACAGCGAATAACAAGTTGTTCATGTCAGAAAGCTAAGTGTCAAAACAGGAAGAATCCAGTCAGAATATCTGATAGAAATGCTAAATTGGATCTCTGCAATGTTTTAATTTCTATACGACCAGAACGTACATTAGTAGCCGCCAAGGAATCTGTAAAGCAGGCATGCCCAAATTAAGGAAAGAGTGGAACACTCATTCCACTAAAGCATTAGCACATTCTACTAAGCGACGTAATGGAAACACAAGGCCTTCCTCATCAGTTTCAAGGGCTTCTTGAACGAAAGAAAACGAATGACGAGTTCCTATTTGAGAAAAGTATAACAAGAAATTCTTGAAAATGACTTAAAAACTGTATTGTGTATAAACTATGTGTTTTAACGAGATCTACATGTTTTATTTAGTAACTTTTGTCTATCTCTTACGGTTTGCAGTTATGTAAATAAAAATGTAAATGGTGTTATTTATGGACGCTGTAGTTCTCAGCGTCCCATTCTAAATTGGGCGTGAAAGTCCGCTTAATTTTTCTCGGAGGCCTCTCTATCAGGCTTGAGGTTCTTTTACGTGCTGTAAATCTACGACACGAGACCAACGCCCGAAAAAATCCATCGCCCTCCGCCGGGTTTGAACCCGTGAGCTTGGGTATATGAAGTTAGCACCACGGAGGGCGACTTGCAGTTATGCAAAAGTTATCCATAACGAAGAGGATTTTCCCAGAAAATAAAAGATGTTCATGTTATTTGTGACGAACATATCTTAAACATAAGGCATTTTAATTAAAATAGTTAAGTGCTGTTATTGAGAAAATCAAAAGTTTCCATGTAAAGGATATTTTGTTAAAATTCTTCATATTGTATCCTCAAAAGACACCGAATTTAAATATTAAGTTTGGTATCTAAAGGATTTTTCGTTTTTTAGTTAACAAACATACCACTGTACGTATGTTTGTCAGAATGTGCTACTCATTACAATTCTTCTCTTTGGAACTTTTTTAAACACGTGTTTTTTTTTTCTTTTTTTTTTCATTATTCCTACATTTCTGTTACTTTCGTATTTGTTTACTGTTTTCCTTTTACTTACAAATACACATACAACTACATATTTACAAATATACAAACACCCCTGCCCGCGATCCCCTATGCCAAGGAACACTAAAGCTAGACAATTTAGCGTGCGCCGCCATAGGGACCCGCGGAGTTGGAGGAAACGACGTAGTGACAAGCGCTACCTTTTGATATACCTGCTGTAAAGTATAACTGACTTTCTAAAGAAACTTCGTTAGAAAGATTAAATCGTAAATACAAGGATACATTTTCCCCTCGAGCATTAAAATAGTATGGAACATTAGCTACGATAACTTTAGTGGCAGAGAATGCCATTGCTCTGTTGTACGTACGGATGCCTTGTACATCATTTGAAGTTTTGGTCTTTATTCCTTTGGAGATCAAATTTCGTAGTATATTATTCGGCCTTTAGGAGCGCTCGTATAGTTGTTTACAAGATTTTCGTTGTTTCCGTCTCTATTATTCATTATGGCAGTGGCTGCCAACATTAATGAAAATAATACCGCGACATGACAAGCTGCCGTATATACTGACATCTAGAGAATATTGTAAAATTTTAATCACAGAGGTACAAATGCAATTCTATAGCAATTCTGTGGGTTACGGGTGTGCGCTTTAAGCAATAATGCTTTACTTCAAGAATTACTTATAAAACTTCTCTGGTTTATTTTAATTGGATTTTTTAAATGAGCTGATTGTAGTTGTGTGTATTATAAATAGAGACATTTTAGTGTAAGTTTTAGTAACTTCCACAGTTTCGTAAGGTATAGGTTTGTGTGTATGTGTGTAATTGGATGTTTGTAATTTGTTTTATTTCTAGCATTTAAAAAAAGCATGCGAGCGAAGCGGACATGCACTCGGTTAGCTCTAGGTTAGCGTGTGTGTGTGCGCAAATAAACTGATTTTCATGTAATTTGATTTTAGTAATTTCCACAGTTTTCATCAACGCTTGCGAGCGAAGGGAGCACACGCTTGGTTAACTCTAAGTTAGTGTTTGTGTGTGCAAGTAAATTTAATTTTCGGGTAATTTGTTTTTATTAATTTCTCGGTTAGCTCTAGGTTAGTATGTGTGTATGTATGTAAATAAACAAATTTTCATGTAATTTGAGTTTAATAATTTCCATTACATGTATCAAAGCATGCTCGCATGCGCTCGCGTAGCTATACGTTAGTGTGTGTGTGTGTGTGTGTGTGTGAGTAAATAAACTGAATGTTGTGAATTTCCTTTTAGTAACTTCCACTACTTTCACTAAAGTGCGAAAGAAATCAGCAATCTCTCTATTACGTTAGGTTTATGTTAGTCTGTAAATTAATTTACTATTATTTTTGTAGTTAATTTTTAGGCATTTCCAGTGGTTTCGCTAAAGCATAATAGCAACACATGCCTAATAGAACAGAAAACTCGCGGATTTCGTGAAAAATATAGGTTGGCAGTATAGTTGTGTGTTCGTAAAATTTACAGTTTTGTATATAAAATATCTTAATTAGAACGTGTGGGTGGGACATAACAACTAAAAGAATCACATTTATTACGAGACACACGTTCCATGTGAATGTTTATTGCTCAGATTAGTACTTTCAACATTTTCAATCTGGAATCCTGCGGAACCTTTACCGAATTTTTAAGCAATTATTTCATTTGGCATTGACTGGCAGTTCTGGTAGAGACAATTTCGTGGTAACAGCAAGTACTGAAATGCTCATATGTTTTCTCATCCGAAAAATGCGGAACATAGCAGTAAATACAATCAGTCCTCATTGTCCCTAAATTAAGTTCAAGTATTGCAACTTCGGCTAACTAAACTCTTCTGTGTTGATTTTGAAAATTTTGCACACGTGGATTGTGAAATTTACGCCGATCCGTAACATTACGAAATATGTCTTGCTGCTCTACCAGTTCTGCTACTCACTCTGCTGTGCATTAATCACAAAACACGTCTTTGCACTTCAATAATCTCGACTTCATACTAACACTAATAAAACCACCGTATACAAACGGAAAGGTTAGTTGGTAAAATGTAACAGTCGAATGTTGAATATGAAAACAGCATAACCAACTGTATTCAATCATTTATTCCTGAAAACTTAGCTGACGCATTCTTCTATGTTCCCTGATTGCCGTGATATTTATTTTGGTTTATTCGTATTTTTAGATACAAAAATAAGAATGTGGGTCTTTTGGTAATTTGGCTGACCTCTTGAGTTAATAACAGTTTGAATGAAGCTTCTGGCATCACCATAGGTGATGTAGTTTTCTCAAAATGTTGAGCTAGCTACAGAATTGGGTATACATTTTCATTGTATGTCGTATTTTATCAATTTGTGGAAGTTTGCAAATTTAATTTACTTGCATTTATATTCAGTATATAAAGAGGTTCATATTACTGATATTTTAT
This sequence comes from Hymenopus coronatus, assembly GCA_030762935.1. NCBI lineage: Eukaryota > Metazoa > Arthropoda > Insecta > Mantodea > Hymenopodidae > Hymenopus > Hymenopus coronatus. The sequence goes on along the minus strand of CM060898.1, from coordinate 67,713,612 downwards.
ACATCATCAAATTTTTAAACATCAGAAAATTCACTGCTCAATTGAGAAATAAGGTTAATCTTTTATTTTCTTTACTCACATTCCTGGAAAAAACTCAGTTAAAGAGGTGGTTATTGACAGGGGAGCAGGTATACATAAATAAACATTAAAACTAATATAATCCCAATTATAAACTGTGAGTTGCACATTGAGACAGGAAAATTTTCGCGTAAATAAGTGCATTCAATTAGGCTGCCAATGTCAAATGCTATGAAGTCTTCTTCATTGGATAATGAATTTGTATAATCTGAGAGCTCAGAAAGAGTTAAGTGCATATTTATAAAATCTGCTTAAAACAATGTTATTCTTACTTTTCTTCTAGATTCTTCAGACATGAAACAAATGCACTTTATAAATCTCAGTTGTCATTTTTAGTTTTTTTTTTATACGTAGGAATGTAAGTATGGAACGTATTACATTTTATTCAAAAATTCGATTCCAAGATTTTGACGAAAATGTTAGTTTTGCGGCTCTCTGAATAAAAGCATTTATAAAAAGGTGCGTGACACCCGTATGGTGAGGTGTGCTTGTTTGTTTTTTTGTGGACGGTATAAGTTCAAACGAAAAGTTGGACAAAAATCAAACTTATGATTATGTTCCGTGTTTTCTAAAGGTGGGGGAAAAACAAGGATTTACAAGAAAATCCCCCCAACTCAAGCTACCTTTTACATGGAAAAATTATAGAAAATATTATTTTATTCAAAAGTGACCGTATGGATTTTGATTGATTTCAGTATATCTTGAATTTTCTGAGAGGTAGGTGAGGGATGAATTGGATCGGTAGGTGAGAGATGAATTCAATAAAAATGAACAAAGGCCCTTCCTCCCTAAAAATTTTTGCCCAAAATTCAAACTTTTAAGAACGGATGAAAACATTGGTTCCATTTGAACATCTCTCAATTTCCCTTCATACTTTTGATTAACTGGTAAACCGTAAGAGATAGACAACATTTTACTACACAAATTATGTAGATATGTTGAACTCCATTTATCTCATACCTTTTGTTTACAGAGTTAACCATTTTCGAGTTATTCCTTTTTAATGATTTCAATACCAATAATTTTCTATTCCCTTCGTTTTTCTTTTCTTTTCTCTCCTTCTGCCCATGCAAAGAGAACGGAAAAGTATTACTCAGCAACCAACTCTTAAAATATTCGACTAACCTTCTAGCCCAATGCATTCTATTATTCCCCTTGTGCCAACAATGAAATTTGTACTAAAATTATTTCTGTTAATGTTTGTCGATTGGCATACAGCATATAGAAGACTATGCTAGTTTGGGAATACTTTGTTACATAATAGGCAGATAAAACTATAGGAATGTAACATAATTTTTGTAATTATACAATTTAAAATAATCACTTTATAGATTATGTTTTATTCATTAGGTCATGAAAATACAGATGCTGATTATTATATATAAATAAAAGCGGTGATAGTCGCCTAGGTACGTAATTTAACATATTGGAAGTGCTGCAAATAAATCTGTGTGTTTTTGTTTGTTTTACGACCGTCTCTATGTTTAGGAAAGCTTTTTGAAATGCTTTTATATGAAGTATTACATTCTACTGTACGGAAACACTAACATTACGGCGAAGCGAGAAAAAAAAAAACTATTGGAAGCATTTCAAGAGCTGGTATAGAGGAGGAAGAGGATGTGAAATGATTGAAAAAATAAGCGATAAAGCTGTTGAGAGAGAGAAAGAAAGAGAAAGAGAAAGAGAGAGAGAGAGAGAGAGAGAGAGAGAGAGGATGAAGTGTTAAAACTTACCAGGAAAAGAAAACGAATTTGCTTGAGTGACTGCTCAACAAGAGTGGAGCAGAAATAATGGTGAGCGGATTAAAGTTCAGGGTAGAATAAGAGGAAATTTTAAGCATATGGTTCATATACGGATATTGCATTCAAAAGGTGGCGAGTTCGAATCTCATTTGGGTGAGTTATCCGGAGCTTATCCTGAGAAGACAAATGACGAATAACTGTGTTATGAGATGTCGAATGACCCCGAGATCATTTTAGCAACATTTCGCCGATTTCATTCATCGTCCGATATGACTAACCAAGTTAAAGGAGGTTAAGTTAAAGAAAAGAACGTGTATATATACATATATATTAGCAGAATGTCCTTTGTTACTGCGTACGGTATCATAGGCTGTGGGCACGTGATACTTGAAATGAAAAACAATTATTTGCCACCGTAAATGTAGGGGTTCAAATATAGGATACCTTCCCGAAATTTTCGTTTATGAGTACCGAGGAAAGTTTGGAAGAAACCTCAGTAAGGGAAGATTGGCCGCCAACCACGTTTTCACTTGTCCATGTCGAACAAGACCCCATATAGTACGAGAACTTAAGAGTAATAATAGAAAAACAGGGAAATAAAAAAGAAGAGAATGAAATGTAATAAAAAAAAACTGGCTTTTACAGAAAATTATAGAATGCAGTAGGTACCAGGTGGCCCAATAGCGCCGTATTTCGCGGGAGCAGAAACCCTTCGTGCGTAATAAAATTGCAGAACTCAACGGGGTATATCCAAGTACACGCCGGCAGTGGCCTTGTAAAATAGAACGACCTGTGTTCTACTCTTGCATATCAGCGTAATCGTGAAGGAATGAGAAGCGGTTCCCAGCTTGTACTAGAGTCCGTGAAGATATGCAAGAATAGAATAAATACAAGGAGAATGTTAACATGCTTTCCACTTCAATTACATAGCCTTTATTTTTTAGATAATAAATTAACCTTTAAGACTTATAAGTAATTAAAAAGTCTATTTCATCCGTCAATATTCGCCAATAACCAGTTTCGTAATTGGTAATACGGTGTTCTTATTTATCATTAGACACTAGACCCACTAGTGTTAACTCAAAGCAAAGGCCCCGTAACAAAAAACCATGTATGAGAGGACGTAATATTTCACTGTATTACTAATTCTTCTTATTACTATTGCTGTTGCTATTATTATTATCATCATAACTATTATTATTATTATTATTATTACGCATAACATCAAAACATCAAAGCGTTGTAACGAAAGCATGCAATCACGAAGGCAGGTAAAATTCCGCTGTACTACATACTCTCATGATTGCGTGTTCTTCGCTGTGAATGTTTCATTTTTTATTTTTATTCTGTCAAGAAAATTAAAAATAATATGATATAATAATACCGATAAAAACAGCAATAATAATTATAATAATAAATGATAATACAGTGAAACACTATGCGCTCTCATCCATGATTTTTGTTACGGAACCTTAACGTTTTGATTTTACACTACAGTGGGTTTAGTCTCTAATGTTAAATAAGAACAGCGTATTACGCAATTACAAAACTCGATATTGACGGAAATTGATAGGTAAAATAAACGGTTTAATTACTTGTGCATCTGAAAGGTAACTTTACTCTCTAAAAGAATAAAGGCTCTGTAATTGATGTGGAAATTATCTTAACTTTTTCCGTGTGATTACACTGTTCTTACATTATCATCATGGACTCAAAGCTGAGAACCGTCTCTAATTCCTACACCGTATACGCTGATATGCAATAGGAGATTAGCAGAGGTCGCTCTTGCTTACAACGATTCGACTTGTGCTTGGATTTACCCCATGGAGCTGTGCAATTTTTATAACGCGCGAAGTGTCATCTGCACACGCAAAATACGACATGTTGGGCTACCTAGTCTATAGATTAAATCAAAATGGAATACGCTACAATTTAACTGTGCCTATAAATAAGACATTGATAATGGGTTTTTAAACGAACGTTTTCAGATCGAAAATAATAATAGAGAACATTTTAGAACAAGTATCCCACTTCACTTACCTAGGATGCGATATTAGTTTTAAATTTGATAAAAGCATTGAGAAGAAGGTTAAACGATTTCTAGTTATTGTGAAAAAAATTTGCAGAGCTTTGGAAGGAAAAACACAAAACGAAACAAATGAAATTCTATAAAATTAGGCCGTGCCTACTCTTGTATATGGTTCCGAATCCTGGACAATAACGGAAAAAGAAAGATAACCTATACAGGAAGCGCAGATAAAGTTCATGAGACATGTAAGGATATGCACTAAAATGAATAAAATAGTGAAATGAAAGGAAGTTTTATTTATGGGCGCTTAACTGCTGCAATTCTCAGCGTCTTATTCTATGTAGGTCGTGAAAGGCAGCTTAATTTTGCTTAGATGCCTCTTTTATCAGTCATAAGGTTCTCTTACTTGCCAAAAATCAACGACACGGGACCAACGACTTTACTTACCTTCCGGAGGAAGTCATGCTAAGTATTTTTACGCCCGACAAAATTCATAGCCCTTCGCCAGGTTTGATCTTGGGTACAGGAGGGTAGCATGGAAACCATTCCATTACAGAGGGTGACTGAATAAAAAAAGTAATGAAACAAGACGATCAAAATATTTTCAGTTAAAGATGACATATAAGAAGAGAGAATGACATCCTGTTGACAGTATTATAGAAAATAAATTACCCCCCCCCCAAAAAGGAAATGAATTATCGACCAATTGGAAAGAGAGAACGGGTAGATCTCGTAAGAGATGGATGAATGATTTGCTACACCTAATCTCTGAAAGAAGAAGAAGACTAATATGTGAAAGATTTGGTTATAGAAGCACAATTTTGACTACCTGATTCAAATCTTCTGCCAAGTTAACAACCGTAGCGATTTGCTGAAACGCGAAGATTAAGAAACAGAATGTTTGTTGTTCCTTGTTCCATTGTCATTTATAGCTGTGACGCATAAAATATTTACGTTTAGAAAATAATTTGTTACACAAGTAAAAACCGACATTGCTGTAAATGTGTCTAGGACTGTGTTTCGTAAAGACGTCATTTTATTTCTCACTTCAACTTTCTTTGTGTGCTCTCATTTCCCTGATATTCTCTTCCTCCACAACCACATTCAGTTTATCCTGTCTCCCTGAGTAATCTCATATTCAAGCACACTGTGACAAATATCTTCCCCCGATACACACATTCCCGGGCTTTTCATTCATTTCCCTATTGATCTTGCTTCCTGTTTTTTTCTCCCCAGCATCCACAAGATTTTAATGTCTGATTCACATCCCTATTCGAAGAGAATAAGATAGCACTGTTCCAAATATTTCCTGAAAGAGGAGTGCTTATGTATAGATTCAGACGGTACAGTCGCACTTAAAGTTACTTGCATAAACTCGCTTAACTGGTATAATGAGAAAAGTGCAAATATTCGCTTCGGGCTCCATAATAAGAGTAAATGTACTTCTTTTAAACAAGGCATTACAATTTAGGTTTAAATTGTAATTTACCATGCGAAATATGCAAAGAAAACGATGTATTTTTACTTTCTCTACACGTACTATGTTCATCGGTATAGAGAAGGTATTGTATTTCACCAAGAAATTCGATACCGAGATTTCACCGGAAACACATATTTTGAGACCCTCAGATTCAAAGTAAAGCATTTTTAGAAAAATGCCAGTGTGTGTGTGTGTGTGTGTGTGTGTGCGCGCGAGCGTGTCCGTGGACAGCATAGCTCAAAAATGTAAATTGGTTTAATACCAAACTTGGCACATGGATAGAGAAAACATTCAACTCCAGTTATTTTCCAAAAAATTCAAGATATACATTTTATTTCCGATGCAAATATTTTACCATTACCAGTATTTAGAGCCAATTTTGAGAAAATCAACATTTTCAAAATATTTTTCATGTAAAGACAGGCCGCTATGTGAAACAATTGAGTGAGGGAATTTTCTTCAAAATCTTTGTGTGGCAAACTTGGAAGACACCTAAACTTAATTACCAAGTATTTTACCGACTTTTCGTTTGCGAGTAATGGTGTTCACAGACACACGAACACATACAGGGACCTTTTTATAACTTTTTTTTTGGATACAGGAGACCATAAGGCGTGTATTGCCGGTGAAATATTGGTATCGATTTTTGGGTGGAATGCAATACCTTTTCCACCTACTATGTACATTGTATACACGTAATAGTGAAAGGAAAAAGAGAATAGCGCTTTTCCATTTGAGAAAAAAACCTAGGTATTGGAAATTTTAAAATAAATCATAAGGAGTACCTCAGAAACAGCTCTAAAAATTGTATATAACATAAATTTTACTGTAAACTTTCAGGAGATTTCATTCTTGTGCAATCATCTTTTTCATTCTCTTACCGTTTACCAGTTATGCAAAAATCGTTTAGAATGAAGAGAGCTAGCCCGGCTATTCCCAAGAAATTCATATACGTACTACTCAAATGGAAAACCTACTACTAGTACACACTTTCACATATACATATTATTTGACATGTAAATATGCTTACTGTAAATACTTTAATCAAAATCAGCCATTTCTTGGGCAAATCGAAAATTTCGAAAACTCTTCTATGTAAAGAGTAGTCTGAGGTTCCTGAAAATCTTCAAACCGCATCCTTGGAAGCTATAAACTTAAATAAATACAAGTTTGGTATTTAGCTGACTATTCGTTATTAATTATGCAGCACATGCACATGCACACATCACACACACCTTTTTCTAAATTAGTTGTTTAAACTCAGGCGTCCTCAAAATACGTATTTCCGGTGAATCGGTATTTTGAATGTAGTACCACATCTTTTCTATCTACTATGAATGTACGCTGTATATGATAGTGAAATTAATATCAAAGTAAATAGAAAAATCTTATGTGTTTCATTTACGTGACTTTCTCTAGCTTTTCCATATAAAACTATTCTTACAAATGATTATACTTTTATCTCATCATGCTAATCGAGATAACATTATCAGAATTAGTATTATTACTTGCTTCTTTGTAAGCAAAAGGGAAATACGGGAGTACACTAGGCTAAAGCGATAATCAAATCTTTTAAAATCTGGCCGCTATGTGACACAAATGAGATTCTGATCGCTTTGCATGGTCTAGTTCGAGAAAAGTTAGGTAGTTTAAAATTGAAACCAATAACAAAGAAATATCTCAATTTTACAAGAAAAACCTTTAAGACATAAATTATGTGCTTTAACGAGATCTACATTTTGTGCAGCAAGTTTTTATCTATCTCTTACGGTTTAACCCTCATGCAAAATTCTGCAAAACTCATCCAGAATATATAGGTATTAAGCGTATATTCCTAAAAACTTCAAAGATGTAAATATCTTTAATATACGGCATTTTAACCAAAATCGTTGGAGCCATTTTTTGGAAAGATAAAATTTTAAATAAAAAAGCCATAAGCGTGGTCTTGGTGGGGATTTTCTTGAAAATATTCGTGTCGCATCCTTGGAAAACACTAAATATAAATACCCAGTTTGGTATTTAACGGTATTTTCGTTTTTGAGCTAAGCTGCCCACAGACTAAGATACATACGCGGATCTTTTTCTAAAAAATGTTTTTTTTTATTTAGGGGACCTCAAAATATATATTTCCGTTGAAATCTCTGCATCGAATTTTTGGGTGGAATACAATATCTTCTCTTGCTAGTATGAATATTGTATTGTGCACGTATGTGCTAGAGAACGTAATAAGCCTTCCTAAGAATAGTTTATAGACGCTACATAAAAATAAACGATATCTAGTAGGTAAGAAACTCATGTGAATATAATACATGTTCTGTGAAACGGTTTCCTCCTCGTTCAGGGGAGTATTTCTCCTACCTCTGCTTCGGTGATGGGCAGGTGACTTCTCTTGAGTAGAAATATTGTAAAAATTACCAATTATTTTGGAAAAGTCAAGTCAAGTTTGTTTTGCGAAGCATCCTGTCTACATATGGATAAGTGCAAGAAGCTAGCAACTGTTGCAAGAGAGATTTAATTATATCGTCTGTAGATGTACACTAAGAGTTTATGTACAGTCGGATAACAAGGTCCAAGTCGCAGAAGAAAAGCTGAGGACGTGAATCAATACGCGTCCCTGGGTGCGCGACATAATTAATGTATTGCCCTTAATTGGAGTGGCAGATTTCACTCGCAATGATGCACCTAGAAAGCAGTTCATTCACCCACCGTCCGCCACTGCGGTATCACGCGCCACGTGCGACCTACCTAGCTTTCCTGCTGCCCTCTTCACAATCCATTATTTTTATCATCCTCGCCCTCGCAATTAGAACTTTGTGTCCTCTTCCATGCACTACCTCAATAACACCTTCCTTTACAATATACTTTCCACTGCTCCTGACGATGCTGAGGCGGTCTGCATCCAAGAACAAGCACTGAACCACAGGAAAATATATATAGTGCGAGAGCTTAATGATCACAGTGGCCTTAACATATCCTATTACTTTCTCAACAGCTTACCTTTGTAGGTAAGGAAAGTAAGGCATGTCATTCAAAAATCCCTTACAAAAATGTCACCGAAAATAAAAGTTTCAAAATCCGTTAACCAAAGTAAACAGTTTTAGAAAAAAAATCTGATGTCCTCCATTCATTTGACTTTCTCGAACTGTTCCACGAAGAATTTTTCTTACAAAAGAATACTGTTTTATCTACATCATACTAATCAAGATAAACATTGCCAGAACTGGTCTTACTTGCTTCTTTGCTGAAGGGAAATAAGGTAACGCACAGGCTAAAGCAGTAGTCAGTATCTGATATAAATTGTGTATTTTAATGAGATCTACAACAACTTTGTGTAGTAAGTCTTTAATACGCCTTTTAATAAAAATAGTTAGCAATTTTTGACAAAATCAACATTTTCGAAAGAAGTTCCAGGTAAGGGTAATTGATGGTAGAGGGTTAAATATGTATCTCTTCCACACTAGCCGTGTATAGAACAAGAATTGGAAATGTAGAATCAGATTGAAAAATTAAATACCATAGTCGGGATTTGAACCACGGATATTCTTGTCCCCATCCACATGCTCTAACCACTGAGCTACCATGAAATGTGCCGAAACGAAATCAAATTCCCCAAATGACTCGATATTTTTCCGGTAAACCACAAGAAGATCTCAAATTGCTTTAAGATGACATACGCCAATACGTTATATCAAAATATTTCATATCTGCTTGTGGTTTACCGGGAAATTCAATGCCGTGTGCAAGAAAGCTCAGTGGCTAGGGCAACTGGCCGGAACCAGTAGATCAATGGTCCAAATATGGGCTGTGGCAATGCATTTTTTAATCTGGCTCTACTCTTCCAACTCCTGTCTTACACAAGGCTGGTGTACAAGAAACAATGACTTGGAAACGTTTTGAGCAATGCAACCAATATAAATAGTTCGGAAAGGTTGATGTCACAAAGTTATTCGTGAGAGGTTTACATCTTTTGCGTAGTGAGTTTTTGTCTCTTACGGTTTACTAGTCATGCAACATTATACATAAATCCTGCTAATTTTACGGGCTATTCCCAAACAATTCAAGATATATTTCTATTTTTACTTTCTCTGCAGTTCATAGAGAAGATATTTCATTCCAACCAAAAATTTGTTAGCGAGATTTCACCGGAAATACACGTTTTAGGGCTCCCTATATGTAAAAAAATATCGAATGTGTTCCATTCACATGACTTTCTCTACATCTCTGCAACAAATTATTGTTAAAAAGCTTATACTTCTAATTTTACTCCCCCCGCTCCAAACTACCCTTTACATGGAACTTTTTTCGAAAAGTTTTAGTTTCTCAAAAATGGCTCTAACGATTTTGGTTAAAATATCGTATATTAAAGATTTACCAGACAAATAAAATGCATATTTGAATTTTCTGGAAATAGCTCTGAAGACCTCCTTATTCTGAATGAATTTTGCTGAATTTTGCATAACTGTTAAACCGTTATAGATAAACAAAAACTTACTACATAAAAATGTAGATCTCGTCAAAACAAACACTTTATGTGATATACATTTTTTTGTGTAAGCGACCACTTCAGAGATATTTCTTGTTATTGATTTCTTTAAAATAGTTGAACTTTTGACAAACGGGAATTTGCCAAATCTGGTCATGCAAAGAAATGAATTTCAATTACACAGCAATCGGCTTTTACAGGATTTGACTATCACTTTAGCCTGTGTGTTCCTTATTTCCTACTTACATGTAATAAGAACCATTTCTCTAATGCTTATCTCAATTAACACGAAGAGGATGGAAGAATAAGATTTTCAATAATACTTCGTTACCGAGATGTACAGAAATGTGTATATACTGTTCATCCTGTTCCAGCTCCTCTTCCAACAGTTCTTCCAGTAATTAATAAGATAATAGAGGGAGGTAAAAGCCAAACACTTATGTTATTTATTCGGGGAAATGCTATATCAGGTGCTCCTAATATAAAAGAATGGACACATCAGATTTTTATGTGAATGTCTTACATATATGGTATTTTAACCAAAAGCATTAGTACCATTGTTAAGAAAATCCCAAATGTTACCTTCCCATGTAAAGGATAGTTATAGGTGAGGTAGGATGACTTTCAAGAAGATCTTCGAATCACATCCTTGGAAGAAGAAGACTTAATATCAAGTTTGGTGTTAGTATTTTCAATTTTGCCTTCTCTCCACGTACATGGTGGATAAGGAGATGTTGCATTCACCCAAAAATTACATACAAAACTACACATTGGAAATTGATTTTTTGAGGGCACCAAAACCCAAACAATTATTTTAATGAAATGCCTGCCTATGTTTATATATACGTATGTTTATGTGTCTATTACGACGTAACTCGAAAACTTGGTATTTATATTTAGTATCTTTCAAAGATACGATACGAAAAAAAACGGCATCCTTATTATTCTTTACTCGAAACACTTTAATTTTCTCAAAACTAGCTGTAACAATATTGATTAAAATAATATGTATTAAATATATTTATATGGTGGATAAAATGTATATTCTGAGTTTTCTGGAAATGTGATATGTGAAGTCCGCTTGAATCGGAAGGAATTTTGTATAACCCTATACTGTAAAACTGTTGTATGTTAAACTATAGACGAAAACGTATATACAAAATGTATACTTATCTCATATACATATGTATATACATATCTCATATTTCCGAGATATTTGTTAATTTTTCGAATTTGTTAATTATTATTTTAAAATCCATTGATTTTCAATTGCTTATTACAATTTCATGGGAAAAATATGGAATTTTAAGGCCAGCGTATAGTATCCAGTTCTTAAATATATTTTGACTATATCTATTCGCTTTGAGCCTATAACGAAATATATAATGCGGAATCTTCTGCTAAGGCTAGATAAAGATGAAGTAGATAAAGTAAGCTTTCATAAATAAAGTTGTATAAAATAGCTTTCATAGTTTGTATCGCTGTATAAACGAAAGAGGGTAGAGAAGTCATATGGACATAACGCCGAGATGTTTAGTTTTACCATACACAAAACACACACACAGATCCTTTTTTTTTTTTTTTATATATATATATATATATTTTTTAACATTTTTTAGGATTCAGGGGATCTCAAAATGTGTATTTCTAGTGAAATTTTGACAGAATTTTTTGGTGAAATCCGGCACTTGCCCTGTTTGCTATACGTAGTTGAGAAAGTAATAAAATATAGTGACTAAAGAAAGCCATGTGTATTGAACACATCAAGTTTAGAAGATTCTCCATATATACTTCCCTTAATGTTGAACAATTTCAAGCGCGTTTTAAACGTATTAACAAATATTTAAACTCCCGTATCTGCAGCAGTTGCATCCTGTGTACGAGCAGATAGGAGAGAATTGCAGCTCTATAGTAGCAAACGCACCTAAATTGCAAGCCATTCACAACTGTTAGTATCTGAATCTTCCGGAAGTTGGCCTCAAAGCATGTTCTGCAACCGGCACAGATGCTGAAGACGTGATTGTGTGTGGTTTACCTCCTGTCTCTTTTGTTTCAATCAGACAAAGTTATTGTTTGTATGCTTGTAATAGAGACTGCTAGATGAAGCTGAGTATGCTAGGAGATGCAAGGGTATAGCAAAAAAAAAAAAAAAAAAAAAAAAAAAAATCTGATGTGTCCCATTCACATGACTTTCTCTACATCTCTAGAACAAATTATTTTTAAAAAGCTAATGCTTCTATTTACTTCATTTTAATCGAGAAAAAATAGCAGAAATAGTCTTATTAGTTGCTTCCTTGTACGTAGAAGCAAAATAAGAGAGCAGCATAGGCTAAAGTGCTTATCAAAAGTTGGTTGCTATGTGACTAAAGTTCCTTTGTTTGTATGGACACGAGTTCACAAAGTCCTGTATGAGAAAAGTATGTTTTTCATAGCTGAAACCAAAAACAAGGATTATGTCAAAAAACGATCAACTCCCCGAAAAAAAAAATGTAAATGACATAAATTGTGTGTTTTAATGTGCTCTGCATTTTTTGTGTGTTAAGGTTTTGCCCATCTCTTACGGTTTAGCAGTTATGCAAAATTCCGTAAAATTCATTCAAAATAAAGCATCTTCAGAGACTATTCCCAGAAAATTCAAGATATACATTTTATTTGTTAGGTAAATATCTTTAATATTTGACATTTTAATCAAAATCGTTAGAGCCATTTTTGAGAAAATAAACATTTTCGAAAAAATTTCCATGTAAAGGATAGTTGGAGGTGGGGGGATTTTTCTCAAAATCTTCGTGTCGCATCCCTGGAAGATTCTAAACTTAAATACCAAGTTTGGTATTTTACCAACTTTTTTTTCATTTTTGAGTTATCGTGTTCACAGGCCCACGGACACACGGACTTTTTTTGGATACAGGGGACCCTAAAACATATATTTCCGGTGAAATCTCTGTATCGAATTTTTGGGTGGAGTGCAGTATCTTCTCTATACTCTATGTACATAGTACGTATAGAGAAAGTAATAACTGGGAACGACGTCTTGCAGTGTTTAAGGCAACAACTTGAAATGTCAACTGGAATGTTACAGAAGGAAGTGGATCATTCGATGACCTCGAAATTGAATAGACGGCCTCACCGGATTATATAACCGTAGAGGCAATTCGCGATATAGAGCAAATGCGAAGCGAAAATAATAACTGCTCGCTCTATTGCTGAATGAAAATGTTGTGTTTATTAATGTTAAATGAATAGTTATGCGGCACAAAACTGCTATGGCACTCACTTGCCTTTTGTTTTATTTACGAGAACATTTGTATACACATAGGATGAAAACAAATCTATATCTTCCTTCAACACATAATCAATGCAGAAATAAAAACTTGGAATAAACTTATCTCCTTAAAGGATAACATAAAAGATACAGAGAGGTAAGTGGTATTAAAGGCTGAATGAAAGCAGACTGTAGACAAGAACCAACTCTTGCCGTGGCTTATAGGAAATTTGGATTATAATCTGATGTCGTTTGCTCTAAAGCTTCACCCAGAACATATATTTCCTTTCTAGATAATGTAACATCTGATGTATTAACTCCAACGACACACATTTTTTGCTAGATGATATAGATTTCTTCTTCTTCTACAGCTTCATCAACAATCACATTTCTTTGCTGGCTGATGCAACATATGGCTTATGAACTCCTGCCTTTTCCTCTACTGCTTCATCAAAAGCACACATTTCTTCGCTAAACGATGCAGCATATAGATTACATCTTCTGTCCTTTCTTCTACAGTTACATCAACAGCACCCATTTCTTTGCTAGATGATACAACATATGGATTATCAACTTCTATGCTTTCTTCTACAACTGCATCCACAGCACTCATTTCTTTGCTAGATGATACAGCATTTGGATTATCAACTACTTTCCTTTCTTCTATAATTTCATTCACAGCTTACATTTTTTTGCTAGACGATGCAACATATCCATTATCAACTTCTGTCCATTTTTCTAAGCTCCATCCACAGCAGACATTTCTTCGCTAGATGATGCAACATATGGATTATCAACTGTCCTTTCTTCTACAATTTCATTTACAGCACACTTTTCTTTGCTAGATGATGCAACATATTATCAAAGTCTGTCCTTTTTTCTGCAACTATATCCTGAGCACACATATTTTGCTGGATGCTGCAACATATAGATTATCATCTTCTGCCCTTTTTTTCTTCGTCATTCACAGCACACATACTTATGCTAGGGGATGCAACATATAGACTATTAACTTTTATCCTGTTTTCTAGACTTCATCACCATACACATTTCTTTGCTAGAGGATGTAACATACAGATTAACATCTTCCGTCCTTTATTCTGTAACTTCATCCACAACATATCTTTCTTTGTTATATGATGCAAGATTTGGATTATCAACTTCCGTAGGGTTAGGAAGGATATCTGCCTCACGTCAAGACGTCTTGAACCCGAATTTTGGTTAGGGCGAGTTAGCTGAATGTGTTTTCCAGAGTTTTACCATATTCTGAAAAGATGGATGTCGGTTAGCTAAGCACTGTGGACTAAGCTATTTGAGGATTATTTCATTATCTAATGGTTAAAAGACATTAAGCTTTCATGCGCCATTTCACGTTTTAATCCTTGCTACGTTGTTTTGTTTTTATCTCTTACTTTCATGATTTTAATAACCATTTTAAAACTAAATTCCTCCTTTATTAAAGCTATAGACGCGAAAACCGGATATTTGACTAATTTGTTTCGTTATGGGCTTATATCTTTTACTTACGTTATACCCACTTTTTCTACATTGATGGCACATCACAATAATAACTAATAAGACAACACGTGTAGAATTGGACGCGAGAGCTCCTAAAGTAGCTTGTTTTTGGGACTGCTCGCACCTTATATGTGATAAATGCCCGGAATAAATATAATAATTGACATATAAACATGCATGAAAATATAAATAGTTATTTTCTGTAAGACAAATTTGAGGTCATTAGGAAATAATGTGTTAGCTTTCATTACTAATTCATATAGGAAATCAAAGGGCAGTCTTATGAAGCTTAGAATTTCACATGCTGAAAGAAAATCATAATGAAATTACAGCTGCATCCATTTGACAAATTTATTAGTCGTCGTTTACAGACAACTTTCACAATAGATATTGTCACACCTAAATAGACCTCGGATTTTAGACTACATGCCTTTTTCTTAACTAAAACTAGTTAAATATCTTCTCATTTTATACAAAAAGGAAATGTATGGAAAAAATTTAATGGTACCTAAAATCCCTATTTTGGTACTGAGATCCATTTTACGGTTTAGAATCTAAAAGTTCTATTTTGAAGATTTTTATTGTTTCATTAATCTTTTATGTAGAACGAAAGATAACGTATTGATATAATTGATTCAAAGAATGTCTTAGTTTGACTGCAGAAATGAGACATTCCAGGAGAAAGGTTGCTTACTTTTAGTTATTTAGCAGGTAAATTCACTATTTTAGTGCATAGGAAGAGCACCATGAATCCTGTTCCCCCAAGCTCTCTTTATATCTTCTGTTATTGGACAGTGACTGCAGTACGGCAGAAATTTCTTCCTAAGAGGAGTAGTGTATTTCTCATTTCATTAATTGCTACTTTGCACACTTCGTAAAATGTATCCAGCTTTTTGCTAGATTTCAACTATATTTTAACTTGTTTTTATATTCTGATATTTTACACCTATTGTGTTTTGCAAACAAAACTTTGGGGATGGCTTCATATCAGCTATAGAGCGTTAAGGTCACACCGATTAACTGCAGTATTATGGTGCATTCCTACTGTGATATATTCAGTAAGTTTCCAGTGTCTTCTTTAATTCTATAAACTCATATTGTGTATTGCGGTCATACATTCACAATTTATAGCGTAAAAATATGTTAACTTTATAAACTCGCCGTTTTTGTTACATAGTGATTTTTAACGCTCACCTAATAATGTGCACATTTATTTCTTGTGGTTTCACGCCGTTTAATCTGGAAGGTCTCAGAAGAAGTGAAATGGGTGAAATGATGTTGAAATACACATCGTTTTAAATTACCGACATCTGTCTTTTAAGCATAAGGAGAAATCTGAAAAAACTTAATCGGCTAGCTCAACTTAAGCAGATTCAAACTTGGGACCTCTTATAAACGTATTATCATCTTTACATTTGAAAATATATTTTACATACAAAAAAGACAATGTTTATTCAACGGAAATTATATTTTAGATACAAAATCTGTAATTTTAGTGCTTATTATAATTTTAGAACATATTTTAGATGTGTACGACTGATTTTTAAGGACCTAAAAATCCGAGGTATATTTCATAAGAGGCAACTAATCACGTTGAATATAACTATTGATTTATAATCTGAGAATTTGATAAAACAGTATTAAAATAGTATAATCAAAACTCTTATAAATTATGGATTTTAATAAATCTTGTTTATTAGCTTTCCTTGACCTACGGCTTAATGTTATCGCTGAAAGGATTAGAGAGGCGAACCAGAAATGGAAAACCGCCGAGGTAGTCGTTTTCTTGGGCTCGAAGCCAGGACAAAGATTTAGCAAGCGATATGAACCCACATTCTCGTCAGGTGAGGGAGGGATAAGGTTATATGTGATCTCGAGAAAGGAAAGTTTATTAGAAGACGAGAGTTCTGAACTTCTAATAAACGTGTCTGTCGCAATGCTGCAGCCAAAAGTGAAAGTGGCCCTATCTACGCAGTTCTTTACCGGCTCGCACTTCGGGTGTAGCAGAATACAACATTATTATAATCCGCAACTACACTTGTGCCTCTACACAAATCAAAACTCAATTATTAGAACAAAGAAAAAAATCTGAGGTGTTACATTCATTTGACCTTCTCTACAGCTCTGCAACAAATTGTTGTTAAAAAGCGTATTGTTCTATTTACGTCGTGCTATTCGAGAAAAAATTAGCAGAAATTGCTTTATTGCTTGCTTTCTTGTAAGTAGAAGGCATATAAGAGAGTACCATAGAAGCTAGGTGCTATATGATTGAAGTTTCTTTGTCTGTATGGCCAGGAGTTGACAAATTCCCGTATGAGAAAAGTATATAAATATTTTAAAGCTGAAAACAATAACAAGGAATATCTCAAAAACGGAAAACTCTAAAAAAAAAAAAAAGTATATAAGATAAATGGTAGTTTTAACGAGAGATAGATTTTTTTGTTAAATAAGCTTTTGTATATCTCTTACGGTTTACCAGTTATGCAAAATTCCGCAAAATTCATCCAGAATAAAGATGTCTTCAGTGGTTATTCAAAATATACCTTTTATTTGTCATATGAAAATATCTATAATATACCATATTTTAATAAAAATCGTTAGAGCCATTTTTGAGAAAACCAAAATTTTCGAAAATTTTTCCATGTAAACTTAGGGATTGGGGATTTTCTTGGAAATCTTGGTGTCACATCCTTGGAAGATACTGAACTTAAATACCAAGTTTGGTATTTAACAGACCGCTCGTTTTTGAGCTGTGCTGCCCACAGACACAAGCGCGCACACACACACACACACACACACACACTGACAGGCAGAAAAACGGGTGGACACACACACTTTTCCAAAAATGCTATTTTTTGGAATGAGAGGGTCCTAAAATATGTATTTGCAGTGAAATCTCGGTATCAAATTTTTGGGTGCACTATACACTATAGTACGTATAGAAAAGTAAAATGAATGTAATAAAAGGGAATGTGTATATCCCTCCGAAATGTTAATAAATATAACGTGTACACTAGGATAGTTGAATTTAGTAGAATATTTACAGCACGGATCATGCCAATTTTATTTCTTTCTTTCATGTCCTCACAGATACACTCTTTCCTAGATGAAGTCAAATTTATCCGTTGCAAAAATTGTGTATGTACTCTTACAATATAGGTTTATAATAAACCTCTACCTCTCAGTTTCATATTTTATATTACTTACTTGGATTGATATCTGAACCGGCCATATACATTGAAAACATTTAACACCATAATGATGGGGGGGGGGAAGAAAAGGAACAACGATTTTTAAGAGATTAATAACAATTTCCAGTTTCAGAAAATTAAAAATTTTGGAAAATTTAAACCAATAACAAGGAATATCTTGGAATAAATTCCATTAAATAAAAACATAAATAAAATAAATGTATTAGACATCAATATTCTGCTTTAATGATTCTACAGGTTATAAACTTTATTTATAACTAAAATATCTTTAAAATGATTGATCCTATACAGAATCGTTATATCAGTTTTGAGGTAATGGAAGATTTGGAAAAGTTTCCATATTAAAATTAATTTAGGATGGGGAATTTTGTTGCAAATCTCCATGTCATATCTTTGGAGATACTCAAGTGAACTACAACGTTTAGTATTTATCGCAACTTTCGTTTTTGTGCTACGCTGTTCACAGACTCATTGTTTTTCTAAAAATTATTATCTTTGATTAAAGGAGTCTCAAAACAAGCATTCTCGGTGAAATCTCGGTATCAAATTTTTGTGCACAGTGAAATATTTCCTCTTCTTACTAATACATAGAAAAGAAAGTAGAAATACAAATTCTGGTTTCAAGGGATCCCACTCTTTACACAAATATCAAATATTCATCCAAAATCGAAAAATACTTGAAACGTTCGGGTTACAGTTTTATTACATGTACAAATAAATCCATTTTCTCTCCTCATGACGTCTTACGATCTATTGCTAATATACAAGGTAATGTTAGTAAGCGTAATTTAGATTATGAAATTTCAAATCTTTCCGTCTTCTGCATATCATTTATTAGAAGTGTTAATTCGTTTCCTGAACGTTGGATAAATCACATTTGGTGCTGATGCAAAGCCAGAAAGATCTTTTTACTTTCTGCACGCGTAGTATGTGCATAGTAGGTAGAAATTGTCTTGTATTCCACTAAAAATTCGATGTCGAGATTTCACAGAAAATACGTGTTTTGAGGTCCCTTTAGTTAAATCTTTTTTTAAAAAAGGTCCATGTGTGTGTCTGTAAACAACATAACTCATAAACGAAAAGTCTGTTAATGCCAAACTCGATAATTAAGTTTAGAATCTTTCAAGGATGCGACTCGAATATTAAGAAAATCCCCCAGCCCAAACTACTCTTTATATGGAAATACTTTCGAAAGATTTGATTTTTTCAAAAAGACTAATACTTTTCATTAAACAACGTATTATAAAGATATTTACACGACAAATAAAATATACATCCTGAACTATCTGGCAAAAGACTCTGAAGACCTCACCATTCTGGATACCTTTTGTATAACTGGTAAACCATAAGAGATAGACAAAAACTTACTTCACAAAAAATATAGATCTCGTAAAAACACACCGTTTTTATCATATACATCTGTAACAGTTTTTTTTAGATATTTCTTGTTATTGGTTAAAATGGTTAATTATGGTCTTTCGTTTCATATCTCTCTTGTTTTACTCTGGTCTTGGAAAGAGAACCAATTTCAATGATAAAGGCATAGCGACAGATTTTAAACAATTTCATTGTCATTTTAGATTAGTGTGTTTCCTAATACTTATAAAGAACCAAGTAGGTAATAAGGCAATTTTTGGTAATGTTTATCTTGATTAGCATTATGATAAAAAAACAATCTTTAATAAGAGCGGTTTGTAGATGTAGTAGAGAAAGTCCTGAAAGACAACAAATATTTAAATGTATTCCTTTGCAATTCCCAAAAGGGAGTTTGTTTATTTACGAAATGGTCATGTTATGCTGTGGCTGAATTCACACTTGATTTACTCTTTATGGGCTCATGTCTAAAGCACTCCGTGTAAAACATCAATAGAGTCCAAAGCATTTTAACAAAGATTTTTATCGCCTATGGCGTCGTCAGGCTGCACCATTGGAACTACAATGATACACGACTTGCGGTGCTAAAATCGAACAGAAGCTCAGGGTAAAATAATTCCTTGACCCTCGTAGGATTGCGTTGGATGATTTACCATGGAAATACACGTTTTCTTTTTTACTCCCAAAACTCAATAACACATTAGGAAAAGACGTGGGTGAGTGGAAGAGAATAAGAAAAGGAAGATGCGTTATATTCACATGACTTTCTCCACTCACTCTTTTGCAAGCTGTTCTTAAGAGAGTTTATTATTCTAGTTACTTTTTGTTATCTCACAAAAGCTTTCAATTCAAATATATATTTTTAGGTGTACGATACAATAAATAAAGCGTTAGTCAAGATTTTAAGGTTCATGTCACTATGGGACAGCTTTGAAATGCTGTGCCCTTTGCTTGACTACCCACAAGAAATCAATTAAAAGTATTATCTCGGAAATAGTTAATTAAAAAATAAGAACAAAAAGAAAAAGAAGAAAGAAAGAAAAAAAGGACAAATTGTGCACTTTACCAAGATATACATTTGTTTGTAGTAAAATTTAGTTTTCCCGCTATGTAAAAGTCATTTAAAATGAGATAACCTCTGAGGTGTTTCCAAAATACAAGATTTATATTTCATTTGCTACGAAAATAACTTAAACATAAGTATTTTAATGAAAATTGTTATAGGAATTTTTGAGGGAAAACTGTAAAACAACCATGAGTCACTGACAGCAGGTAAAAACCTAGAGTTTAGTCTGCACACGCTAACAGACGCTATGTGAGGTAAGGAAGGTTTGCTATCTAACGTTCTTCTAATAATTTAACCAAAATTCCTATTTTCATAGCTTTGATTCTTGGTATTTCCTAAGTCTGTTTCAGTCTTTAGTTTCGGTAATATATAGCTGCAATTCCGATTCGAAGACACTCTATATCAATTGCTTTTTATTTTATACTCATGTTAATCCAATTATGAAATTTGTCTACAAACTTTCTTCAAACTCCTACATTTAAAATAGTGGTTGGCGGTTAGGGCGGACGCACGACTCTGTTAGGTGCTCCACAGCAGCATTCAAACCTAGAATTATCTCACATATGAGATATAATTTATCAACTGATTGTTTTAATTATTATTGTTTCAGCCATTCCTCACCTTTAAGTACATATGAGCGGCCTTTTCTCTCTGGAACAAATTGGCAATTGGCAATGGGTGTTAACTCATATACAGTGAGTTGTCCTGAATTTCTGTGTTGTATTTGAGTTTTATAATATAATACATCACAAAACCATTCATACTTCCAGCCTTTGTGGAAGATAAGAATTCATTTTGGATATAGTAAAATTCTCAATCATTAGCCGGAACTGAAGGCAGGACCCCACACAGAGCACCAATTACTGTACGCGGGTATTATACATTTTAGTTCCATACTCAATTTTTTAAATTTTAAGCGTTAGTTGTTGTTGTTTGTTTTTATTGCATGAATGAATGTAAACAAATTGTTGTCAAATAGTAAATCAGTCATCGAATTTAATTTCTTAGAGTGCACAAAATAAACTTAAAATTCTGTTGCTGTAAATTCAGTTAAGCAGAAATTGCAAGCTGTGGGCCCTGCCTTAGGAAAACAAAATTTCGTGTACCTAATGATAATCTATAAGGTATGAAAGACTAATGACAGATATATATATATATATATATATATATATATAGCATAATACCAATATTGAATCTGATTCAATATTGGTATTATGCTAATATTAAGCAAGCCTAAAAGTCTAATATTGCAATCGCACGACTATCTCTACCCATTATTTGATTCTCAAGCCTCTTCTATAAATTATTGATACAAAATCTTCTTTTTTACTTTCTCTACACGTTCATTCACATAGTGTATAAAGGATGTATTGTATTCCACCCAAAACTTCGATACTGATATTTCACTGTAAATACATGTGTTAGGACTCCCCGAATCCAAAAACAACATAGCTCAAAAGCGAAAAGACGTAAAATTCCAAATTTGGTATTTAAGTTTGGTATCTTCCAAGGATGCGACACAAGGATTTTCAAGAAAATACCTCACCCCAAACTACCCTTTACATGGAAAATGTTCGATAATTTTGACTCTCTAAAAAAATGGCCCTAACGATTTTGATTAAAGTACCACATATTATAACTATTTCCATCACAAATAAAATGTTTATCTTGAATTTTCTGGGAATAGCTTCTGAATACCTATTTATTTTGGATGAATTTTGCATAACTAGAAAACCGTAAGGGATAAAACAAAAACTTATCACACAAAAAATGTGGATCTCGTTGAAACACATAATTTATATCATATACATTTTTTTCTTGGAGATTCTAGTTATTGGTTTCAGTTTTAAAGTACTTATACTCTTCTCTTTCGGGAACTTGTCAACTCCTGGCCACGCAAAGAAACGGATTTCAATCCCATAGCAACCATATTTTAAAAAATTGGACTGTGAATTCAGCCTAGTGTATATCCTTATAAAGGAACTAAGTAATAAAACCATTTCTGCTAACGCTTATTTGATTAGCATGAGATAGAAGAATAAGTTTATAAACAATAATTTGACACAGAGATGTAGGGAAAGTCATGTGAATGGAACACATAAGATTTTTCCCCCTAGTTCTTGTACATTTTTCAAGTAGGTGAACACAGATACACAGGGAACTGGACAGTTATGTAATATAAGCTTTGATGCTATATACCTATTGTCTGAAAAAAAATCAGCAAGAATAATGTTAAAAAATGCAATTGAAAGTACTTTGCTTAAAATATTAGAAAATTCAAACGAATTGTGGCAAACATCTCGGAAATTAGTATTACTACGAAGAAGCTTATTTGACAAACTTTAAATACTGTCTACAGCTTAGGTATAGAATCTAATAAATTATACATTTTTCCTGAGCAAGTATTATCCGTCTCTGATGGTTTAACAACATATTTATATCAAGTATAATAAAATAGTGAGGTTTTCACAGTATATGCATAGAACATAAAGATTCACATTTCAACGTGTTGTCTAAGGCATAGGATATTTAATGGAAAGTGTAAAGGCCAGCTTAGAAAAAAAAAATGAACAATTTACATGTCGATCAAAGTGTTATTTTTAATTAAACTGCTCTACCTACCTACCCATCTACCTATCTACTTCCTTTCTTCTTTCTTTCGTTCTATCTTTCTCTTCCTCTCATATGCATTACATTTATAAGTACTTTTGGGATTGAGGGATCTAAAATGTGTACTTTCGAAGAAATCTTGATCCATCAAAATTTTTGAGATGGATTAGAATACTTAACTTCCCGCTTGGGTAGTGTGGTGGTAGAGTGTCTGCCGCACTATCAACAGGTCGCGAGTTCGAATCTCGCTTAGGGTGAGTTACCCAGATAAGGTTTTTTGGTTGTGGGGGGAGGGGACTCATTATCCAGGGAAGGCGAATTTCAAGTAACTTTGAGCTCCATAGACCCGAGATAATTTGAGCATCATTCCACCATTTTCATTCATCATTCGATATAACCAACCAGGTTAAGGAGGTTAAACTACGAAAAAAAATTACAGAGATGACTATTTTTATTGAGTTTGTCTGCTTTAATGGATTTGTTTTATAATGTGTATACATAAGGTAAACCAATCCAAAATGTTTAATAATTGATTCACTTATATAATGAAAAACATTCCTTCTCGGGTTCTTTGGATTTTATAATGAAGCGTGCTGTTTAAGGTTAAATCGTACTTTAAACAGAATAGGGTAAAATTTCCTCTGTGATTTGGAAACAGGATAGCTTTCAAATGCAGACTTTCGAATTTTGATTGTCAGCTGGAGAGTTGAGAGTGTCTGAAAATATAAATGTGGTTAAAAAAAGAGCGGAATATTTTATAGCTCAGTCGTAGTGCACCTACCTACTGCAAGAGGAGTCCCGGTTCGATTCGGGGCTGGGGATTGGGAATGTTTCTATAGACAAGATTTCCCTATCCTTCCCAGTGGTTGGTAGTAGGTATGAATGTGGGAGAGGGAGGGGAGAAGTGTGTGTGTGTGTGTGTGATCTACTGTAAAACAAAAGGAAAAAGAAGTAATTAGATGACAAATAACTAAATGCTGGTTATCATCACTACCGCTAGATAATAATACGATCCAAAAACAATATGCCGCGATATGGCTATTGCACACCCGTATTTATGTGTTCCATTCACATGAATTTCGCCATTTATTGTGCAACAAACTATTCTTAGGAAAAGCTTATTCTTCTCTCTACTTCATGCTTATTCAGTGCTTAATTCCTTTTAAGTAGATGGCAAATAAGGGAATATAATAGGCTAAAGCGATAATCAAATCTTTCAAAAGCTGATTGCTGTGTGATACAACTGGAATTCCCCTCTTTTTGCATTACCAGGATGGAATCGCTGAATAATAACTTCCCATCTGAGAAAAGACAATTGTGAATTTTAAAACCAAAATAACAAGGAACACTTTGGAAATGGTACGTCTATACATATACACATTTTAACAAACGTATACATCAATTAGGTGTTTCTATAAGACCAATATTTTTCGTGCACTAAGTTTACCAGCTATGTGAAAGTCATTCAGAATGAAGAGGCCTTCAGGGTCTATTCGCAAGAGATTCAGTAAATACCTTTATTTTTCACGTAAATATCTTTAAAATAGGTATTATTATCACAATCATTACAGTCATTTTGAGAAAATCGAACATTTCGAAAACTTTCCCGTAAAGAGTACTTTGGGGTGGGTGGATTTTCCTGAAAACCTTCCTGTTGCATCCTTGGAAGATGCCAAACTTAAATACAGAGTTTGGTATTTATTTCGTTTCTGAGTTATGCTGCTCGCTCACACGCACAGAGGGACGAGCACACATAATGTAAATCCTTTGATAATTTTCTTCTTTCCAATTAAAATTTTAAATTCCTCATGGAGTTTACTAATAAAATTAAGTTTAATAGGTTTAGAAATTAATTTACTCTCCTTTATTCCATTGCTATCTTCCAACAAAAATACATTTTCCACAGAAGCTTCATTAAAATATTTTTTAATTCAAAGAATTAAACGTATATTATTAAACAGCGGTATACAAAAACTTAATACAAGCTTCAATGTGGATTATTGATTACGGACCTTTTTCTAAAAATACTTTTTTCTGGATTCAATGATACTTGTATTTCCGATGAAACTTCAGCATCGACTTTTTTGGGTGGAATAAAATACATTCTCTGCCCACTATGTACTTGGTAGATAAGGTAAACACTCGATTATCCGATTAAAAAGGATAAACAAGTGGATATAGCTGTTGATGAACAATTATAACAAAGGAGCCATATGGTGGCATATAAAGAGAACAAAATAACTGTGGCAGAAATCACACATAAGCAACTGTTCTCTGGATTTGAAAATTAGAACTTTAGATTACCGTAAAAAAATCTGGTGAAGAAATGTACCTGATGCATGATCCAGTTTAGTTCACGTATAGGAAGAGTAGATAAAAGTGCAGATACATTTTGTTTACGTCAAGTTTCTTTCTCAAGTCGGACAGGTAGATATAAAACCATTTTAGATCACTGTCACTTTCGCTCAACAGACCGTAAACAAGAAATGATATGTAGATAAAGGGTTCTTAACCGGTTGTGATCTTTATCTGTCATAATTTCCGCTTGACTATTATACGTGACATGCGACTGACTCTTCACCTATGTAGCACGCGGATGCGAGTTGCTGACCTCGAGATTTGCAACATTTTATACAACAAAAAGGTATTTTACAGTTGCGTCACTTGGATTCTTATTCATTTCTAAACCTTGGAAGTTACATCAAGTTTACGCACTTGGATATCTTTATAAAAACAATTAAATTGTATACACAGTGCAATGAGAAAAAAGAATATATATTTATGTCTTCAATTCACATGACTTTCTCTACCTGTTCCATATACAAACTTCTCACAAAAGATCATTCTTCTATGCGCATAATGCAATCGATATAGCAGAATTGGTCTTATTACCTGCTTTAGCCACTAGGCTAAAGTGATAGTGACACCTTTTACCGGCTACCGCTAAGAAAAACGATTGAAATTCTTCTCTATATATGAACAGGAGTAAAACATAAGAGTTATGAAACGAAAGATGACTTCTTGTTTGAGAAAAATTGAAGTAGTTTTTATAATTGAAAGCAATAACAAAGAATATATTGGAAAAGGTTAACTCTACGAAAATAAATGTATGTGACAGAATTTGTGTTTTAACGATCTACATCTTTGTGTAATAAGTTTTAGTCTATCTCTTGCGGTTTACCAGTTATGCAAATGTTTTATACAATAAAGAGGTCTTCAGATGCATTTTCCTGAAAATTCAAATTATACATTTTATTTAATATACGGTATTTTGATAAAAATTGCTGAAGACATTTTTGAGAAAAGCAACATTTTCTAATTTTTTTTCCATGAAAAGGGAAGCTTGGGGTGGGGGATATTACTGAAAACCTTCGTGTCGCATTTTGGAAGATATTATTTAAATACCAAGAATGGTATTTAATTTATTTTTCGTTTTCGAGTCGAGCTTCTAAATACACACACACACACACACACACACACACACACACACACACACACACACACACAGACGTACACGCAAGCACGCACGCACACTCGGGACTCTTTTTAATTTTTTTTTTCATTCAGGTGTCCTCAAAACTGGTATCGAATGTTTTAATGAATACAATACAATACTGTTTCTGGCTGCAATGCTCTTTTACATACGTGCTACAGAAAAAAAAAAAACAAGCTGAACAGTTCTATTCTCAGGACTTTCTCTACCTGTTCCACAAACAAACTATTTACAAAAGAGTATTCTTTTTATTTACATTATGTTAATCGAAATAAACATTAGCAAAATAATTTTTTTGTTGTTGCTTCATTTGTATAGCCCCCTTTAACATCAATGGTCATATCGGGGGGTTTCACTTGTAAAACTGTAGGTTCAGAACATTAGGTTAAACTTTATATTACTAAACACACGCACATTCACTCTCGCATTCATACTTCCAGACTCTATGGGGGATAGGGAATACTTCCGGTTAAAGAAAAATTCCCCGTCCCAGCCGGGAATCGAACCCGGGACCTCCGGATGAGAAGTCAGCTCGCTGACCACTCGACCACGGAGGCAGTCTATTAGCAGAATAATTGGTCTTATTACCTGCTTTCATGAAGTAGAAGATTTAGCCACTAAGCTAAAGCGATCTTTTAAAATTTGGTTTCTATGTGAAACAATTGAAATTCTGTTCTCTTTACATGGCCAGGAATAGAAACCAATAGTAACGAATATCTAGCAGACGGTTAACTGTAAAAAATGTATATACCATAAATTGTATGCTTTAACGAGGTCTACATATTTTTGTCTAATCAGTCAATCAATCGAGTCATTCTTTGAGAGCATGTATATTGCATTGACATTGTCAATTACATAAAAAGGAAAGTAATAAAATATAAAATAACAAACCCACAGTCAGGAAGTACTAATACTGAGTGCTTTAAAATATTCTTTAACATCATATAGACATAGATTTAATAAAAGTCTTTTAACTGCCATTTTAAAATTATTAGTGTCCCAGTTCCTAATATGCTGTGGCAGTACCTTATACAATTTTATATCAAAGCTATAAAACTGTTTTTAACATTTTTGCACAAGTTAATCACTAACTCTAGATTATTTCTGGTGTAATATTCATGAGTAGCATTATTGGGCAAGTATGTGTTAATATTATTTTTTTTTACATAAAACAAACTGTAAGAATTTACAACTTCCCAAATAATGGCTTGCAATGAGCTGTACCATCTACATTGCATATTAATCTTACTGCTTTCTTTTGTAACTTCAAAAGTTTTTTTGACACTTGGGTCATTTTCCCATACTAATGTTGCATATGTCAAGTGAAAATGAATATATGAGTAATATACAACTTTTAGAACTGTCCAAATTACAATTATAAGGGATAAACAGCCTTGCTCCGTGCATGACCTGGGATTGTAAGGGTGCCGTGTATCAGATTATAATGTCCGAAAAAGGAAGCAGTCCAACACGGAAGCTATTGACTCCTACACAGGCGCCTAGGAGGAATCCTTATTTTAGGAAGTGGCGGTATATATGCTAAAATTTTCACCCAGAAAATTTAATTTACAGCGTCATTAAGCAATCCATGGAAGTTAGTACGATAATTACCAAATTCAAATTGTGTTCGATACCAATTAATAACCAGGATGCCAGTTCATATTCAATGCTAAAATGTGAAAGTTTTTCGATATAAATTAATTCTGCGCAGTTAGTCACGCAGGAGCGAATTCACAGGGGCATTGAGCAAATTTGCACTCTTATCTATCTCTCACTCTCTCTCTCTCACTCTCACTCTCACTCTCTCTCTCTCTCTCTCTCTCTCTGCTTTACTCAAAGGGCAACCAATTGGTGAAGCCTGTTATAGCTGAGCAACAGGCTCGAAGCAAGACTATCTCAGTAAAAGATATACCAGTTTGCGAAAGACCTTCATAGGGAATACTAACAGTTAGATTTAAATGGCAATAACCTTGAGGGTATATACCTACTTACATAAACACTACCTCTCGACTTGTCACATTGCACATGAATGAGGAATATAGAAGACATTTCAAGGTAACCCAAACGTTCACTGTCATGTTATCTCAATCCACTTTGGACAACTAAGTAGCTTAAGTCGAAAACGGTTTTCATGTCTGCGTTGTCAATTTCCAAATGGGTTACGGGAATGTTAAATTGACAGTATTAGGAAATAACGTATATATGAATTAAGGGCATTCAGGTGTCACATCTTTTACTTTCTCTACAATGCTTATTACATAGGTACAGAAGGTTCACCCAAAAACTCAATACCGAGATTTCACTGGATATACATTTTAGGTTCCCCTCTATTTACACAAAAAGAGAGGAAGACGAACGTTTAGAAAAATCAAAGATTTTGTGGAAAAATCATTCATCCCAAACTATCCTTTACATGGAAAAAAAATCTAAATTCTTTATTTTCTCAAAAATAGTTTTAACAATTTTGATTAAAATACTGTGTAAAAATATTTTACATAACAAATAATATGTGTATCTTGAATTTTATAGGAATAGCCTCTAAAGACTACTTCATTGTGGATGTCTTTTGCATAACTCGTAAACCATAAGAAATAAAACTTACTACACAGAAATATAGATCGTGTTAAAACATACAGTTAAGATAAGAACTTTTTTTCGTGGAGTTGACCATTTCCGAGATATTCCTTGTTATTGATTTCAGTTTTAAAACACTTAAAACTTTTATCATATGAGAATTTGCAACTCTTGGCCATGCAAAGAATTTCAATCGCATAGCAACCAGCTTTTAAAAGACTATCGCTTTAGTCGGGTGTATTCCCTTGTTTCCTTTCTGCTTACAAGGAAGCAAGTGATACGGCAATTTCTGCTAATGTTTATCTAGATTAGCATGAAGTAGATAGAAGAATATGCTTTTTAATAATTATTTGTTACAAATATGTGGATAAAGCCATGTGAATGGAATACCTCAATTTTTTTCTATCTACATAATTTTAATCGTGATAAGCCTTTGGAGAAATAGTTGCAGCACACAGTACTATATTATATGAAATGCCTGGCGTTGCACGATGGTTTCACGGCTTATTAAAGCGAATAATATTTCAATATTTTTATTTTTCATTAGGCCCCTTTAACTTCTATGGTCATATGGGTCTTTGACTGCTGTGATTTTGCTTGCTGAACTGCAGGGTTTCTTAACTTTGGTTTTTCAGTTTTATTATTAAAACACACACCATATACATATTCATTCCCACATTCTTATTTACTTATGTTGGGGACATGAAATTAATAGGTTGAGAAACCAGAATGCTAAACATTCGACCACAGACAGTCTATTTCAAATATTGTTTATTTATGTTTGTAAAACTCAGTGTATATAGGGAAGGGAAGTAAAGCCGTTGGTCCCATGTAGTAGATTTACTCTCACCTGGAAGTCGCGGGTTCCATTCCCAGCGCGGAATTTTTCTTTAGTTAAAATTATTCCCTATCCCCCACAGAGTCTGGAAGTATGTGTGCGAGAGTGAATGTGTTTGAGGAAAGTAAAATGATTTAAACCAAAGGTAAAAGAACCTACAGACAACGAATTGTTTCAAGAGCAAAGCCCCCGATATGACATATGTTAAAGGGGGCTATATGAGTGAAACAATAAAAAAAAAAAAAAAAAAAAAAAGAAAGAGAAAGACAAAACAAAAGGAAGCAAAAGTAATATAATGTTGGTAATGTTAGAGTTTTAGGAATATTTCAGAAATGTACACATGGTCTTGTAAGCTTTTAGTAGGTATCACACAAAACTGAATAATTAATCCGTGAAAAAGGGCGAATTTCATATTCTAAGTCAGAGAACTATTCGCCTTGGGCTTCAAGCTATCTCTACCAATAATGATGACTTCTCGGGATGCATTCATCTTAATCTTGTGGTCTTTGAAATCGGTGCAGAGACGAAGTCTATCTCTCCGTCTCTCCTTTTCTCTCTCTCTCTCTCTCTCTCTCTCTCTCTCTCTCTCTCACACACATACACACACATACATACAGTCACGCACCCACAAACACACACGTGAGTGCGTGCGTACATACATTACTTAATTACATACTATTCCTACACATACATTACTTATTATATCCAAAACATTATATATATATATATATATATATATATATATATATATATATATATATAGCCGTACACACATTTGAATTTCATACATAAAAATAATACAAAGGGAATAGAAATAGTGAAATGTTATGGCATATATCTCCTTGCTGACCTTAAAATGCCATATAAACTCCATAAATAAATACATGAAAAGCTGGACTACATCCCGGTACTTGGTTTCCTAAATTGGGATGTGCATTTCAAATTTTTAGTTACTGTTTCACATTTCTCCCCCCCCCCCCCACCCATGAAATTAATTTACATTCTTTTCTTCGGATTAAACTTATGACAGAAGCATACAAAACAAAAACAAAATAAAAGAAAGAAAATTAATTTTTCATTCATTTACCTACTTCCTAGACGTCGAAAGCCAGCAGAGGTCAAATAATCTACTAATTACTAAAGTACATAAATACTAAATCTAAAATGCTCTACCAGTATTTGGCAATAAATGTTTTAGTAAACATTACAAATACAACTTAAGCTTTACATATTTTACATTTTTTATTTATTACTCTATGTGTACACAATTTATTATTTAGCTTTTTACATTTTCCATAAAATTAATTATTAAACATTTAATGGTTTAATTTGATATAATATTAAATTAATTGCATTTAAATAAATTATCCACTTCTTATTTATGTTTTAGTTAATCTAGATTAATTTAGTTTCATTATTTTTGTTATATTTAATCCATTAATCGCTTCTTCTATGTTTATTGCACATCACCACACAATTCTTTTCTCTACTTTTTCGATTCTGTTTTATATTCATTATTTTATTTATTTATTTTTTTATTATTATTTGCATCTCTAGCAGGAATGTACAATGCACAAAGTAAACAGAGAAGGCATTGTATTTCACACAAAAACTAGA
Organism: Hymenopus coronatus; assembly: GCA_030762935.1. Taxonomy (NCBI): domain Eukaryota; kingdom Metazoa; phylum Arthropoda; class Insecta; order Mantodea; family Hymenopodidae; genus Hymenopus; species Hymenopus coronatus. The sequence goes on along the minus strand of CM060898.1, from coordinate 67,682,236 downwards.
TACTGAGATTTTATCGGAGATGCATATGTGTGGGCGGCATAGCCAAAAAACGAAAAGCGATTAAACACCAAACTTGGCACTTAAGTTCAGCATATTCCAAGGATACGATACAAAGATTTTCAAAAGAATAACCCCATTCCCAACTACATGAAATATGTTTTCGTAAATTTTGATTTTCAAAATAATGGCTGTAACGATTTACTCCGTATGTTTAAGACATTTTCATGAAATACGCTGCATAACTCAGATGAGCCCTTCAGAAGAGAAGTGTTTCCAAAATATTCCTTACTGTTGGTTTCAATTTTAAACTACTCAAACATTTCTCAAATAGGAAGTCACCTTTCGTTCGATCTCTCCTCTGTTTTACTCCCGGTAAGCAAAGAGCATGCCAATTCTTTCACTTAGCGATCAGCTTTTATAACATATGACTATCGCTTTAGTCTAGTATATTCCTATTTTACCTTCTACTTACAAAAAAGTGATAAGACCAATTCTACTAAGTTTATTTCGATTAGCATGATAAAGAATAAAGAATACTCTTTTGTAAGTAAAGTAAAGTTCGTTTGTGTCATATGAATGGTATATATTCAGATTTTTAAAAAATTATGCTTACAATAATTAAATTGTGTATATTTGTTTTGTTTATAAATTTATACAACTATAACATGTTCTTCAATAACTTAACCAGTTGTTTCAAGGGAAACAGTACTTAAAAGAAAGACAAAATGTATTGTGTGATTCAAAGTATTAATAACGGATCTTTCGGAAGTGGCTAATGCCAAAAAAAAAAAAAAAAAAAAATTATATGAAATAAATTGTGTGTTCTAAAGAGATCTAATAGTAGTACATTTACGCCTACCACTTATCGCTTATCAACTGTAGAAGATATTAGAAAAAGCCTTAAAAGGTTTTCATAAGCTATTCCTAGAAAGTTTAAGAAATGGATTTTGTCATGCAAATATCTTCAATATACGGTATTTTAATCAAAGTCGTTAAGAGACGTTTTTGTGAAAATCTAAAGTTTCAAATAATGTTCTAAGTGAAAGGTAGTTTCGAGTGGTCAGCGAGCCAACTTCTCACCCGGAGGTCCCGGGTTCGATTCCCGGCTGGGGCGGGGAATTTTTCTTTAGCCAGAATTATTCTCTATCCCCCACAGAGTCTGGAAGTATGTATGTGAGAGTGAATGTGTGTGTTTGAGGAAAATAAAATGATTTAAACCAAACTTAAAGGAGCCTACAGACAACGAGTTGTTTCAAGTGCAAAGCCCCCGATATGACCTTAGATGTTAAAGGGGGCTATATAATTGAAACAATAAAAAAAAAAAAGGTAGTTTGGGTGGGAAGATTTTCTTGAGAATCTTGTGGCATTTCTTTGAAAGGTATTGAACTTGAATACCAAGTTTGCTTTTGATTTATTCTTTTCCACGCACACAAGCACACGCACACACAATGACATATTTTGAAAATGCTTTTTACTTTCTCTAGCACACATATACAATTTATATAGTTAATAGAGAAGGTATTGTATTTCACCCAAAAATTCGATGTGGGGATTTCACCAGAAATATACTTTGGGGTCTCATGAGTCCGAAAAAAGTATATTGACAAAAACGTCCATGTGTGTCTGTGATCAGCACAGCTCAAAAACGAAAAGGCCGTTAAAAACCAAACTTACTATTTATTTATGTTTAGTATCTTTCAAGGATACGAAGATGTTCAAACTAACCTTTACATGATCATTTTTTTTAAATTTTTATTTTTTTTCAAAAATGGTTTCAGCGATTTTGATTAAAATGCCGTGTATTACAGATATTTACATCATAAATAAAATTTATATTTTGATTTTTTTTGGAAATAGTCTCTGAAATTGGATGAAATTTGCAGACATTTGCATAACGTTTAAACCTTAAGAGATAGAGCAAATCTAATACATAAAAAAGTAGATCTCGTTAAAACACATAATTTATGTTATACACATTTTTCTTATACAGTTAACCGTTTTCAAGATATTCCTTGTTATTGGATCCAGTTTTAAAACACCCTTTTCTCAAAACGGGTCCATGCAAAGCGAACTGAACCTCAACTGTTTCGTAATGCGACCAGCTATTAAAAGATTTGAATATCGCTTTAGCATAGTGCATACTTATTTCCCTTCTACCTACAATGTAGCAAGTAATAAGACCAATTCTGTAGCTTTTATCTCGATTAGCATGATGTACATAAAGAATAAGCTTTTGTAGGAATAGTTTGTATATGGAACAGCTACAGAAAGTTATGTGAATGGAACACATCAGATTTTTATTCACGAGGCCTCAAAGAAGTATATCTCGTATTTCCGTTGAAATTTCAGTGTCGAGTTTTTGATGTACTCAGTTTCTTCTCTCCCACGTGTAGAGAAAATAAAAGAAATCTGATGTGATCCATTCTCATTGCATTCTGCTAAAAATCTTATTTTTCTATCTTGTTAACAGTATTTAGGATTACTGTTTTCAGAAATAATTTCATTACACATTGCTCTATGTGGTAGATCTCTTTGCAGTCCTTGATACTTCACAATGTTTACATGGCATTACAAGAAGTGAGTACCAGGTGACGTGTGTAGATATCCCTTGGTGCGTCAACAGAGCTGCAGAACTAGACGAGACTATTTAAACCCTGCTAATGGCAAACTAGCGAGAGGGACTCTCCCTTTTCACATATCAGCGGAGGTTCTGAGTAGGTCACTCTCATTGCGAGGGGCAAAACTAAACTCGCTCTCCTATAGTTCTCCACTGCCAGGTTTTCACCTGAAAATAGATCCGTTGATTTCTGCAAATCTTTTAATACACTAAAGGACATCTGTACACATCAAATAGGGGGCAGTTGGACCATCTGGCAACAATATAACTAGCATGTCTAAAAATGTAACACATTGAAAAATTCATACAAAAAACAAGCAATATCTTGACTTAAGGCAAGGCAGCTGAGATCTGAGGAGGCTGCCAATAGAGAAGGGGGGGGGGGACAAGATCAACTAAACAAAAGTGACTACAATGTTCTACATACATATATATTATGTCATACTTAGGTCACGGTTGTGCTAGGGTTGTATATATTAGGTGTATATATGTCTTTTAAGTGTAATTATCTATTATAAGAGGGTGCATTTATGAAGGTGTACTCTGTGCTGTAAATTCAAATTGCTATATTTGAATATCTTTGTATCTTTATTTTCGGATTCACTCTTAATTTTATTGTTGTTTAATATTGCTTTTGACTGTGTATTTCCTTTGTCTTTTTATTTTCGTGTTTACTCTTTTAATTCTTTGTTGTTGTTTTAATTTTGCTTGTAATGTGTATTACAAAAGCACGTACGGTCTGTGGACCCGTGCGACTGTTGAAATTCTATGTATGATATTGCTATGTTAATAAATACACTTATTCATTCATTCATAACTTTTTTTATCTGTTGTGCAAGCAAACTATTCTTATAAAAGATAATTATTCTATCTTCAGCAACCTAATTAAAATAAACATTAGCAGAAATTGTCTTATTATTTGTTTTCTTGTAATAAGAAACTCGACTCTCCTTACATTAAAAAAATTAATGGGAGTAAAACAAAAGATACATGAAGTGAATGGAGACTTCCTGTGTGAGAAAAGCTTAAGTATTTTAAAGTAGAAGCCAATAACAGAGAATATTTCGAAAATCGTTAATTCCACAAATAAAGTGTAGATGACGCTAAGCATTTCCTAGATATTCTTTGTTATCTCTTTAATATTTATACTTTTCTCAAAAGGGAAGTCGTTATTTGTTATTCTTTTTTTTAATCAGACATAACGGAATTTAATAGCCCCCATAGTGACCCACTCTTAAAATATTTAATTATCGTTTTAGCCTAGTGTATTCTCTTGTTCTTATTTTACTTGAAAAAGATAGGAAATAAAAACAATTTTGGTAATATTTATCTGGATTAGCATTAAGCATACAGAATAATAAGCTTTTGTAAGCATAGTTGCAGCAGCATAGAAGTAGGGAATGTTATACGAATGCAATGTCAGAAAATGTCTTCTTGTTTATATAAAGAGAACGGAGTTTTAAAGACATCATGTAACAACCAGCTCTTAAAATATCTATTATCCCCATCAACCAACAAGTAAATATCGCAGTATGTATGATACTTATAAAATATTCCTGGCGAAGTTTATCTCGACTATGCAGTAGATATTAGAATAAGCTTTTGTATAAATAGGTTGTTCAAGAATAGGTAAAGAAAGTCGTGTAAGACAAGAATTTTTTATATATGTACTTTCTTTCCAATAACTTTTAGACACAATGTGCACTGGAACTACCCATTTCTTTTAAATTCTGTATCTTTAACGTCGCTTTAAATGCTTGGTGACATCGCGAGGTTCTATTCAAGATGCTCGTTTTATGTGTATAGTGGATAGTAGCCGTAATGGTCTTTTTCCCGTGATCTTTTTACTTCGCGCAAAGTAGGCGAGCAAGTGAGCCACCTAATTGGTTGCTTTTCACTATCTACTCATATGGTATACGCCATCTTTCTAGGTTTCATGCCATATACACCATACTACATGGCTACACAACAAATAGAAGGGTCCGGTCTAGTTGCTTTCACTAATTGTGTATTGCGATGACGATGGAAACTGGAAAACCCAAAGAAAATCCACCCCTGCGCCGCTTTGTCCACCACTAATCCCACATACGGTCGCCTGGGATCGCCGCCTGCCTTAGTGAAAGGCGAGTGGTCTAATGCGGCCCTATTTGTGGGATGACCGTAATTAGAGATATGATCTATTTTTCAATCTTACTGTTGTGTTACATTGAAGGTGGAACTTTGGATAGTGGTATTAAACATTCAATCCGGTACTTTCTTTGGCGACTGAGGAAAACCACTAAATAAATCACAGGCAAATTAGTCAGCCTACTGGATTTGAAGCGAGGACCTCCGGAATACTGTCTACAGGCTTTACAGCAGCTCGGTAACCTACCAAATGCATTTTTCGGTAATTTTGGACACTGGACAGTTTACATTACAGGATGGATGAGGTGAGTACACAAATAACTTAGGGGCCCGCTAAAGCTTGCTGATTATCGCTCCCTGGGAGAATGGAGGTATAACTGCAACTCGAAACTGGAAACTTCTAAATCATACAGTGACTTGCAGGTTACCGCTATGGAGTTACTGCAGGAGCTTTTGCTTCATTACAGGAGGGAAATTCTTAAAGGGCCATGGACACCCATGAACTATATTTGCTTACCCCTGGTGATCGCATGCCCTTCAAATCTGTTAACGCCCGCTACACGCGGGGCACGGGAGAGAATTCGTGAAACATTAAAATCGAAACAAGAACGCAGCGAGGGTCCTAGCACCGTCTTTGGGGAGGGGGGTGGGAAAGAGGATGAAGTTCATTGCACCCCGCGCAGCATTGATTAGGACCCCGCCTCACACACACACACACACTGCCGCTCTCATTGCATGCAAGTTCGGGCTCGCGGTGACGCAATTCCTGCCCTCATCGAAAAAAGTTGTGTTGCCACGCGTCTTCAACTTTGTTCTAATATTAAAAATAATACCTCGTCTTCCTCCATTCTGAAGGATTATGCCGCAGCTTCTCTGTCTCTCCATCCTATTGGATACCCACAACGTCAGCTTGCTACATTGTTATTTAAAACTTGTTGGTCTTCTTAGGTTTTAGTCTGCTTGTTCAACAGCCTACGCAGGCGAATTCGAAAATTCTCATAAAAAAGTTTCCGCTTAAATTAGAACAATTTTCTAAACTCATTGTTATTTTTTTCACACTTATCCAAAAATTATAATACACCAATTATTCATATGACAAGAAAATAATCCTTTAATAGGATTATTAGTTGTTAACGCATCAACAACAGCGATAGCTTGGCTACTTACAACTCCTTTAGAACTATTGAGGGAAGCTGAAGTAAAGCTACTTCCACATCACATGAATTCCAATCATATGAAAGAGTTAAGGTGAATTTACTTTCTCTAGCCCGTATGTTCACTGTACCCAAAAATTCGATGTCGAGATTTCACCGGAAGTATATGCTTTGGGGGTCCTGTGAGTCCGAAAAAAGCATTTTTAGAAAAAGGTCCGTGTGTGTCTATGTACAGCACAGCTCAAACTCGAAAAGACTATTAAATACCGAACTAGGTATTTATATTTAGTATCTTCCAAGGATGTGACACCTTTACATGAAAAAAGTTCTAAAAATTTTGTTTTTCTCAAAAATGGCTCTAACGATTTTGATTAAAATACCGTATTAATAAATATATTTACATAACAAATATAATATATATATATATTTGAATTTAATGTGAGTAGCCTCTGAAGACTTCTTTACTCTAGATGAGTTTTGCAGAATTTTCCATAACAGTCAAGCTGAGTTCGAATCTCCTAAAATGAGTAGCTCGGATAAGGTTTTTAAGGTGGTTTACATTATCCTGAGAAGACGGATAAGTGTCGAATCACTTAAAACTCCATGGACCCTTGGTTTATTTGAGCTACATTTCACCATTTCATTCATTGTGCGATATGACCGATATAAACTAAAAAAGAAAAGGTTTGAATACATATTTACTTATACAAGAGGAATGCAGTATGAGAGACACACTGAATGTTTTCAGAAATTAAAACAGGATTAGTTTTAAACATTCTAACTAATTTATTATTTTTCAAAATATGCACCTTTAACACCAATACATTTTGCATTCGATGAAATGTCGCATTCATCCTGAGGTACTTCTGAAACCAGTTTTTATAAAGTTCCACTGCTACATCGCATGACTAAAAAAGTTACCCCACGTATTTTATCTTTAATTTTTGGAAACAAGCAGAAATCACAGCAGCTGAATCAGGGATTTAGAGTGGAGGATCCATGGTGCTGTCCTTCAGAGCATCTAGATACTCAGTTGTTAATTTTGCTGTACACGCGATGCGTTATCATTCTGTAACATTATTTTTTCTTTTAGGTATATGCATGAACTATTTTAAAACATTTGCGCTAAACAGATATTTGTGTAGAAATCTTCAATCTACGTTTGTCTTCTAATGCTATAGTAGCAATATGATCAGTTTTAGGGGGGGGCCTAGTAATAGGATCTTAGCAGTACAGCGAATTCACTGGATGTTTGTAGGCTTAGATTTTGTTCGAAAGACCAATTGAGCAGATTGATTTTTTTACTTAGGACCATAACAATACATCCAAGATTCATCACTAGTAACGATATTCCAAACCAAATTTGAAGTGCTGCCTTGGAAATTTTCCAGAATAATTCTGCAATAATCAATACATTGTTTTCGATCGAGATTCAGTTAATGTGGACTCCACTATTAACAAAATGTTCTCACGCCACTTCTGTAGTACGGTGGTAGCGGTCCTATCTCACATTCAAGGAGTTCGATTATTGGTTAGAGTGAGTTATCCTGATAGAATTTTCCTTATCCTGAGAAGACGAACGTCTGGCAACTCTAAGCTCTATTAAGCAACTACAAAACAAACGTTTTTCTTTCGTCTAGTGTTGATGCAAAATGTTTTGGATTTGACTCATACCAAAGCCCAATGTCGCCCGAATAAATTTATAACATGTCCTTCGATCTCCAAGCGTTGTTCGAACAGCTGCAGTTTTTTTATCAGTAGCAGCAGTTCCTGGGTCCTTCACGAAATTAATCACTAAGGAAGAAAGAAAGAAAACATGAAAATATATAAAATTGTACTTTTTGCAAGTTCTCTCCTTTAATACATGTGAACATATCTTAGGTGGATTGCTTAAAACACTGGAAAACTGAGAGGAACAGAAAAAATAATTCGGAAATGCTAATTTCATAAACAAATATAACAAATTTTACATTTTAACATGCTTCACATTTTTTCCATTTTTTTTTTGTCTGCCTGTCATGTTGCGAGTTATATAAATTTCAATAAAATTTAATAAGAGTATATACAGTCACAAAAATGCAATATATGCGTTTTGTTAATGCTGCTTATTTTATAATTTTAATAAAAATACTATTACAGAGTCGACGTAAAATTTAAAATAATAATACTATATTTGCAGTCTTTTATACCTTTTATAATGTACGATCTATTTGCAAATAATGTAGCTTCATGATGTGTAATGCCACCTGCGAAATTATTTCTTCTCCAACAGGGGGCACTGAAAAGTTAATTGTGAAAGTTCCCTCTTTCTAGCATTATTACCAATTTCAGAAAAGATAAATAACTAATGATTATACTTATATACGGAGCTTGGAGACCTCAGATTTTCTTGAAGATCTTTACCGATGTGCTTGAGCAATGGATGACGGTACGAACATTAGCATTTTCCCAATTTGAATCATGCTATTTATAGGCAAGGCAGTCAGTTAAGGCAGTTTCTAAAAATAGGAATATGAAAATAATTTTAAAGAAGTGGTATAATGAATGATTGGAAACTGCTGTTCGACCATTAAAAATATTCTTTATACAAAGGAGAAATCCCTGCGAGTCGGGAATCTAACCCGAGACCTCTGCGTTGAGAAGCAACACTATACTCGACTACAGAGCAGTCTATAAATCATTGCCACAAGCATTATTTGCCATGCGACAGAATGAATTCCATTTAATGTTTCTAACTTAAAAGAAATTCATTCCGAAACAGAATTCACCGAAGAGAAATTATGCATACCCAGTTAAAATCTCCAACAGCATTCAGTAAATGAACCTTACACGTATTTCAATGGATAAATATATCTTCTAAAGAGGCACCGTATTTGTCAGTATACAGTATCTCTCATTCATTAAACCAATATCCAACATTGTTTTCTCTCCTTTTTGCCTCCTCATTTCCCTACTTCTGCCCCATCAGAGGCCAGGAACATATGGTGTTCTGTTGTTTTTATTTATCTACCATTTACGTTTGGTATTTAGAGGAAATATCGTACTTCAATCCAAAAGTTCTGTAGGCAGATTTCGCCCAAAATGCATGTTACTAGATTTCTAGCATTTAAAGAAAAATTGCATTTTATAAGAAGGTTAGCACACGATTGTGGGTGGGTGCATGGGTGTGTGTGGGGGGGGTTATGGCGGTAGGTGAGGAAAAAGGGGCATTATTATACCAAATTGTACATTTAACTCCAGCACCTTCCAAGAATACTTCCATAAAGTCCATCACCAGCTTGATTTTTTTTTTTTGTGAACGATAAGATTTTATTTAAAATGTCATGAGAAATTAGTGTAGCAGATAAAAGGTGTTGTACATATCTTGAATTTTCATACATATACCCTGAAATTTGTGGCTATTGAAGTCCTTTTCATTTTCACTGGGTTTTATTGTATTTTATACAGCAACGAAACTACAACAGATACCAAGGGGCAAAAATCAGAATTTTTAAATTTGTACAAATTTGATTCTTTGGAAGGACAGGACTCTGCTTATTTTACTAACAATCCCTTCACAAACCAATATAGAAAAAATGTGAACAAATCTGCAATACTAAATGGTAGTTAAAATATTCATATAATTGTAAAGCAGCAAAATAAATGCCTAAAAGGATAGTAAAATTAACCTAGTGTAACTTAAGTATAATTATTTTCTAATAATCATTTTTTCCGACTACTAAATTGGGTAAAGAAGGCATTCCATACAAACATTCGAAGTTGAGATTTGAGGTCTTGAGAGAGAGAGAGAGAGAGAGAGAGAGAGAGAGAGAGAAAGAGTGAGAGTGAGAGAGAGATAAAAACAAGACAACAAAAACGAAAAGTCGGATAAACATCAAACTTGTATTTAAGTTCAGTATATACTTAAAATACGACTCGAAAATGTTGGAAGATAGTCCCCAAAGCCACACTTTATTCGGAACATGTTATGTTTTAAAAAATGGATATTAACGATTTTCATTAAATCTTTTAAGGTGTATGTACAACAAATGAAAATATATTTTCAATTTTCTGTGGATAGTGTTGAACTACTCCTCATTCTCAGTAAATTTTGCATAACTGGAAATCTGGTAAGGTATCTATATATATATATGTAACTTTTTTCTACGAAAACTTTACGGCTATTGAAATATAACATTTATGCGAAATAACCACTTTATAAATGCATTGTTACGTCTTCAATGTTCCGCGTTGAATTGCCACGTGTCAAGTTGAACATACAATTTTAACCCCCCCCCCCACATGGTTCATGAGTAATTTTGGCTTGCAATTTATACAAACAATGAGTATCGTTTTCGGAATTCTGCATGCAGCCAAGTTCATATTGTTTAATGTGATAGTTTTAGTAAATATAATTATACACTGCACTTGTCACTGAAAATCTCTTATATACATGATTAATTTAATAAAATCAACAAACCCCAACTTTTGAAAAGGAAACATTTTCACGTAAAGAGTAGCAATGCACGGAAGAAATTCTCTTAAAACCTTGGCGGAGGAGGATTGAACTTAAATATGAAGTTTAGTATATATTTCGCTGAGAGTGCGCACACACAAACATATTAAAGTATGCCATGCACGCACTAAAGTACGAGGGCCATTTTTTTTTCAACTTCCGATAGGTTATAAATAAAAGACAAATTCATAGAAAACAATTATTTTATTACTAAAAGTTTTGTACCCTTATGATTACTTTTCAACATAATCACCAAAAAGATTGAGACATTTATCGTACCTGTGCACAAGCTTTGCAATACCCGCTTCAAAAAATATTGCCGCCAATGATTTCAACTGAGCATTGACGTTGTTTTTGAGATCTTTGTTGGTTTGAAAGTGCTGCCCTCCTAGCCACGTCTTCAGTTCAGGGAAAAGGTGAAAGTCGCTGGGTGCCAGGTCAGGACTGTACGGATGATGACCGAAAATGTCCAAATGAAAGTATTCAAGGAGCCAATGGGTTGTGCCAGCAGTGTGTGGACGAGCGTTGTCATGGATCAACACAATCCCTGAAGTCAACATTCCTCTTCCTTTGTTTTGATTGGCTCTCCGCAAACGTCGTAAAGTACGAAGATCTGCAAAACAACGTCAATGCTCATTTGAAATCATTGGCGGCAACATTTTTCGAAGCGGGTATTGCAAAGCTTGTGCCCAGGTACGATAAATGTTTCAGTCTTTTCGGTGATTATGTTGAAAAGTAACCACAAGTGTACAAAGCTTTTAGTAATAAAATAATTGTTTTCTATGAATTGTCTTTTATATATAGCCTATCGGAAGAAAAAAAGGTCCTCGTACTTGTTTCCCTCCTATACTACGTTGTAGGAGAGGGAAGCCAATTATTCCACTCAAATTCAAATATTTGATGTGATTTCACTAAGCATTCAATTCTCCTAAAAATATCTGATCTGTTCCATTCACATAACTCTCTAGCTGTTCCACATACAAACTATTCTTACAAAAGATTATTCTTTTATATACATCAAGCTAATCGAGCTAAACATTACCAGGATAGTCTTGCTACTTGTTTCCTTGAAGGGAAATAAGGATACGTTGGGCTAAAGCGACAGTCAAATCCTTAAAACGCTGGTAGCTATGTGAAACAATTGAGGCTCGATTCGATTTGCAAGATACCGTTTGAGAAAAGCTAAATGACTTAAAAATGAAACAAATAACAACGAATATCTCAAAAACAGCCAACCCACTTTTGAGATATTCCTCATTATTGGTTTCAGTTTTAAAATACTTAAAAATTTTCAGGAATTTGTCAACTTCTGGCAATGCAAAGAAACGGATTTCATCCACATAGAAACTAGCTTTTAGAAGATTTGACTATCGTTTTAGGCTAGTGTAATCCATTATTTTAATTCTACGTACAAGAAAGCGTGTCTACTAATGTTTATCTCGATTAGCATGATGCATATAGAAGAACAAGCGTTTTAGCAATAATTTGTTAAAGAAATGTAGAACATGTCATGTGAATGAAACAAACCAGGTTTTTGGTAGAGCTGACCGTTACTGAAGTATTCCTTGTTATTGGTTTCAGCTTTAAAATACTTATACTTTTCACAACTCCTAGCCATTCAAATAAAGAAATTGTAGTGACATAGCAGCCATCTTTTAAACGATTTGATTATCGCTTTAGCCTACGGTACTCCCTTATTTCCTTTATACTTACAGGTAAGCAAAAATAAGATAATTTCTGTTAATTTTATCTGTAATAGCATGAAATAAATAGAAGAATAAACTTCTTAAGAATAATTTGTTACAGAGATATAGAGAAAGTCATGTGAATGAAACACATAATATTTTACTTTCTCTAACCCATATGCATAATGTACACAGTGGATAGAGAAGGTATTGTAGTCCACTCAAAAGTTCTTCGTCGATATTTCACCAGAAATATATGTTTTGAGGTCCCCTGATTCCGAAATAACCTTTTTATTTTCTCTACACATACAATGTACATAGTGTATAGAGAGGGTGTTATATTGTACCCAAAATTCGATTCCGAGATTTCGTCGGAAATATATATTTATGAGACCATCTGAATATATATATATATATATATATATATATATATATAAATAGAAAAATGCCCGTATATGTGTGTGTGTGTCTGTCAATGTGTGTGTGTGTGTTTGTTTGTTTCTTTGGGCAGTATAACTCAAAAACAAAAAGTCCGTTAATACCAAACTTGGTATTTAAGTTCAGTATCTTCCAAGGATGCGACTCGAAGCTTTTCAGAAAATGATTCTAACGATTTTGATTAAAATATCGTATATTAATGATATTTAAATGACAAATAAAATGTGTATCTTGAATTTCTGGAATAGCCTCTGAAGACATTGCGGAATTTTGTATAACTGGTAAACCGTAAGAGATAGACAGAAACTTACGAAACAAAACACACAATTTATATTATATACATTTTTTCGTGTAGTTGACCTTTTTGAGACATTCTTGGTTATTGGATTCAGTTTTAAAATATTTACACATTTTTTATACGGGGATTTGTCAACTTCTGGCCATATAAACAAATGAACTTCAATCTTAAAAGATTTGACTATTACTTTAGCCAATGACACTCCCTTATTTCCCTCCTACTTACACCATAGCAAGTAATAAGACCATATCTGCTATTTTTTTCTCGATTAACATGAACTAAGTAGAAGAATAAGCTTTTTAATAATAATGTATTGCAGAGATGTAGAGAAAGTCATGTGAATGGAACACATTGGATTTTTAGAAAAAGGTCCGAGTGAGTGTGAGTCTGTGTGCCTGTGGACAGCATAGCTGAAAAACGAAAAGACCGTTAAATACGAAACTTGGTATTTACCTTTAGTGTCTTCCAAGCAGGCGACACTAAGATTTTCAAGTAAATCCCCTACCACAAACTACTTTTTACATAGAAAATTTTGTGTAAAGTTTGTTTTCTCAAAAACGGCTCTAACGATTTTGTTTAAATACCGCATATTTAAGATTTTTACATCATAAATAAAATGTATATTTTGACTTTTCTGCTAATAGCCTCTGAAGACCTCTTTATTCTGGATGAGTTTTGCAGGTGTATAACGGTTAAACTGTAACAGATAGATAAAAACTTGCTACACAAAAAATGTATATCTATTTAAAACACATACCTTATGTCACATACGGTTTTTATATAGAGCTGACGTCTCTGAGATATTCCTTGTTATTGGTCTCAATTTTGACTATTTATACTTTTCTCAAGCCGGAAGTGACGTTTCGTTTCATCTCTCTTGGATTTCTACAGACCATGCAAAGCGAACAGAACTTCAATCCTTTCGCATTTGGACCAACTTTTAAATATTTTACTATAAATTTAGACTAGTGCATTCCTTTATGCCCCTACTACTAACAATGAAGCAAGAAATAAGACAACTTCTGCTAATGTTTATCTTGATTAGCATGTCCTAGATAAAATAATAATCTTTTGTAAGGAAAGTTGTTTGTTTAACAGCTAGAGAAAGTCGTGTGAATGGAACACATCAGATTTTTAGAAAAAGGTGCAAAGCTCAAAACGAAAAGACCTTTAAATACCAAACTTGGTATTTATGTTTAGTATCTTCAAACGATGCGACACCAAGATTTTCAAGTAAATCTCCCCACCAGAAACTATCCTTTACATGGAAAGTATTTTGAAAATTTTGTTTTTCTCTAAAATGACTGAAACGTTTTTGATTAGAATGCCGTTAATAAAGATGTTTATATCACAAATAAAATGTATAATTTGAATTTTCTTGGAATGATCTCTGAAGACCTCTTTATTCTGGATGAATTGTGTTAAATTTTGCATAATGGTTAAACCGTAAGAGATAGAAGGCAAGCTTACTGCACAACAAATGCAGATTTAAATAAAACACACTGCTTACGTCATAAGTTTTCGTGAACAGTTGACCGTTATACAGATATTCCTTGTTATTGGTTTCACTTTTAAGCCACCTAACATTTCTCAAACGGGATCATGCAAAGCTAAGCAATCTCAATTGTTTCACATAGCGACCGGCTTTTAAAAGATTTGACTATCGTTTTAACATAATGTACTCCCTTATTTCCCTCCTATTTACAATGAATCAAGTAATAAGACCAATTCTGCTAATTTTACTCGATTAGCATGTTGTAGATAAACGAGTAATCTGTTGTAAGACTATTTTGTAGCAAGAAAAATGTGAAAGAAATAAGTCAGTTTTTTTTTTTTTTTTTTTTTTTTTTTTTTTACTCAAGGCTCCTCATAACATATATTTCTGGTCAAATATCGGTATCGAATTTTTAGTTGGAATTTTTAGTTGGAATAGAATATCTTCTCTAACTACTATGTACATTGTACATCTGTATGAAAGAGCAATGAAAACAAAACTGATTTTATAAATATAGATCCTTATATTAAACTTAAGCCACTAGCTATTTATACTGAAATTGAAAACTGGAGTACAATTTCATTTCTTGATTTTTCATCGTATCAGTACGTTGCACGCCGAATATTTGACGCAAGACTGCGTGCAAACAGAGTTGGCCCATTTCGCAGAGCAAAGAAATATCGCACTGTGTTCAAGCCTCGGGGAGTATTTATCTACACACATACAGGTTACCATAGTAACAGTGTTCCCACCCGCTAGCCCAAAACCGGGACCGACCCGGGGAGGGTGCGGTGCGTACATCACCATATAACGCACACTGGGCCACAATAGGGGGCTCGCCCGGGCTCTGCTATGGACCACTTTGGCTGCTGCAGTGAGCCAGGGCAAACTTGCTTTCTGGAGATGTTACCCTACATTCAAAACATCGCCAATGATGATCATATTTCATATTTTTACTTTCTATGCATAGTAAATGGTACATTCCAAAATTCGATACCGAGATTTCACCGGAAATATAAGTTTTTGGGTCCCTTGTAAAAAACTCAGTTTTACAAAAGGTGTGCCTTTGGGCAGCATAGCTCAAAAACGAAAAGTCCGTTAAATATCAAACTTATTATTTAAGTTCAGTGTCTTTAAAGGATACGACACAAAGATTTTTAAGAAAATCCCCCAACCTTTCACACGGAAAATTTTTCGAAAATTTTGATTTTCTCAAAAATGCCCCTAAGGTTTCTGATTAAAATACCATATGTTAACATATTTTTATGGCAAATGAAATGTATAGCTTTAATTTTCTGGGAATAGTCTCTGAAGACCTCTTTATTCTGGATGAGTTTTGCAGAGTTACCGATTAAACCGTAGAGATGGACAAAAACGCACTAAACATAAAATGTAGATCTCGCTAAAACACATATTTTTGTCATGTACATTTTCCCTGTAGAGTTGACCGCTTTAGAGATATTCCTTGTTATTGGTTTCAATTTTAAATTAACTTTTCTCAAACGGGACCATGCAAAGCGAACTGAACCTCAATTGTTCTCACATTGGAACCAAGTTTAAAAGATTTGACTATTGCTTTAGCCTAATGTATTTCTTTATTTCCTTTCTACTTATAAGGAAGCAAGTAATAACACCAATTCTATTAATGTTTATCTCGATTAGCATTACGTAGATAAAAGAATAATACTTTTAAGAATAGTGTGTATATGGGACAACTAGAGAAAATTATGTGAATGGAACATATCATATTTTTGTTTTTATGTGACCGAAAAGACGACCAACAATTGTTTCAGGACCTGCTGGGCATTTCGAAGTTCTACACTGGGCTGCATATTTCGAGTTTGGGAATTTCCTAAGGTAATCCATCAGCAGAAATTCCTATAACGTTCTATAGGCATTATCATTTATTTTATATAGCTTCCATGAAACGTTCTTTTTATCTACGCGAACACAATAGGCAGAGAAATTTAGCATTGAAAACATATATTTTCCTTGAAATACATGCTTAAGAAACTACCCTGTACGTCAGGATCTCAAAAGTATAAACATCACGTGTGCAAACATGTTTAGAAGTTTGTGCACCGGCTACCCGTCCGACTTGATTCCACTCAGAATCTTCGTAGTGTAGAGGAAATAGCGGAGAGGTGGATGAAGGTGAAGATAGGCGGAGCGATAGAGATAAGCGTAAGGAGAGAGAGCGAGAGATAGAACGCTATTACTTGAAATCAAGAAGTAAGGGTTTGCACTAAGATCAAAGCGACGAATCATCTTTCGTGCAATGCACCGCCGCATGCGCTCTGCTTTACATGGAGCATTTTCGATTTTTTTGTTTTTGTTTTCTCGAAAATTGATCTAATATTTTTCATTAAAATGCCGCATATCAAAGACATTTATGTGTATAAAATATATACCTTGAAATTTCTGGGAATAGTCTGTGAAGCCCTCTTCATTCCTAAGGAATTTTGTATAACTGTATAATCTTATATAACTAGTATATGTTCATTAAATGATAGGCGAAAATATACCACACAAAAATTGCAGATCACTTTGAAACACACAATTTATTTATATTAACTTCTTGTAGCATAAGCCATTTCCGATATATTGCTATTAATGGTTCGATTGCTCAATGATTTTTTCATTATTTTCAGTTCCACTCGATTTTCAATTGTTTCTCGTAATTGCATGGAAAGAACGTGGACTTGTAAGGATAGTGTAAACCGTTCAGTTCTTAAACATTTAACTATCATTGCATCTTTTATATCAATAGCGAAATGTATGCTGAAGCTATTTATTCAAAGGTTTATCAAGATTAAAATGAAGTAGCCAGATAAATAATCTTTCGAAAGAATAGTTTTCATATATCTACTAAAACGACAGAAATAGGAGATAGTCAAGTGAATGTAATCACAATTATTTTCTTTTAAAAATGTTAATTGACATAAATGTTTGCAGAAATTGTTTCTTTACACATATCGTTGCAGGTTCAAAAAAGAATACAGGATGATAACGTGAAAATAAAATATTGAAAGAAAGAAAGAAAGAAAAAAAGTGTTTATATGTTGGTACTGAAATTCCTCCCCCTTATCTCTCTCTCTCTCCACCTCTCTCTGTTTCTTATGAGAAATATAAGAGTAACAATAACCACTGTAAACATCTTAGAATTTGTTAATTCCAGAAAAAAAAAATTGTTTCATTCACAGGACTTGCTCTATTCTGCAACAAACAATTCTTGCAAAGGCTTATTTTTCTATGTATTTCATGTTAATCGAGATCAACATTGGCAGTCATTGTTCCATTTCTCCTAATATTAAAGGTACTAATCAATTATCAAATCCTCCAATTATAATAGGTATTACTATGAAGAAAATTATGATAAAAGCATGTGCAGTTACAATCACGTTGTAAATTTGATCATCTCCAATTAGTATTTCCGCATTAATACAAAGGAATAAGGGAATACACTAGGTAACCCTTTTAGCTAATACGTTAGTCAACCCTTTTTAGAGCTGGTCGCAATATGAATATGTTGAAATTAAGTTATCTTTGCAAAACCAAGCTGAAAAAAATCTAATGTGTTCCATTCACATATCTTTCTCTACATCTCTGCAACAAATTATTGTTTAAAGCTTTTGCTTCCATTTACTTCATGCTAATTGAGAAAAAATAGCAGAAATAGTTTTATTACTTGCTTGTAAGTAGAAGCGAAATAAGAAAGTACCATAGGTTAAAGTAATAGTCAAAAGCTGGTTGCTATGTGACCGACGTTCCTTTATTTGTATGGGCAGAAGCTGACAAATTTCTGTATGAGAAAAGTATACGTTTTTAAAGCTGAAACTAATAACAAGGAATATCCAAAAAACGATCAACTCCACGAAAAAAATGTATACGACATAAATTGTGTGTTTTATCGTGATCTACGTTTTTTGTGTTGTAAGTTTTTGTCTATCTTTTGCGGTTTACCAGTTGTGCCAAATTCAATAAGAATTATCAACAATAAAGAGGTCTTTAGGGCTATTCCCAGAAAATTCATGAGACAAATGTTATTGATCATGTAAATATCTTAAATATAAGAGATTGTAACCAAAATCGTTAGAGCATTTTTGAGAAAATAAAAAATTTTGAACTTTTTTCCATGTAAAGGGTAGTTGGGGATGGGAGGATTTTCTTGAACATGACTTTTCCGGTGAAATCTCCGTATTAAATTTTTGGGTGGAATGCAATACCCTCTGTATACATATTACGTGTAGGGAAAGTAAAAAATCATGCAAGATGTAAGCCTTTTTTAAGAAACATCTGGACAAAGACTAAAATAATTAATAACCCTGGAAACATTTCTTGTCTTGCCAAATTGTTTTTGTTTTGTTTTACGGTAAGCTATATATTATTTATAGTACTCACATAAGATTCAAAACTTATGTTAGTTTTTTTTAGTTGTTCATGATATCAACATTACTAACTACTGCAGCCATATATTTCTTAAAATTTCTCCAATTTCGGATTTTGTGAATTTCTACAAATAATTTAATAAATTATATTTATATTTATTCAGGGAAAAAACCTTTCAGCTTTCCCAAAAATACAGATCGCCAAATGGACAAAGCTTAATAATTTACGAATGATTGCATACAAAGGAATAATAATACAGGAAAACAAAACGTAATTGTCACTGAAGTAAAATCTAAATTCTAGGTAACACCAAAATATGATATTTTAAAAGGCGAGCAACGGAATACATATTATAAATATAAACTATTTATTTTAAACATACTAAAAAGACATTAATTTGAGTACAAATTATTTCGGTGAACCTTAATTATTATTGGACCTTTTGTGGCAAACCTTGCAATATTGCACATAAAATTGGCCTTCAGATTCACTAATAATTATATAGTAAATTGAGTATGTTAAGCGAAAAAATCCACTTTGTTTGGAAAAGCCACAGTATATGAGGTGCTATACAGTTGTTATGCACAGTGATATTAAAATAATAATAATAATAATCATTTAATATTATTTTTGTAATGTCCTTACTACTTTTATTTTCATTACTTTTCATGCTGCCCAGATAGCAATATTCTTCCACTTGTTCTATTTCATTTCTTCCTATTTCTGCATTTAGATTAGCCTTAGCAGTTATCATATTGCCATGATTTTTGCTTGTTTCTTAATTATTTTTATGTTAAAATCTCTTAGTATTTTTGATAATACTTTTGACAATTTTCATTATCAGCTAATAATACTATGTCATTTTCAAATTGTATAAATGTATGTGTTTGTTCCATTTATCTTTATTTCCTTAGTTTTAATCTTTAGTTTATTTATTATTTTATCTATAACTACATACATAAATAAATAAGGCGAACATTTACATATTTGACATAATTTAAATTTAGGTTTCCACTCTTTATTTACTAATATTATAATAGTCTGATTTATTTTTAATTTAAATCAATCTAATTTTGTGTCTGTTAAAGTTTGGAACAATGTATACCTTGGGATACAACCAAACGTCTTTTATGAATAAACAAATGCAATATATGTGTTTCTAGTTAATTCTAAATCTTCTGTCTAAAATATTTTTCGAGCTTATAATTGCGTCTCGTAATCCTTTGCCTGTCCTCAATATAGTTTGATCTTCATCTAATTGTATGTCAATTTTAGTTTTAATCCTCCTTTTTAATTATATTTAGCAATATTTTTGCTGCATGTGACATCAGACTTAATCTCCTTTTTATGTATTAACTTTATTTCACTGTTTATAAAATCGTCTGGTGATATCCCTTCTTCATAACAATTACTACAACTGACATATAACCAGTTTAAATATTTTTTTATTTCACATTTTCCCAAATCTCGTCAGGGTGCTCATCTATTCTTGATGAATGTTTTATTCTTAATTTCTTTAATAATATTTCAAAACCAATTCTCAAATTTGTTGTTCTATATCATTTTCTTCTATATTATTCTTCTATATATTCACTTTCCTTATTAAATATTTATCTTTATGTGAATCTTTAAAGTATTTTTCCCATCCATTAGTAATTTTATCTTGTTCTATTAATGTATTTCATTCTTTATCCTTAATTAATTGGGCTTAATTTTTTGTTTAAATTGAGCATTGGTAATTAAATTATAATCTTTTTCAACTTTCTCAGTTTTACATAATCTTCAATGTTATTATGTATTTCATTCATCTAAAATAAGAACTAAAGCTTTCCTGGCGACGTGTTAATTCAAAATCTTCTCGGGCTTCTAGCCAGGTAAAAACTTGGCTTGACACCAACTTGGCCTGGTATCTCGCGAACCAATCAGATGTTAGCTTCATCCCAGCTCTTATAAATACCAGTCTCCGCAAGCTCAAACCATCAGTTCACCCTGAAGACGAGAAGATGCACTTCTTCGAAACGTTGGTGTCAAGCCAAGTTTTTACCTGGCTAGAAGCCCGAGAAGATTTTGAATTCATTCATCTAGTTCTTTTTGGAAGCTGAATTTTTGGCTATTCTATTTTTATAAACTTGTACGTTTTATATAGCGCTTGTATTAGGTTTAAAATTCTTTCGGCCATTCATTATTTTATATGTTCTAACTTTTCCTTTGTAATATCTGTTCCAAACTTCTTTTGCAACTCATTTATTTGTACCAAACATCATTTATAACGTTTGTTTGCAATCTTATTAGTTTACTCTTCATATACTTACCTAAGGTAAGGATTTATAGAAGCGTCAATGGACGAGTATTATACGAAACTAGATAAGACACTGTAAAGACGAAAGAAATTATCTGAAGTGACATAAATTAAAACCGTAGCAAAAATAATAGGGTTAGCGACACTTTAAACGAAGAGGAAGGAATATATTGGGTAAATGCATAATAATCAATATGGTGGAAGAGAGAGAGAAAGAGAGAGAGAGAGAAAGAGAGAGAGAGAGAAAGAGAGAGAGAAAAGAAGAGAAAAATGGAATGATCATATCTCAAGAATGGAACTTGATAGACTTGTAAGAATATTGAGAAGAAAAATATTCCAGAAAAGGGGGACGCTCAGGAAGACCAAGGTGAAGCTGGAGCGATTCATACTCAAGAATAAACAGGTTAGCAACGTAATTCAAAAGAAGAATAAAAAGAATATGACAACCTCAGAATTCAAGAGATTGATTTAATAAACATAAATATGCTCCAGAATAAAGCAGAATTTTGGTGAAATGAATGGAGAATATGTTAACGGAATCTTCCTTATTTTCAGTTTCACAAATTGGCAAGTCCTGTCAGATTTCACTTCTTGGAGAACCCAGAAGTTTTCGCGTTTATCTGTACGCTTCGCGATAAGATCCAAGGTCCCTAAGAACGAGGCGGACGTTTTAGTAAGTACTACTATAATGTGTAGTAGTGAGTGAAAGCGGGCAATGCATAAGGACGTTCATTGACCTGAGCTATCGTAGAGCCGTTATACCACACGGTCGACAATCAGTTCCGCTCACCGAGCATGTAGGAAAACACTGCAGCAGCCCACTAGCAATATCCTGGTTATGCGTCCACGTGATCTGCCTCCCGCCGCCTTACTGCAAAAATTACACATATATTGCATTTGTTTATTCATAAAAGACTCTACATCTGTGTAACAATTATTCTTAAAACGTTTGTTCTTCTCTCTACTTCATGCCAATCTAGATAAATATTAGCAGAAATAGCGTTATTATTTGCTTCCTTATAAACAGAAAGGAAGGGAAATATAAGGGAGCACATTAGGCTAAAGATGAGTGTTTAAAATTCGTTTATTGTATGGCCAAGAGTTGACAAATTCCTGAATGAGAAAAGCCTAACTAGTTTAAAACTGAAATCAGCACCAACGAATATCACGGAAATGGCATTTCCACGAAAAAATGTATATGACATAAATTGTATGTTTTAAAAATACATACACACAGTTTATTCGTTATGTAAATATGTTTAATATACAGTATTTAACAAAAATCGTTAGAGCCATTTTTGAGAAAATCAAAATATCCGGAAAATGTTCCATGTAAAGGGTAGTTGGGATGGGAGATTTTCTTGAAAATTTTCATTTGGCATCCTTGAAAGATAGTGAACTTAAATACCAAGTTTGGTATTTAGCGCTCTTTTCGTTTTTGAGCTATGCTATCCACAGACAACACACACAGACACACAAGGACCTTTTTCTAAAAAATTTTTTTTCGGACTCAGGGGACCCCAAAACATATACTTCCGGTGAAATTTCGACATCGAATATTTGGGTGGAATACAACACTTTCTCTATCCATTAAGTACATCGCACAGACGAGCTAGAGAAAGAAAAGAGTAACAATTTAATGCTATACACTCACATAGTTTTCTCTGTTTCACAAAAACAATTTTTACAAAAGATTATTCTTCTTTCTACACCATGCTAATTAAGGTAAGCATTAGCAAAAGAATGTTGTAATTACTTAGTTCCTTATAAGTAGAAGGGAAGTAAAGGAATGTACTATACTATAACGATAGGCAAATGCTTTAAAAGCTGCCGCTACACGATTGTCATTGAAACTCACTTCTTTGCTAGCCAGAAGTACAATAAAAGAAACACGAGCGACTTCCTGTCTGAGAAAAACATTTTAAAAGTGAAACCAATAACAAGGAATATTCGAAAACGATCTGCTCTGCAAGAACAACGCATTAGGTATAAATTGTATTTAACGAGATCTACATTTTTTGAGAAAAGTAAGTTTTTTTCTATTTCTTACGACTTTACTGTTATGCAAAATTATGCAAAACTAAAGAGGTCTTCATAGACTATTCCCGGAAAATTCAAAATATACATTTTATTTGCAATGTAAATATCTTTAATATACGGTATTTTAATCAAAATCGTTAGTCATTTTAGAGAAAATCAAAATTTTTGAAAATTTGTCCATGTAAAGCGGAGGAATTTTCTTTATACTCTTCGTGTCCCATTCTTGGAAGATACTAAACTTTAATACCAACTTTAGTATTAAACGGTATTTTAGTTTTTGAGCTATGCTGTCCACAGATACGCAAGGACATTTTTCTAAACATTTGATGTGTTCCATTCACATGACTTTCTCTCGCATTACATAAACAACTTTTCTTACATAATATTACTCTTTTACATTACAGAAATGGTCTTATTGTTTGCTTCGTTGTAAGTAGAAGGGCCTTCAGGGAATACACTTGGCTAAATTGATCAAATCTTTTAAAAACTGGCACTATTTGAAACAACTGAAGTTCGGCTCGCTTTGAATAGCTCGAGTAAAACAAGAGATATGAAACGAAACGTCACTTCCTACTTCAAACTGAAACCAATAAATGTCAGAAAAGGTCAGCTCTGTATAAAAAGCATATGACGTAATTTATGTGTTTTAACGGTATCTAAATTTTTGTGTAGCAAGTTTTTGTCTATCCCTTACGGTTTAACCATAATACAAAATTCTGCAAAACTCAACCAGAATAAAGAGCTCTTCAGATGCTATTCCCAAAAAATTGAAAATATATTTTATTTGTGCTGTAAATATCTTAAGTATTTTAAGAGTCATTTTTGAGAAAATAAAACGTACCAAAAATTCTCCATGTAATGGGTAGTTGGGGTTTGGGTATTTTCTTGAAAATCTTCGTGTCACATCCTTGGAAGATACTGAACATAAATACCAAGATTAGTACTCAAACGACTTTTCGTTTTTGAGCTATGCTGTTTACAGGCACACAGATAGACACACAGACAGACGCACATGGACCTTTTTCTAAAAACGTTTTTTATTGTTCACGGGACCTCTAAACGTATATTTCTGATGAAATTTCGGTATCGAATTTTTGGATGGAATACATTGCTTTCTCTATCCACTAAGTATATTATACATAGGTACGGGCTAGAGAGAGTAAAAAATTCTGATGTGTTCCTCTACATCTCAATAACAAATTATTGTTAATCCGCTTATTCTTCTATCTACTTCATGCCAATCGAGATACATATTAGCAGAAATGGCGTTATTATTTGCTTCCTTGTAAGTAGAAGGAGAATCTAGGGAGCACTAGGCTAAAACTGTGTGTTTAAAATTCGTTTATTTGCATTGCCAGGAGTTGGCAAATTCATGAATGAAAAAAGTGTAACTATTTTAAAACTGAAACCAGTAACAATGAATATCACGAAAATGGGCATCTCCACGAAATAATGTATGACATAAATGGTGTGTTTGTATTTCACCCAAAAAATTCAATACTCAGATTTCACCGGAAATACATGTTTTGAGATCCTCTGAGTCCAAAAAAACATTTTAGAAAAAGGTGCATGCATGTGTGTCTGTGGACACCATTACTCAAAAACTAAAAGACCATTAAATACCAAACTTGGTTTTAATCTTATTATTTTCGAAGAATGTGACAAGAAGATTTTTAAGAAAATCCCACCAACAACAAACTACTCTTTACATGGAAAACTTTTGAAAATTTAGCTTTTCTAAAAAATGTCTCTAACGATTTTAATCAAAATACCCTAAACTAAAGTTATTCACAACACAAATAAAATGTATATATTGAATTTTCTGGGAATAGGCTCTGCAGAGCATTTTATTCTGGTTGACTTTTGCAGAATTTCGCATAACCGTTAAAACGTAAGAGATCGACAAAAACTTACTACACTAAGGTGTAGATCTCGTCAAAACCCACAATTTATGTCCTTTACATTTTTTGTATGTGTTCCGAGATAGTCCCTGTAATTGGGTTCAATTTTAAAGTATTTATGCTTTTGTCAGACAGGAAGCGTCAGTTTTTCTTTTGTTCTACTCCTGGCCAAGCAAAGAAGCGAATTTCAATGATAATCACATAACGAAGCTTTTAAAATATTTGACTGTCGCTTTAGCATAGCGCATTCCTTTAGTTCCCTTTTACTTGTAAGGAATAAAGTAATGAGAACATTCTGCCGATGTTTATCTCGATTAGCATTGTGTAGAAAGAAGAATACTCTTTTGTAAGAAGTTTGTTGTAAAACAGGTAGAGAGGGTCATGTGAATGTAACAGATCAGATTTGTTGTATAGAACCATTTTATATATTTTACGGTTTGCAAAACTCATTCAGAATGAAGAGGTCTTCAAAGGCTATTTCCAGAAAATTCAAGATACACATTTTATTTTTCATGCAAATATCTTTAATGTAGAGCCATTGTTAAAGCCGAGTTTTAGAAAATCAAAATTATCCAAAATTTTCCATGTAAACGGTAGTTTGGAGCGAGGGGATTTTCTTTAAACTCTATGTTTCGCATCCTTAGGAGATGCTTTGGTATTTTACACACTTTCGTTTTTGAGCTCTGTTCACAGACGCGCGCGCGTATTTTTTCTAAAAATCTTTTTTTTTTTTGATACGGGAGATCCTAAAATGTGTATTGCCGGTGAAACTTGGGTATCAATTTTTTGGGTGGAATGTAATACTTTCTCTACCTACTATGTACATTGTACTTACGTGCTAGAGAAAGGATAAATAAACATAAATATAGAGACACTAACATATTCATCTTGACAAACATATTAGCTCTAGAATATTATAGGTACGTTGTGTGCCTATGAAAATACGGAGATATGGTATATTCCTTTTATATAGTATTTAAGGACTTCCCAAAGTCTGACAAAGAATTAGTGTGCGCAGAAGCATCATTTGGATCTATTTGATTTTCTAGTGACAATATCGGACAATCATGAGATACAGTCAGATTAACATTCTACAGCTTAGTACTCTATTATGGCTCTCCACCAAAAAAGTAGGTTCTATAGTACTTACAATAAACCCTCCAAGTCCAGAATCCGCAGTAGATCATTGGATGACCTTTACTAAAAAACCAAATAGCAATTACGAGTGCTTACGATACTGCTGGAATGCAATATCGGTCCAATTGCATTACCGAGCCATCGAAGATTCAGATCAAACTAATGAACCATGTAGCTCGGCCGTTCTCTTCAGATCCAACAGAAATTATATTTTCTATAGTCGCAAAAGCTGCTTCCTAAAGCTGCCTATTTCCAGGTTCTTTGGTACTATGTTTTGTGCAAGCTCTATAAAATTATTGTTTTTGGTTTTTTCTAAAGAATGTTATTTATTACATTCACATAACTTTCGCTACGCTTTGTACCTTATCACTGGCTAAACAAACTATTTTTTTGAAACCATTCTTTTCTATACCACGTATAATTAACATAGTAAATTGAGAAGGTATTACATTTCACCCAACAATTCGTACATATCAGGCTTTCACCGGAAACACATTCTCTAAGGGACTGCAGATAAAAATAAAATCGAAAAATGTTGGTGTGTGTATGTATGAACAGCATAACTAAAAAACGCAAAAGTCGACGACACAAAGATTTTCAAAATACCCCCCATCCCTAACTCTCTTTACTTGGGACAATTTTGGAAACTTTTGATTTTCTCAAAAATAGCAAACGATTTAGATTAAATAACATATATTTAAGATCTTTTCATGACAAATAAAATGTATATCTTCAATTTTCAAGGAATTGCCCCATTCCATAACTGATAAACCATAAGAGGTAGACAAAATAATACTATACAAAAATGTTAAAAGTACACAATTTATATAAGAAACATTTTTAATGGAGTTAACTACTTCCAAGATATTCCTCGTTGCTAGTGTACATTTTCCAATACTTGCTTTTATATAAGCGGAAGTTGTCATTAGTTTTTATTTTCTTTTACTCCTGGTCATACAAAGTAACTCGAATTTCAAAGTAATCACATAGCGACCAGTTCACAAAAGATTAGACTATAACTTAAGCCTAGTGCATTCCCTTATTCCCCTTCTATTTAAGGAAATAATAATAATAATAATAAGACTATTTCTGCTACAGATGACTTTTTTGTAAAATTAATTTGATAGAGATAGTAGCTCCAAATGGAGCATAGGGCATCATTAGGAGGTTTCCTTGTTCGGATTTGAATGTCGCTATGATCGGCTCTTCACCCACAGATTGCACTGCAGGAGGAAATCACGTCTTGCGGACAATAAATGGTGGAATTTTACCCAGGAATCTTCTTCTTTCATTGCATGGTTTTCTTTTACGTGCAAATAAACATTACACGGGACCACCGGCTTTACTTTCCTTTCGAAGGAAGCCATGCTAAGGTGCATCCAAAAAAAAATCCATCACCCTCCACCAGGTTTGAACCTGGAATCTTGGATTTTAGGGGTTAGAATGGCAATCACTATACCACGGAAGGCGATTAGTTTGTTGTAGACTGGGTAGAAAAATTCATGTGAATCTAACACATCAGATGTTTAAATAACATTCTGGTGCAGAATAGGCAGAGTCTTGTGAATGAAGCACATCCGATTTCCTTAAATAAGGTTTATATATATATATATATATATATATATATATATATATATATATATATAATAGAGATAAACCTTTGCACAAATCGCTACATTACACATTTCGTTTTAAGATGTAAAGAGAACAGTGATAAGCCCGCCTGGGTAGTGTGGTGGTAGCGTATCTTTCTCACATTCAACAGATCGCGAGTTCAAATCTCGCTTAGGACAAGTTACCCGGATAAGGTTTTTCTCGGGGTTTTCCCTTATCCTGAGAAGATGAATGTCGAGTAACTTTAAGCTCCACGGACCCCGAGATCATTTGGGCATCATTTCACCTATTTCATTCATCGTCCGATATGATCAACCAGATTAAAGTACTTTAAGATATCCCCGCTCCCCCAAAAGGAAGTGATAATTACATTTTTAAACTGGACGCTATATGCTACATTAAAATTCCAAACTCTTTCCATGCAATCCCGAGGAACAACTGAAAATCGACAGTGTGTTGTACAATTCGAGCCATTAATGACGAGTATGTGGGAAATGGCTTATGTCCGCAAAAGGGCTATTTGGAATAAACTGTGTGTTTTAAAGAGATCTACACTTTTATGACTGTGTATCTAAACCAATTACAGTTATATAAGATTATCCAGAAGTCATTCAAGTCAGTAACATAGGAACATTTCGGAAATAATTTCACAAAACTGTCAGCATAAAATGCTTGTTTTAACCAGGTTTACATTTTTAGTGTAGTGATTTTTTTCCATTCTTACGATTTATCAATTAAACAAATTATGCATTATTCATTTAGACTATTCGCAGAAACTTCAAGATGAACATCTTATTAGCTTTGCAAGTATGGTAATCGACGTACTTAATTAAAACTCTTAGGGCGATTTCTTAAGAAAGCAAGTACCAAAGCATATCCGTGAAAGGGATGTCAAATATTTACATGTATATTAGATGCTCTTTCATCACAAGGCCATCCCCCTGTCTAAGGTTTTTTAATTGTGTAACACAGTCGGGATTTGAACACGGATCTTCTGCTTCCAGAGGGAGTGTTTTAAACACTTATCTACCATCCGGTACGACATTAAATTGCCTAACTGAATTAAAATAAGTATTTACTGATATGTAAAATGCCGTAATTTATCTCTGAATTCCGATGCTTGATAGTCTTAACAGGAAAATTGGAGTCAGGGAATATGATTTGGTTCCGGCATGTTACTATGGTAGCTCAGTAGTTAGAGTAACCGCAAAAACGGGAGATCCGCTTTTAATTCCGACTAAGATGTGAATGTTTCATTCTGATTCTACCTTCAAGCATTTACGTGTTGTCGAGAATGTTTTAGTTATCACTGTAGTAACAAGTCAGAGTAAATCAATATTTTTAAAGTATTTAGTATCATTGAATTTAACTAAAATGATTGGATGCACATCTTATGTATTTATTATTTTGACCTTTTTCTATTTCTAGTGTAAGTTATTATACCTTGTATAAATAAAGAGCTTAATTATGATATTTCATTTAATCTCTCCTTCCTTCCTTCCTCCTCTTTCTTTCTGGGAAACAAGTACAAAAGTTTGGAAAAAAATGCTATTAATGTCTACTAAAAGTATACCATAAATTTAAATTATTTTAAGGGTAAATATTTAAAACAAGTTTTAGGTCAACAGCATCTGACCCTACTAATAAACTATTAACAATGCACATTGATCTCCATAATTAATAAACTTACAATCAGTTTTCGCAAATGCAAATTATTACACGCAAAAGAGAAGGTATTTATTAGAACTACTGAATGAAACAGACAGAAGTAAGCTAAATAGCCGAAATCCGTGTTCAAATACTATGTTAAAAAACAAAATGAATAATTTAACATGTCTCTTATTTCTGAATACCTCTATGCCAGATGTACCGTTTCTGATCGATAAAAATATAATAAATTCTATCTTTTAAATGACAGGATGATCGCGATGAAGTCGAACATTGTTGAAGCCTGTCTACTATTGCCTAGCAGAAACCGCTTCATTAAACTGCGTGAGAGTTGCCTAAAGATTCTACGCTGATAAAGAACTGTCTCTGGAACAGGTCATCGAGTTTTCCTGGTCCACAAACTAGGTGGCCTAGTGTTGTCACGCTTCTTCTCTGGATTTTATATTATAACTATTATGCTGTTTCAAGGACAGACCACTTAAATGGAACTACATGATGACATGGCGGGATGGAGGCGTAGTACACTTCAAAAAACTAGGTGGGCCCATGAATTTAGGAAGCAATACTGAAGGCTAATTTCGCAGAGTACAGGTCCACACCAGTTCTTGGCAAATGATATTTTTAAATGAGATGTTAAGATCCGAGTACTTTACCGTGCATTCTCGAAACGAAATCATAAAGAATCAGAGCTGTTTGTTATTTAACATACACTATTTTATCAAGGCTAAAAGTCATTTGTCTAGGAGGAACGAGCAGCCTGTAGCATGCAATAAAGTGAACAAGTGAAAACATTTGCAGTGAAGAACTGCAGGCGAGTACTGAAAACTTGAGACAACCAATGTACATCTGTTAATTTAACTTTTTTTACACAAGCCGTGTGTAGAACAGGAGATGGACAGATAGAATTAGACTGAAAAAATCAATGGTCTCTAGCCGGTTGCTCTAACCACAGAGCTTCCATGGCAACGTGCTGGCACGACATTAAACTCATCAGCTGGCTCGCATGTTTCCCGGTAAACCACAAGGTGATTCTCATACCATTTTGAGATGACATACACAAATGGCGACTTACAATGATCCGGGCTTCATAATTAGCCAACTGTTAAGTCAATTAGTGTTAATTTAATTGTTTTTCCACACAAGCCGAATGTAGGACAGAAGTAGGGAAACATGCGAGTCAGTTGATGAATTTAATGCCGTGCCGGCATATTGCCATGGTAGGTCAGTAGTAAGAGCAATCGGTTAGAGACCAGGAGATCCGCGGTTCAAATCCTGGATATGAGATTGAATGTTTCCATCTGACCCTACCTAACCAATCAATGTACACGTTGTAGCATCGATTTGATTAATTTCTTTGAAGTACGTTAAAAGTTGTGCAGCAATAAAATTGAGTGTTCGTTAGTGAAACAGTTCATAAGTTATGATCCTTTTTGAACAAAAAGTTATGACTTTAACAAAATGCTCTTTAGGATGCAAATTTCAAAATATTTTTCTACAATTTAATATTTAGAATCGTGATATAGGGTCTAAAACATGTTAGGACTATGTAATTTTTTTAGGACACAAGTGTTCCTAATTCGCGACCACAGCATTAAACAGGTTTTCGGCATTGAAAAGCCAAAGATTCCAATGAAGGACTCTATAGCTAATTGGGTATTTTCCATTGAAAAATAAATCTTCAATGAAAGAAAAATGATGTGGATTGCCTTTTGAACCATGTAGTAGTTTGCAGTAATCATGACCACATTTGGCGTGTCTTGTTTCACGAATAACATCTCGCAATTTTTGAGCAAATTTTGTAATTTTGTTTTATTGTATTTCTGCGTTCAGGATGCTTTCTCCACTTTGTGTTTCCATCGCTTACTAAATATAATATAGAATTTCTAGCTAAAGGTTCATCTTCTCTATCATTTTCCCTCTGTGTTGGATCTCATTTTTTTTTTTCTCGGGAGAAAAGACATCTCCATCAGTATCGTTTTTGCTCTATTCATTTAGCTGTCCTTCAACGACTCCTCATCTTACTGAACGAATAATAGTTTTAAGTCTTTTGGATTGCTTGGATCAAATGTTTTGCGCCTTCCAGATATTGTAGAAAGAATGGATGAGCTGCTCCCGATGCTGAGTTTTGCTGCACATGTAGCCCCAATAATTACGTTTTATCAAAAGACAAACGGTGCACTATCAGCTACGAAGTTACTCACAGTACCTTCAAAGACAAACGTCAAGGGGAAAAGGAAAAACATGCTACTGGCGCTTATTGGATGCACTGCAACCAACGGAGAGTTCAATAGTGTCAACCAAAAGCGCCAAATGCAATGTATAGTGTGAAAACTTAATAAGGATGAGAAAAGGTAGAGTTTTATTCTCAGATTTTCACAGGTTCGTTGCTCTCAGAATTGATTGGTGACCAAAATGTGGTAATAAAAGCTGCTTCTAAAAGAAGCTAAAGTCAACGGACTTGAGAACACTTTGGAACTATTTGGTTTGCTTTTATTTTAACCGACACCGCCGTCTGCAGCAGGTCATTGATCTAAAGTCTAATTCTTGGGTGTTCTTTATAATTAGGACATGTTAAATTGCATTTGATATCAGTCCAAAGTTACAAGAACTGTCAAGAGTGGCAGTGAAACACGTTCCGTGCGAGCGCGAAGAACAAAATCTGACATGATGGCAGGAGCAATACCAGAGCAACAATAATTGGATTTTTGCCGTTGCCAGCGACAGAAACCCATCAACAAAGGCCTTATGTAATCCCGGGGTATACAAACTAAGAGATGCCTTACAAAGGGAAGTTCAAGGCCGGCTGGTTTTGTTTCCTCCACAGCCTGTAGAGTCAGGGAATCCTATTTTGGGGCACAACTAATTGGGGCACGACATTCATTATTCCAGCATTTCTGCATCATTAACGAAGTTCCTCGGTCATATATAAAAGTGAATACAACTGCATCGTGCGCCTATATCCCATTGTCACGTGTCATATCCTATCGAGAAAATAATTCGCAATACGTGGAGCAAATGTGATGCTACTCAAAACAATACACCACGTCAGCTTATCTCAAAGCTTCAACAAGACAGAACATATATTTAGGGTAGGGTTAACAGATATCGTTTGCATTGCAATTTCCGGTCTGTAATTTGGGCACTTATCTCAGTGTACTTTTATTTTAAAGAACGGGCGCGATTTATTTAACTTATAACCCATCAAAAAGGGTAACTTTAAATTATAGAGGTGCTTTATTGTTACTTTCTCCACATGTACTATATACAGTGTATAGAGAAGGTTTTGCGCCCAAAAATTGATACCGAGATTTCACCAGAAATAACTGCTTTAGTACTCCCTGAATAAACAAACAAAAAAAAAAAAGCAAAAACAAAAACAAAAACGAAAACAACACACTTTTAGAAAAATACCCTGGGTGTCTGTGTTTGTGGGCAGCATAGTCAAAAACGAAAAGTTGGTAAAATACCAAACTTTTTATTTAAGTTCAGTTATCTTCCAAGGATACGATACGAAGATTCTCAAGAAAATCCCCCACCCCCAATACCTTTACACGAAAAAAAATCGAATATTTTGATTTCCCCAAAAATGGCTTAAACGATTTTGTTTAAAATACCGAATATTAAATATATTTATATAATAAATAAAATATATATCTTGAATGTTCTAGGAATAGCCTCTGAAGACCTCTTTATTCTGGATGAATTCTGCTGAATTTTGCATAACTGGTAAACCGTAACAGATAGACAAAAACTTACGACACACAAAATGTGGATCCCATTAAACCACACAATTTATGTTATTTACCTTTTTTCGAGAAGTTGGGCATTTTCGAGATATCCTTTGTTATTGGATTCAGTTTTAAAATACTTCTAAAATAATTTTCTCATACGAGAATTTTCCCGGTATGCAAAGAAATGGATTTGAATCCCCTAGCATCCAACTTTTAGAAGATCTGACTATCGATTTTGTCGAGTGTATACCCGTATTTCCCTTCAATTTACAAGGAAACTAATAATAATAATAATAATAATAATAATAATACCATTTCTGTTTATCTCGATTACAATCAAGAAGGAAGAATACTCTTTTTAACAATAACTTCTTACAGAGATGCAGAGAAAGCCATGTGAATGGAACACGTACGATTTTTTTGCAGCAGTAACGCATGTCTTCTTTGTTCATGTTTGAGGTGTGATTATGGCCTGCGAGGCGATGAATAAACAATCAAGCATTTGGTCAGAGCGGCTATGTGAACTGAGGGTTTATTTGTGACCATACCTATACTTCACGATGTTGATACGCCAAAGAAAGGAGCGACATCTGTCGCTGGGATGAGTGGCTAGAGAATGAAAAGTTAAACAGTGCTATAGAAAGGTGATGTTACCTATGGCAAGCAAGTTTTCTTGGGCGCTCGGCTTCATTCGGTAGGTTTAGTGCAATTTCGGAAGTAGAGAGCAGAGCGACATGAAGTACGATATACACCCAACATCTAATGGCTTCAATGGCAAGGTTTCTTTCAGTAAATAGTAGACGTAGTAAATGAACTTAATATAACTTATGATGGCAATAACGGGATGCATCCTCTTGTGGGAATATTTTATATGTTTTTCTCTCTCACAAGTTGTGGCAACAGAAACAACTACAACATATTTAAATAAGATTCATGGTGTACTGCCTTTTCTACTAAGAGAAATAATTCACACACATTTTATTGCGACGGCACACCGTGTGTTACTTCTAGGACATGATTTTTCAAGTTCATAGGATATATGTGGACATTATCTCTCATATTTTCATTTAAGAAATCGTCATCCTTAATCTTTTAACACGTCATGAATGCAAAATTGAAACGCGCTACATAATCCTCATTACATAAAGCTTGTAGACGTGGCTTGTGATGTGGATATAGTTTCAGGCTCTTTCGAATACTGACAGGGCGTATTTTGTACATTCATCTCTGCTGACAGTTGTCTTAAACTTTTCGTAGGACTCCTTGTCATGCCTTCAGAGATAGCTGCTTCTCAAACTGGTTCTCGCCTGCCGTCTCCTGCATATATATTTTTTTTATAAAGAATCTGTTTCTACAATAGGTAACTGATAAACGTATTTTGTAGAAACACAGAATGACCTGTTGGGTATAGAAAAGCTGATAGTAGGAAATATTTGCTTGATTTGCTTGATTTCTTGCTGGTAATATTTTGCTTATAATATGGGAGCTTGTGCACATTGTGTACATTAAAATATGGCATCGTATTTATGTACCTTACCATATCGTACTCACATAAAAATTGAACTTCTTTTAATCTCTTAAATTTACCATACAAAAGAACGCATTGATTTGTAGAAGGCATTTCTGTGTTTGCATTATGCATTCATTATTTTAATGTACACAAGCTCCCATATTATAAGCAAAATATTACCAGCAAGAAATCAAGCAAATATTTCCTACTATCAGCTTTTCTATACCCAAAGGGTCATTCTGTGTTTCTACAAAATACCTATATTTAAATTAGCATACAATAAATGAAAAAATATGCTGTAGCCGAGCGTCCCAAGTTTGATCTCATGTGACTGCATTTGGGATTTGTGGTACTCAAAGCAGCATCTGGGCGGATTTTTTCCGGGTTCTCTTGTTTAACCTATCATTTATCTGCTTCATTAACAACTTTCCTTTCATCCATTTAACGCCATTGCTTATTCTCTTCCTCACTCCCATTTCTAAAGTTATGCTGATCACCCCCCTTGCTTCCCTCTGATTCAGAGTCCATCTATTCAACAGGTTTTTGACCTTATGCGGTAGTTTTTAAGTCCTGGGGGGTGCAAGTCCTACATATGAGGAGGGTAAAAAAAAAGAAGAAATTTAAAAATTAATTCTGATGTGTTTCATTAAATGAGTTTCTATACCTGTTCTAAAAAAAACTACTCTTACAAAATATTATTTATTATTTTATCTATATCATGCTAATCAAAATAAAGATTAGCAGAAAAGGTCTTATTACTACCTTGCTTGTAAGTAGGAGGGAAATGAGGAAATAGTGTTGACTAAAGGAATAGTTACATATTCTTAAAGTTGTCCTTATGTGATGCAATGTGTGAAATTCGGTTCTCTTTACATTATCTTTATTCTGGATGAGAGATATGAACGTATCTTAGAACTGAAACCAATAGCAAGGAATGTCAAGGTAATTGTCAAATCTACAACAACAACAACAAAAATATGATTTATATTGTGTGTTTTAACGAGAACACATTTTTTGTGTAGTAGGCTTTTATCTATCTTTCACGGCTTACTAGGTATACAAAAGTCTTCAAAGATATACAAACTCAAGATATACGATTCAATAGAAAATATCTATTTTATGGTATTTAATCGAAATAATTTTGTTTTTGATAGTGCTTAACGCCCAATTTTACTACAGACGGCTCCGCAGACGATGACAAGGATGATACATGGAATGAAGATGGAGCACGGATGGAATACGATGGCGGGGAACCCGGTGAAAAGCCACCCATGTGCCGCTTCGTCTACCATAAATCCCAAGTGTGGTCACCAGGGATCCAAAATATAAATTTTCGAAAAATATTCCATGTAAAGAGTAGTTTTGGGTGCGGCATTAGCTTGAAAATATTCGCGTCGCATCCTTGGAAAATGCTAAACTTAAATATCAAATTTGGCATATCACCGATTTTTCGCCTTTAAGTTGTGCATGTTGTTTACACTCAAAGTGTGTGTTTTTACCTTCTCTTGCCCCGTATGTACAATGTACATAGGGATAGAGAAGTATTGCATTCCACCCAAAAATTCGATGTCGAGATTTCACCGGAAATACATGTTTTAGGACCCCCCCCCCCGAATCCAAAAAAATAATTTCCAGAAAAAGGTCCGTGTGCATGTCCGTGTGTCTGTGAACACGATAACTCAAAAACGAATAGTCGGTAAAATACCAAACTTGGTATTTAAGTTCAGTATCTTCAAGGGATGCGACACGAAGATTTTGAGAAAAATCCCCCACCCCAAACTACCCTTTACATGGAACTATTTTCGAAAATTGTGATTTTCTTAAAAAACGATTTTGATTAAAATATGGTATATTAAAGATATTTACCTGACAAGTAAAATGTATATCTTGAATTTTCTGGGAATAGCTTCCGAAGACTTGTTGTTCTGGATTAATTTTGCTTAATTTGGCATAACTAATAAACCGTAAGAGCTAGACAAAAACTTACTATACAAAAAATGTAGTCCTTGTTAAAATTCACAATTTACGTCAATACATTTTTTCGTGGAGCTTACCGTTTTCGAGGTATTCATTGTCATTAGTTTCAGTTGTGAAGTACTTATACTTTACTCAGATGGGAGTGTCCGTTTTTCTCTTGTTCTACTCCTGGCCAAGAAAAGAAGCGATTTGTAATGACAATCGCATAACGACAGCTTTTAAAACATTTAACTATCGATTTAGCCTAGTGTTTTCCCTTATTTTCTTCCTACTTATAAGGAACTAAGTAATAAGAACATTATGCTGAATACCTCGATTAACAAGGTGCAGAAAGAAGAATAATCTTATGTAAGAAGTTTGTAGAACGGCTACAGAAAGTCATGTGAGTGTAACACATAAGAGTTTTTAGATTCAGAGGGGTCTAAAAAGAAGTATTTCCGGTAAAATTTGGGTTTCGAGTATTTAGGCAATACAATATCTTCTCTAACTACTATATACATTGTACATACGTGGTCGAGAAGGTAAAAATTAGCTTTTGGAGGAACAGTTTGCGTAATCTATATTACATAACTGTATGTTATGTTCACATTACTTTCTTTATAAATTCAACAAACTAGTTATTATTACGTAATCTTACTCTTCTACTTACTGTATATTAATCGAAAGTTTTGCAGAAATTGGGTTTACTACATATTACTCATAGGCAGTAGGCTTAAGCGATAATCAAAACTTTTAAGAGGGGTCGCAATGTCTTGACCCATAAGTTTCGTTCTCTTTACATGCATATGAGAAGAATAGGAATGGTGATTTTTCACTTGATAAAAGTATAAAAATTTCAAAATTGAAACCAATAACAAGGAATATCTCTGAAAATATTTTAAATAAAGTGTGCACTTCAGCGAGATCTACTTTTCTTACCAATAAAGTCATTCAGAATGAAGATATCATCTTTGTTAGCCTTAGAAAATTCAAGCAATACATTTTATTTCTCATACACAAGTCTTAAACTTTGTAATCAACATCGTTAGAGCCAACTTTTTTAGAAAATAAAAAACGAAACTTCTCTCGGAACTTTTCCGTGCGCATTCTTGAAAAATGCTGAACTTATACACCAAATGTGGTATTTAACCAAATTTTCGTTTTTAGCTATGCCGTTCAGACACACGGACACATACTCGTACCTTTTTATGCTTTTTTTGGCTTCAGGAGAACAAGAAGCCCATATTTTCAGTGAAATTTCAGAATTAAATTTTTGAGGGAAATGCTACACTCTAGATAGTAGAGAAACAAAAAATAAAGTGTAGAGATTGTCATATGAATCTAACCGCCAAATTTTCCCTCGTAGATTTATTAGTAACAACTTTTTAACCACAAGCGAATAGTTGATTTTATTTTGCTTATAGTACGTAATGAAACTCTGTACTGCTAATTTAATATTTTTTGGGAGGTAAGGCTTTTGTTGTTTTTTTATTCTTTTTAATCAACACACCCCTCACAAACCAACCCTACTCACTCCTCACAAACCTTTTCTTACAAAATGGAATCTGTATAATATGAAAATATACCAAAAACATTAAGCAAACCAGTGTTTTGAAACATTTTTAAAAATAGAATTTTGAAAACATTTCAAGGCAAAATATCATTATGAGTCATTTCAATTGAATAGAAGCCACTTTTTACTCGCTCTATCAAATATTATGTATTTACATTGCAGGTACAAAAGATATTTTAGATGACCCGGGTTTGATTCCAAGCGATCGCAAGTGAGATTTATGGTGGACAAGCCGGCGCAGGGGCGGGTTATCTCCAGTTTCCCCCACCATTGTATTTCACCGGTGCTCCATCTCATTCCATGTATCAAGAGTGCCAGTGCCATTTGTAGTAAAAGCGTTAAACACTATCAAAAGAAAATAAGATATTGTATTCCACCCAAAAGTTTGAAAAGATTTTTCAGCATAAATACGTATTTTTGACCCCCAAATCATTAAAAAATGATTATACATATATTTGATATATTACCTCACATTAGTTTCACTAGCTGTTCTACAAACAAGCTTCTTACAAAAGCTTATTGTTCTTTCTTCACCATACTAATCGTAACAAACATTAGCAGAAAGTTCTTATTACTTAGTTTTTTATAAGAAGAAGAGAACTAAGGGAAAACGTTAGGCTAAAGTGATGTACTCAAAAGTTTTAAAAGCTGTCGCTGTGCGATAGAAATTGAAATTCTCTTCTTTGCTGCCCAGGCGTAAAACAAAAACAATAGGGTCTTCCAGTGTCAGAAAAGCATACACATTTTAAAATTGAAACTAATAACAAAGAATATATTGGAAATGCTTACCTCCACAAGAAAATGTAAATGACATAAGTAGCCTATTTTGACGAGATCTACATTTTCAGTTCAG
This sequence comes from Hymenopus coronatus, assembly GCA_030762935.1. Classification (NCBI taxonomy): domain Eukaryota; kingdom Metazoa; phylum Arthropoda; class Insecta; order Mantodea; family Hymenopodidae; genus Hymenopus; species Hymenopus coronatus. The sequence goes on along the minus strand of CM060898.1, from coordinate 67,643,256 downwards.
TAATCTTTTGTCTATTTCTTAGGATTTACCAATTATACAAGTCATCCAGAATGAAGAAGAGTTCAAATCTTTTCCCAGGAAATTCAAAATATACATTTTATTTGTCATGTAAATGTTAATATACGGTATTATAATCAAAATCGATAGCCTTTTTGAGAAAATCAAAATTATCGACATTTTTTCCACACAAGAGTAGTTTTTGGTGGGGGGATTTTCTTGAAAAACTTCGTATTGCAATCTTGGAAGATATTGAACTTAAGCACTAAGTTTGGTATTTAATCGAATTTTCGTTTTTGAGTTATGATGTCCACAGACAGACAGATACACACACAGATACAGACACACACTAATATATTTCTAATTTTGTTTATTCAGGGGGTCTCAAAACATTTCCAGTGAAATCTTGGTATGGAATTTTTGATGGAATACAATATATCTTCTATCTCCATCGTATATATGCGCTAGAGAAAGTAAAAAGCACTTTTATGAAAAAAATTTGTGTATATACATGAAATGTTGTTTTGACATTTTCGATTAAGTTGCAGAAGAGGTAGCGAAAATTGTGTGAATGAGCAAATCAGACTTTTTAAACGAATGGTATGTTTATAAGGGATGATGTGAAGCCGTAATGTGTAGAGAAATTCGTGCAATTCTTTAAATAAACTTGGAATATGGCTGCAACATACGCTTTAAACCAGATGGTCCTAAATAGTTATACTTTACTGCACGAGAAATGTAACAAGACTGCATTGTTTATGTGACGGAATTTTGTATTTTTTTGAGATTTCTTTACTTCTGTTTGTATGGCTCGTGGTGGGCTGGAGTATATTTGATCGGTCATAGGCCCTTATTTCTTATTATAGAGTGAGGTGCATGATGCTGGCACTGTCTCAGGTATAAATATAGTTTTTCCTGGACAAGTTGCAGGCTAAAGGTGTTTCAACCTCGATTGCCACTTCCTACTTTATTATTTGCGTTTTCTTTGTGTTGAAAATTATGTTTTTCTTCTTAAATAATAAAAATATTGTGAAATATTATGTGATAGTAATTATATAGTAAAATACTAAAATGTTGAAACGCCCAAAATATAACGATGAACTCTGCATGCAAAGTCGAACTTACAAATCTCTTATTTTCCCTCTTCGATGCTTTGTGTTGTAAATAACAAAGAAAATTTCCCTATGTGGATTATGTAAGTTCTTTTACACACTCCATATTAATTTTAGAGTATTTTAATGTGACGCGCCATAAGCTGAAAATAACGCACACTATGCTTATACAAGATAATGATTTACTGTTCGACCTTTTATTGAATGTAAATATCCATAGCCGAAGTCCAAATGTTCGATATTTTATGTCGTAAAACAGTTATTCCAAATTCACTAGTATTGTCAGTTTGAGTTACTTCACACTTTTATAGCAACATGTTAAAATTTGCTGTAATAAACCATGTTTAGTTACATTTTTGACTTGATTGTGGTCAAATAAAGATTATTAAGGTATTGTTGTGTAACATTTTTCAAAAATGTTTATTTCTTGTGGTGCTACATATTAATATTTAATGTATACATTTGACTTGTAAGTTTAAAATTCAATACACCGTGAATACAAATATTTCATTGGCATGATAACTGATATAATTTGTTACTTATTTTGTTGGATGCATATGCGTTTTGTTTATGCTGTGACGCAGCCATGGCCTAACATGTGAGGCGACCTACTGGCCAGTTGAAGAGATAAGGTGAGAGCAAAGTATTATCACACAACGTCAATTCCAGATTCACTATAGAGAAAAGAGTTTTTGGGAATCTTCTTTCTCCTCGCCTCCAGCGAACATTCCATAACTATGGAAACTCCAGTGACTTATATAACGACAGCGAGCGCGCGAAAGGCGAGTGAGTGGGATAGCGAATTGATGGTGTTAAAGCGATAAAGTGCTTATTTATGATGACAATTGGGACATACAGTGAGTGATGCTGGAGGTTTGTGTTCGATGCTGCAGCGAGAAGCAGAAGGAAGAGTTTTTCGCGAATGTTTCATTGCAAACTATGCGTGACATTAAAAACTGACATTTAGATTTGAGCTCATGTCAGGAATGAGCACTTAATATTTCAAAGCATGTTGCTTCAGTGTGAGAAAATTCAAACCACCAACGTAAGTTTGGGTTGGGGGCAAGCAAAATATGTATCCGCCAATATAGTCAATGTAATATGCTACCTTGAGTTACAAATCTTTGAACTAAAATTTTTGATGCGCTATATTCACATGACTTTCTCTACATCGCTGTAACAAATTATTGTTAAAAAGCATATTCTTGTATCTACTTTATGATAAGGCAAGCATTAGCAGAAATTATTTGCTTCCTTGTAAGTAGGAGGGAAAAAAGAGAATACACTAGGCTAAAACGATAGTCAAATCTTTTAAAAGCCGGTAGCAATGTGGTTGAAATCCGTTTTATGCAGGAACAGGAGTATTTTAAATATGAAACAAATAACAAGGAATATATCAGAAATGATACATTCAATGAAAAAAAAAACATATATAACATAAATTGTATGTTTTAACGTGATCTACATTTTTTGTATAGTAAGTTTCTGCCTATTTCTTACGGTTGACCAGTTACGCAAATTTCAACAAAATTCATTTAGAAGAAAGAGGTCTTTAGAGGCTATTCCCAGATAATCAAGATATACATTTTACTTGCCATATAAATATCTTTAATATACGATATTTTAATCAATATTGTTAGGGCTAATTTTGATTTAATCAATATTTTCTAAATTTTTTCCATGTAAAGGTTAGTTTGGGGCGGGGGATTTATCTCAAAATCCTCGTGTCGCATCCCTGGAAGATACTAAATTTAAATACCAAGTTAAGTATTTTACCGAATTTTAGTTTTTGAGTTATCGTGTTCATAGACATGGGAACACACACACACACGCACACACGGACCTTTTTCTGAAAATACTTTTTGTATACAGGGAACTCTAAAGCGTCTATTTCCAGTGAAACCTTGGTATCGAATTTGAGGGGGAATGCAATACACAGTAATTGCAGAGCAAGTAAAAATATTTGTGCATTATGAACATTTTGTCGCAGTTACAGTATAATAGCAAAGCGATCAGGTGCAATGACCAGGGTATATATTTCCCTATTAGTAACTTGGGAGTTACGAAACGATCATTTTGTCTAAAAGCAATACGTATTAATATCTTCTGGAGCACCAGCGTCGTAGTGAAATGAGCTGAAGGTAAACAATAGCGGCCTTTGTTAGTCTTAAACAAAGCGTTTGTAACATGATATCTAACAATCACATCGATATATTTTCTAGCACTCTCCGCAAAAAGACATTTTAACTGTTTTAAACTACCTTTTGCGAATATTTACGATGAATAACAGGAAACAGATAAAATTAAAGCTTAGTATGAGTAACTTAAGACAAGCAATGAAAATAAAATCTAAGGCAACTCCATTACACACTTTACACAATACTTTATTAAGATGCTAATTGGAAGAAATAAGAAAATGACACCTTTTAATAAAGTGGAAGTAAACATGTTCAACGTTTTGTTTATTATTATTATTTTAAAATAAGAAAACTTTATTTCTATAAAACGTTACCTAAAATTAGGTTCCAAGGTACACCTAAGTGTATTACAGCGGTAATGTCGGAAATGCTTAATACCACAAATACAAAATAACAACAAAATTAAGATTTCCAAGAATCACAGTAACACTTCCCTTTGAAGTCTTTGAAGACCGTTTACTCTTTCACTATGCCTTTCCATTCCATCCCATACAAGACGTAAGTTTTGTTATGCTATATGTGGAATTCATGAGTTTGTTACATTCCTTATTGCTATTCTTGATAAAATAACTTACTTACCGAAGCGGTTACACTGAATATTTAGAAAGGAGAAAATTGTCTAAAAAAGCCCATCGCACTGCATATTTTTTTTAATCAGGAGACATGATGCTGAATCTTTAATGGAATGCAATACCAGCTCTACCTACTATTACGTGGTAGAGAAAGGAATAAACGATTGTGAGCAGAGAGTTAAGTGAATGGTGACCAGACTTTCTTTTTACTTTCTCTACACGTACTGTGTACATGGTGTATAGAGGAAGTATTGTATTCCACCCAAAAATTCGATACCGAGATTTCACTGGAAATATGTTTTGATGTCCCTTAGTCCAGAAACATTCTTAATTTCTCTACATGTATTGTTGCATAGTGTAGTATGGAGAAGGTATTGAATTGGACACACAAATTCGATACCGAGATTTCACCGGAAATATATGTTTTGAGATCCCCTGAATAAAAAAAGGCATTATTAGAAAAAGTCCGTGTGGGTGTCTGTGGACAGCACAGCTTAAAAACTAAAAGACCGTATTTAAGTTTACCATCTTCCAAGGATGCGACACAGAGATTTTCAAGAAAATCCCTCCCTCCCCAAACTGCCCTTTACATGGTCGAATTTTTTTAATTTTTTTTTCTGAAAAATGGCTATATCGATTTTGTTTAAAATACTGTGTATTAAATTTATTCATAACACAAATAAAATGTATATTTTTGATTTTTCTGGGAATAGCCTCTGAAGGTAGTTTATTCTGGTTCATTTTTGCAGAATTTTGCCATACGATTAAACCGTAAAAGTTAAACAAAAATGTAGATCTCATTAAAACACAATTTATGTCATATGCATTTTTGTTGCAGAGTTGACCGTTTCCACGATATTTCTAGTTATTGGTTTCATTTTAAAATACTTATACTTTTCTCAGACAGGAAGTGTCCGTTTTTCTTTTGTTCAACTCCTGACAAGCAAAGAAGCGAATTTCAATGACAATCATAAAACGACAGCCTTTAAAACATTTGACTATCGCTTTAGCTTAACGCATTTCCTTTAGCTCCCTTCCATTTATAGGGAACTAAATAACAAGTACATGTTGCTAATGTTTATCTCGATTAGCATGGTGTAGAGAGAATAACAATCTTTTATAAGAAGTTTGTTTGTAGAACAGTTAGAGAAAGTCATGTGAGTGTAACACCTCAGATTTTTTCCTTCTAAACCCCTGATTTGTCTGCAACTTCTCCGCTTTAGTTGCTCTGCTGGATCATGTATACCAGGAGCGACATAGCACACACAAACAACCTTGCCAGGTCTGCTACCCGTAAGGACCGTTTACGTCTCGTGTCAAGGACGTAATCGGAAGAACACTAATACATATTCACGGCAGGCCAAATGTATCGGAATAGTAATAACTTCTTTGTTGAAAGCTATAAAATTCTCAAGTTTCTTCCAATACAATAATGGAAATAAAACCATAGCAGGCATCATGTTTTTTTTTTTTTTTTTTGGTAGTGCTTAACGCCCGCTTTAACTACTTATGGCACCGCAGGCGGAGGTATTATGTAATATCACAAAAGCAAATTCAAGTATAAGGCTGAGTAATCCTCAGGAAATATAATTGTCATGGAAACTGCTACTGCGGGGAAAAAAAAAAAAAAAAAAAAAAATCCGATGTGTTCCATTCATATGACTTTCTCTACATCTCTGGAAGAAATTATTGTTAGAAAGCATACGCTTCTATTTACTTCATGCTAATCCAGAAAAAAATTAACAGAAATAGTCTTATTACTTACTTCCTTGTACGTAGAAGCGAAATAAGGGAGTGCCATAGGTTAAAGCGGTAGTCAAAAGTTGGTTGCTATCTGACTGAGCTTCTTTTGTATGAGAAAAGTATAAGTTTTTTAAAGCTGAAACCAGAAACAAGGAATATCTCAAAAAGGATCAACTCCATCGAAAAAAATGTATATAACATAAATTGTGTGTTTTAATGTGCTCTACATTTTTTGTGTGGTAAGTTTTTGTTCATCTCCTACGGTTTAGCAGTTATGCAAAATTTCGTAAAATTCATCCAGAATAAAGTAGTCTTCAGAGTCTATTCCAGGAAAATACAAGATATACATATTATTTGTCATGTAAACATCTTTAATATACGATATTTAATCAAATCTTTAGATCCATTTTGGAGAAAATAAAAAAATTCGAAAAAAATACCATATAAAGGGTAGTTGGGGAGGGGGGTTTTCTTGGAAATCTTCATGTCGCATCCTTGAAAGATAAACTTAAATACCAAATTTGGTGTTTAACGGTCTTTTCATTTTTGAGCTATGCTGTCCACAGACACACACGCACACATGGACCTTTTTCCAGAAATGCTTTTTTTGGATTCAGAGGGACCCAAAACATGTATTTCCGGTGAAATCTGGTATCGAATTTTTGGGTACATTACAATACCTTCTCTATACACTATGTACATAGTACGTGTAGAGAAAGTAATAAGTGATATATAAATACGCATTAGAAACACACTGGTAGTTATTACTAATATGATTAATTCTTTTTCAACGATTATGAGGGTGTGATGCATATGAATATTTTTTCTAAAGTGTTTAACACCCGCTTTTACAACTCTCACCGCAGGCTAATGATGATACATGGAATAAATGAGCACCGTTGGAATGCGATGGCAGGGGAAACCGGAGAACCCAGAGTAAACCCCGGCCCTGCACCACTTTGTCCTCCAGAAGTCCCTCATGTGGTCGCCTGGAATCTAAACGGGTCGCGCGCGCGTTTGTATATGTATATATTATATACACATATTTACCGACGTCTTAAATGTCCACGCAGCTATTAAAACAACACTTAATACACGTTTACATTAAATGTTTGCAATTTGTATTACCATTACAATATTATTGCAACAAATTGTATTAAATTCTCAGATAATTCTGAAAATAACGTCATGCCTTGTAACTAACGATTTATTTGTGTTTATCTAACTGCATTTTATGGCGTAAAATTATATAGTGATCTATGGGTCATTCAGATTAAAACTGCTTTCAAGATGGTTTAAATCTGTTAAAACTTGTAATATAAATCCTTGCCATAATCTGGAAGAATGTAGCTCGCAGCGAAATCCTCTAAATATCTACCTTTGTTTATACACATCAATTTTCTGAACTGAAGGTATCCGTAACAGGTTATGTATGTAAAGTTTTTTAAATGATACATTTTGAACTTAGATTGTAGTAGAGTTCAAAAGTTGGAATGTTCCCCAGGATATTCCTCTGCATTTATTTATAATTATACTGTTACGAATAAAGGACATTCACAAGAAACATTTGAGAGATGAGTTATATAAGACAATTCTTCGGTTACTTTTTATAGTTTTCCCATATATAGTGAAGTTCCATAAATAAGCATTACAATGCAGGCTGCGAAAAAGGACCTTCACCTTTAATTGTTTAGGGCAGGAACGACCAAGCCTAGATTCGTGGCTCAAGGGATAAAACTCACGATAATTTGAATGGACCGCCGATACCTTAATTATATGATGGGAATCTATTTATCATTCCTAACTCTGAATCTTTCGATTCTGAAAAGCGTAACCAATTTATTCACAAATCCAGTTTGCGTTTCAAGGTCTAAGAATCAGAAATACTCGCTGTATTTGCAAATGGAAATACACAATAGAAATCCCAAACTACTCAAGATTTTGTGCTAAATTTAAAGTGAATTTTAGAACATCCATTTTAATGTAGTTGAATTTTGAAACATTTATTCTTTTGGACTTATTCGTGAAATTCACGTGTTTTTTTTTCTAAGGCTAGTGTGCAGATTTAGTTCCTTACATTTGTGAACAAACGTTTCCTGCCATGATAGTCATCTATATATAATCGCCGAAATGTATGTAAGCACATCACTTCCGAACGACTGCACCAAATTGAATAATTCTTTTTTTGTTGTGTCGCTATTTTCAAGACAAGGTTTGTGAAAAAGTAAATGTTTAAAACTCGTACAGGAAAGTTTTTGAAGTCCCATAACATGAATCAGCATACAGACCCAAGGGAACGCAATTGGTTAATAGCTGCCAGATGGCAGTGGTACCACGGTTATTTGTTGCTAAATGGCAGAAGTAGTTGTCTATTTTTCCTCCACATTCAATGTTAAGGTAACGCACCAGTTTATCGAGACCATGACGCAACGCAGCAGAGAAATTCAAATACAGTTTTATGTATTAACTGGCCTTTCCTTACTCCTATCGTTTAAAATAAAGAAGTTTTCCTGGCGACGAACACTTAGAGTAAGTACTTATTTATTTGCCGATAGATGGCCGTAGTACTTCTCTATCCTCCCCCCCCATTCAATGCTAAGGGAATGCACCCGGTTATGGAGTCAAGGACGCAAGATAACTGTGCAAATCAAATATATTTCTTATTTATTAAATATTGTTCCCTTGGTCACATCTTTAAATAAAGAAATAAGTATATTTTTGTTGTAATTATTTAAAATGTACAAGTTATAAGCTATGCACATAACCATTAATCCTTTTTGGAATCTGAAAATGGCAGAGAAATGACGGGACCCGTTTTGTTAAGTTCCTATTGCAGATGTTGGTTATTTGAGGTTATGTGGTACATGAGCTAATTATAGAACATGAAGATACTCCAGTCACCATCACACTATATTTGCGGTGTCCTTAGTACATTTGATCAAGTAATATTTTGGGTTAAATAGAGAAATTAGTTACACATAGCTATCATCAAACAAAAGTTTATCAATTGCCCAACCAGATCTATTTGTTCTTTAGTTATGTCATTGTTAGCCTTAAAATGTCTGTTTTGACATAGGAGAAAATAAAGAAAGAGGTGAAAAATATTAGGAGCAAGGGAAAGAAAGAGATTCGGAAGAAACATGAATATTATTCTGTGACTTTCTCCTTAATGTAATTCATTACCTATTTTAGCGTTTATCCGCCACGATATGAAAGCGCTGCCATTTCTGTTATGTCAACGGCATACCTGCTTGTCCACACTTAACTGCATATGCTATCCTTTCCAAACAATCTTATGGGTCTGCTGACTTCATCCTTTTCGCAATATCAACTATATATGCAACATTGCGCAGATCATCGCTCTTCGTTGCGATTTTCAGATGCAAAGGCATTATTAGCCATCGGCAATGGGAACATTCCTGTTGACACTTCTACTGGCTTCATTTCGTTTCCACCAAATTTTTGTCACTTCACAACGTCAAAGGAAGAATTAATATCGAAAGTGTTTCGATATTGGTGCAATTACAAAAACTATGCTTTGTTGCGCGAACGAGCAACTAATAAGAATGTAGATGATTTGAATATAAAAAATCAGAGTAAAATTTATGGACAAATGCATTCATTTATGTCCATCGATTCCGTTCCCGATTCAAACGAGGTCGGCAATTATCTGAGTTCGTAAATTCATTGAATTTGCCAGCATTACCGCCACACAATTTACAGCTCAGGGTTGACTCGCGATAATTATCTCAATCAGTCCAAATTGCGCAACGGAATAAGGCTCACTGTTAAAAAAATTATGAAAACTTTGATTTAAGCTACTATAATCATAGGAAAGTTCAAAGGCGAGGATATGGTTATTCCAAGAATACCACTAATGCCAACCGACTTTCCTTTTGAATTTAAGCGTGTTTAGTTTCCGGTACGCCTTGTATTAGCAATGGCAATAAATCCCAAGGTCAATCGTTAGAAGTGTATGGAATATATGACCTTCCGTGTTTTTCGCATGGGCAGTTGTATGTTGCGTGCTCGAGAGTCAGCAAACCGTTGGCGCTATTTGTTTTCTTACTTACAATAGAGTATTATCAAATTATTTAATTTTAATTTTATTTCATTGCATGATCGTACTGTAAACGGAAGATTTTGTCTTAGTTTTTACATTAGGAACACCATACGTGCGAAGCCGGGGCGGGCATCTAGTTAATAATAAATTAGGTTCAACTATTATATATATCATATAAAAATTAACCTAAAAATTAACCTAATATTGAGATTTTGTAAATGAAAAACAAAGTTCAAAAGAATAGCATTGTGTATATTACAGTATTAAAAACTAATGGGGCTGTTCTTATACAATTATATAATAAGGAGCATTCCCATTACAATTAAACGTGTAAATTAATACGATGTTTCAAAATAAAAAAATAATAGTAAAAATAAAACTGAATGTCTTTTAATACTATATGTTTTAAATACCGTTCTATAGCTAATTTATACAGGGTTACTACAAAAGAAATAGACAACTTCAACTGCCTGTAAAACAAAAACTATTAGAGATAGCAACCTAATTATTTTGGAGGTATGTTGAGAAACTCTCAAAGTTTCGTTTGTTACTATTGGTAACGCTGTAGTGTATTGTTTGTTGTTGCAGAAGCTGAAATGGCGGAAAATCCTGTGGAACTATGGAGAACTTAAAAATCAGCATATGGCGTCCAGTTCTTAAAGATTTGACTGTCGCTATTTCCTCTGTATCTATAATGTACTGTGCAATGAAGCCGTTTATGCAAATTTTTATCAACATTAAAATGAAGTAAAGAGAAAACTAAACCTTCCTAACAACATTTTGTATATCCAATAATAAATGATAGAGGGAGTATCTGAGCATACCACAGTTATTTTTTAAATTGAAGTTTTTTTAACTATCAAAATATTTAAATGGTTAAAACCAGGGATGCTGTAAGTACATAAGTTTGGATGTTTACATTGCTCCCTGTGAACTCGCGAGCACGGTTCTCTATTTCTCACATGTTAACCAGTTTGTAGCCTTGAGAAGAAGGGGGGGTGGTACAAACGAGCCGCCAACCAGTGACCTTGAGAAGCATTAGAGGGCAAATGATCCTTTTGTACTGTCTACAGGCAAGTAAAGGTTATCGCAACCAGCAGTTGTATTATTCCAAGACTCCATAGATGAGAGTGGCAGATTCTCTTTTGTTATTGTTTCTTAATTAGTCGTGTTCAAACTAAAACTTCTTCTCTACTTAAGCATAGCTTGGCTGAAGGAAGCAAATAATAATTACGGAGATCCCCTACAATAATTTGAATAGGAATATATTCATGGAAAAATACTTAAAAATTCTTGACTGTACGTTTAACAAATGATGAAAATTGAATCCAGCAAAGATCGAGAGCATAGTGTTAAATCTGAACTTCTAGCTATAAAAGATTATGAAAACCACCGTTTAGAAAACCATTTTGGTATCAGTTTTGTAATAATAATTCAACCGGACGATATGGAGAATAAGAATGAAAACAGAATATTTTAAATATTACATGTGTGTAAAAATCTAATACTGACATATATATATATATATATATATATATATATATATATTAATTAGAACTTAGATAAGTTTAGTACACAAATGGTTACACAGAATTTACGTTGACACTCTTTTAAAATACTTTTTCATTAATTCTATTTGGAATTTAAACATAGTATGTTTACTCTTTTCATTTCAGAAATGATTACTTTTAACATTATTTAAAGTATTGAATTACTAAATACACAAGAATTTAGTAAATTTGATATAAATTTTGAGTGATATCTGTACAAATTTAAGCAAAATAATCTTCCAATCGAGATTGCAACCGAATATTTCTGAACTGATGCTAAAGGCCTTGACATTTCGCTAGCTAAAATAAACACTTCAATTAAATATAAAATAAAGGATACTAAATGGTTGAAAGTAAATAAATAAATTCGCTGTTCATTTATTCGAATTTATTTTTGTAGCCTTTAGAAGCAAAATTCATTCATAAGGAAATCTAGAGTACTAACTGAAACCTTACTAATTATGTTTATAGTCTCCCATTCTAAAAAAATTACTGCGTGGTGTAATGGTTTGTGCTCATATTTAATATATGAGAGACGAGAGACAAACTTGTGAAATATGGAGATACCAAATTTTAAAGCAACTAATTTGATTTTTTACCACTTGTTAAATGTTATATAAACATTCAAATTTTCGGAGCAATTCGTTAATTATGTATCGATATTCTGATTCTGTCACTACCTATAAAAGCCCTTTCAATTTTCATTATGTGGGAACTAAATTTCAAATTGGAGTTCTAAATATACAAATAAAATTAGTCATACAAACTTAACACATATTAGGAGATTTAAAGAAAATTACTTTAGGAAAAATCGGATGTGTCCTACTCACATGACTTTCTCTATATCTTTCTTAAAAAGCTTACTCTTCTATGTACTTCATAATAATCGAGATAAACATTAGCAGAAATTGTCTTATTACTTGTTTATTTATATATAGGAGAGAAATAAGGGAGTATACTAGGCTAAAGCGATAGTCCAATATTTTAAGGCTGGTTGCAATGTGATTGAAACTCGCTTCTTTGCACTGCTAGAAGTTGACAAATTCCTGCATGAGAAAAAGTTGAAGTATTTTAAAACTGCAACCAATAACAAGGAATATCTGGGAAATGGTCAGCTCCATGAAAGAATGTACATGACACAATTGTTGTACAGTAAGTTTTGTCTATCTCATACGGTTTAACAGTTATACAAAATTCATTCAAAATGAAGAGGTCTTCGGATGTTATTCCCAGAGTATTTAAGATATACATTTTATTTGTCATGTTAACATCTTTAATATACGATATTTTAATAAAAACCGTTGCAGCCATTTTTCATAAAATCAAATTTTTCAAAAAAAAATGTACAGAATAGTTTGGCGAGGTAATTTTTTTTAAATCTCCTTATAATATTCTTGGAAGATATGAAATTTAAATACAATATTTGGTATGTAACAGTCTTTTCGATTTTAGCTATTTAGGGGTTCTCAAAACATATCTCCGGTGAAATCGAATTTTTAGTGCAATACAATACCTTCCCTATACAGTATGTACATAGTGCGTATAGAGAAAATAAACATTGTAAAGTAATACATTTTTTGTTTTTGTTTTCAATTCATAAGAATGATTGTTATAGAAAGTATTTTTATTCCATTTTCTAGGAAATTTGCCATGAAGATATCTTATGGTTTTTGGGTAAGAATTTCAAATTAAGTGCCGAAGATTTTCACCGCAAGAGCGCCAAAAAATATCAGGAAAGAAACGACGCATTTTTAAATGTAGAGAGTTGGCTTTGAACTATGGTATAGATAAAGATATCTATGATGTCTTACTTTAGATTGTCTATGTTTTTCCAGAATTTTCGACAATATTCACAGTCTACCTTTGTGGATTGATTGTTTATAACTTCTGCAACTCAACTAAGAATACACGTCAAATTTTAAATTTTATTAGCAAATAAGGTCCTTTAAGCCGTCTGATACCCCCGGGCATGCTCCTGGAAATGTCAGTTTTGCCGTAAGAAATTATTTTTCCAAACTAAAACATTACAAAGGCTACGAATCAAAGTATACATCCTTGGGAAAAGTACAAAACCTTCGGGAATCGCAAGGATTTACTATCACATAACCTAACGGTAAACCTACACTTACAGAATTGATCTTGCAAAACCTACATAATGTATGATATGAAACACACGTTCGATATGTAAAGTGTTTTTAAATAAGCAGAAATCAAGTGGAGGTGTTCTAGAAACTTAAGAATTGTCAAGGTGGGGAAGTTGCTAAAAATACAGGATTTTAGAACTACTTAATTCTCACTTTCAGAACAAAGACATAAAATGTTGTCAACACACCTAAAACATAATACATGTATTTACATACTCATATTTTACTTCCTCTACACGTAATATGTAGTAGAGAAGGTATAGTATTGCTACCAAAAATTCGATACCGAGTTTTCACCGGACATACATGTTTTGAGGCCTTTTAAATCAGTTTTTGAAAAAGGTCAAAATGTGTGTGAGTGGACTGCATAGCTCAAAAACGAAAACAGAGCTCAAAATATAACTTTAGTATCTCCCAAGCATGCGACACGAACATTTTCAAGAAAATTCTCCCAACCCAAACTAACCTTCTCCTGAAATAATTTTCGAAAATGGCTCTAACGACTTTTATTAAAATATACTGTATTAAAGATCATCTATATCTTATGTTTCTGGACAATAATATCCATTTAAAAAAAACTTTCTCTCCTAATTCATAGTTATAACATTACAGCCATTACAATAACCTATAGATTGTCTTTTTGAAAATGCATTTAATTTTACAATCTTATTAAAATTATCATCAACCAAAAGAGTTGAACTCAACAAGAATGTTTACTCCAAAGACTCAAGCTTTAATACTTTTTGACTTCTCATAAAAATACACTAGCAAGATTCTTCAGTTACGTCTGCTTCATACCCATACAAGAGACCTCGATTTTCTCATAACCAAATAAATAAACTTTCCTTGACTGTTTTGCACGCTAATAATTGCATCTTGGACTATTTTTAATAATTTTAATGATAAACAGAGAAAATCACTTTCTTTGCTCACTTTCACTCTAAGTTCACATATGAAATCAGCATCCCACATTGCAGAATATACCAGCAATGTTTGTGATTTATCATGTCTCCCCCCCCCTTCCCCCCATGCCGACATAATTCTTTCTCTAAATATAATGTTTTCGCAATAAATAGATATCATTAAATATACTAAATTTACAACATATACTAAAATACTCTGAACATAGATAAAATATTGTATACAACACGATACAAAAAATAGGTTTAGTAACTTTTCCTCTAAATAAATATCACGATACAATTCAAGTTTGTACACTCCACTGAACATTAATGGGCGGAGTCGTTTATGTGGTTCGTTCACTGTCTCGCCGCAGCTCACCTGTTTTGAATTCCACAGTAATTTGCAGGTGGAATACAATCTTCCTCTACTTATTGTAAGTGCATAGCAGGGAAAGTAAAAGTTAAAATTTATATGAAGATTATAAGATATACGAGATACCCGTGAAATGATATGCTGGATAGTAATAGTCACGCGGCACATTTTTACTTTCTCTACACGTACAATGTACATACTGTATAGAGAAAGTATAACATTCCACCCAAAACTTCGATACCGAGATTTCACGGAAATATACGTTTTAAGGTCCCTTGGATCCATAATAAAAGCATTTTAAGAATAAGGTCCGTGAGTCCATGAACATGATAACTCAAAAACAAAAAGTCGGTAAAATACTAAACTTGGTATTTAAGTTTAGCATCTTCCAGGGATGTGACACGAAGCTTTTGAGAAAAATCTCCCCTCGCCAAAATAATTTTTGATTTTATGAAAAATGGTTCTAACGATTTTGATTAAAATACTATATATTAAAGATATTTATATGAGAAATAAAATTTATATTTTGAATTATCTAGGAATAGACTCTAAAGATCTTTTTATTCGGGATCAATTTTGCTGAATTTGGTATAACTTGTAAACTAGATAAAAACTTGCAGCATAAATAATGTAGTTCTCGTTAAAACACACAATTTATGTCACATACGTGTTTTTCGTGAAATTTAACGTTTCCGAGATAGATATTTCAAGTTAATTGTTTCAGATTTGAAATATTTTTCTCACACTTTTCTCCTAGCCATGCATAGAAACACATGACAGCCAGCTTTTAAAAGATTTGCCTATTGTGTTAGCCTAGCGTACTCCTTCTACTTTAAAGGAAGCAAGTAATTAAGACAACCTCTACTAATATTAATCCCTATTATCATATAGTACATAGAAGAATAAGCTATTTAACAAAAACGTGATGCAGTAATATAAAGAAAGTCATGTGAATGGAACATCAGATTTTTGTTTTGTTATGTGTTTTTGTTCATGAAAGTCTCACAACAATACAAACGCTGTGTGTTAATGCGAGAAGAATGTCCTACACAGGAGAATAAAAAAGCAGCTTAACGAAGTAGCGACTCAGCTGATGAATTCCAAACACTGCTAATCAATTTAACGCATTACAGCACGGCATGTTAAGTAATTCCACGGACATTACACTTGCAGCAGCGCGAACAACAGAAGTCACTTAGGTTCCGTTTATTAGAACTGCAGTACGCGTCTGGCATTCCGATATACCCCAGCTGGTTTCTAGGTCTAACTGAACATAAGAGTAATATGTGGCTTCAGAAACATTGATGATGTACACATTATATACCAACGACTTCAAACACAGACTTAAAGAGATCGATTTGTTGCATCAGCGAGTTAAGTAAAAATCTGATGTGTTCCATTCACATGACTTTCTTTACATTTCTGTAACAAATTATTATTAAAAAAACATATTCTTCTGTCTACTTCATGCTAATCGAGATAAACATCAGCAGAAATGCTTTCTTGTAAGTTGAAGAGAAATAATGGAACACACTAGGCTAAAACGATAGTCAAATCTTCTAAAAGTTGCTTGCCATGTGGATGAAATCCGTTTCTTTGCGTTGCCAGAAGTTTACTAATTTCCGTGTGAAAAAAAGAGTTTAAGTATTTTAAAACTGAAACCAATAAAATTAAATATCTAAAAATTGGTCAACTCCAAGAAAAAAATGTGTGTAACATAAATTGTGTGTTTAAACGAGATCTGCATATTATGAGTAGTAAGGTTTTGTCTATCTCTTACAGTGTACTAGTTATGCAAAATTCATCCAGAATAAAGAGGTCTTCAGAGGATATTCGCAGAAAATTCAAGATATACATTTTATTTGTCGTGTAAATGTCTTTAATGTACGGTATTTTAATCAAGATCATCAGAGCCATTTTTGAGAAAATCAAAATTTTCGAAGCTTTTTCTATGTAAAGGGTAGTTTGTGGTTGGGGGATTTTCCTCGAAACCTTCGTGTCACATCCTTGGAAGATACTGATCTTTTATAACAAGTTTGTTATCTAAGCAACTTTTCGGTTTTGAGTTATCGTGCAGACACACATACGGACCTTTTTCCAAAAGTGCTTTTTTTGGATACAGGGTCCCTAAAACGTCAATTTTCGGTGTAATCCGGGTATCGAATTTTTGGGTGGAATGCAACAACTTCTCTATACACTATGTACTTAGTACGTGTAGAGAAAGTAAAAATGGGATGTTTTCCATTCACATTACTTTCTCTACAAAATGATCCTTACAAAAGATTACTCTTTTATCTAAGTCATGCTAGTCAAGATAAACATTACCAGAATTGGTCTTATTACTTACTTCTTTGTAAGTAGAAGAGGAAACAACGAAATACACTAAACTGAAGCGATAGTCTGCTCTTTTAAAAGCAAGTCGTTAAATGAAACAATACAAATTCGGTTCTCTTTGCTTCCTAGGAGTAAAAAAAGAGACGAAAAGAAAGATGTTTCCCGTTTGAGAAAAGTTTAAGTACCTTAAAACTGAAATCAATATCTTAGTATATCTCGGAAACGAAAACTCTACAAACAAAATGTATAGTATACAACTTGTGTCTCTTAATGATATATACATTTCTTGTGTAGAAGGTTTTTGTCTATCTATTCCGGTTCATCACTTATACGAAAGTTATACAGGCATCCATAATGAAGAGGTCTTTAGAGGTCACTCCCAGAAAATTCAAGATATACATAATTTTAAACATATGTTTTAATAAAAATCGTTAGCCATTTTGGAGAGAATCAAAATTTTCGAAAAATGTTCCATGTAAACTGTAATTGGGGTGAGCGATTTTTTGAAAATCTTCGTGTCGACCCTTGGAAGATACTGAACTTAAATGACAGATCTGGTCTTTAACTGACTTTTCGTTATTGAGCTATGCAGTCCACAGGCGCACACACAGACACACACATGGACATGTTTCTAAAAATGCTTTATTTAGATTCAGGGAGGTCTCAAAACACGAGTTTCTGGTGAAATCTCGATAACGAATTTTTGGGTAGAATACAACACCTTCTTATCCACTATGTACATTGTATATACAGGCTAGATACAGTAAAAAGAACAAAAGCTTACCTCGCAAAATAATCAAATTTGCCCAAATGACGATTTCAAGAGTATTTCAAAACATTGGCTGACTTAACAATGCTTCTAGTATTATTTCATACTACACAGACATCACTTCTGATGTTACCAAAAGTAATGCCGGGCCGAACATCTGAGTACTCCCGCAAGGGAGCTGTTCGGAATGGGTTGGACTCGGCAGTTTCCAGTGGGGCAGTGGTTCCCGAAACCCAAGGGAGATTGGGTATGTCTCGACGGTGAGGCCTGGGCATGGCTGAGAAAAGCCTTAATGTCCTCCAGCCACTAACCATTTCCGTCCATTCGGGTGAAAGGGGGACCGGTTTATAAAATAGGTACTGGCCTAATGGAAATCTCACGGAATTCCTTGGGGCGCCTGTTACATCTGTGTTGTAAGGTTGTTTTGTGTGTGTGTTTTTTTTTAATGCAGTGCCGAGGCCTCCACTATCTCTTAGCACTCCGGCTAGACCAGCCAAATGAAGGATGAAATGAGATGTGAGGTCAACTTGAGGGCAGGGGGATGTAGTCAACCTTCCCAGGATTCGCTTGGCGACCAGTAGAAACTCCAGAACAAACGCAGGTTAAGGAAGATCAGCCGCAGGAATCGAACTCACACCTCCCGAATGCGAATCATACGCGCCACCTCTCTTGGTTTGGTATTAATAGTTTTTTTTCCCCCAAAACAATTGCTAATAAATTTTAATCAAATCATATAAAAATCTCTCTTCTTTAATAAACAGACTTTTGGATAAAAATGGATCCACTTCATATACATCCTGTAAGAATTTCAGTCTGTATTTTAAATACGTTCTGAGATAAAGGATTATGAACTTGGCAGATTTAACATTGGTAGGGTAACATTTTAGAGTTGTGCATTGCATAAACTATGTAAACTATTCAATCAAGCAACTATATATGCCACTAATAATAATATCTTTATCTTTTTTAAAATCAGAATACAATCTTATTACTTTTACATAGTATCTACAAATTATTCTTCCAAAAGTTTATTCTTATATTTATTTTAAGTTTATTGAGATAAACACGCGTAAAAAGTTTTATTACACATTCCGTACTTTTTACTATACCTAGGTACAAAGGGAAAAGTCAAACGAATGAATATTCTTAACATTTCATTATGTTTCACCGACATTGCTAAAAACAACTAAATAACGACTCCAATTTTAGAAAAAAATTATAAAGGGATTAAAGATACAAACTAATAAGAACAGATATATCGGAAATGATTGAGCCCACACATAAGTTATTTAATATATATCCTGCGTTTTCAATATATCTATATTTTTTTTACAATGGGACTTTGTCTGTGTCTCACAGTTTATTAGATAAAATTACACAAAATTCTTTCCGAAGGAGAGTGCTTCGCAGGCTATTCCAAAATTCTTTTATTGTGCATTCAGGAGATACAGTTTGACTAATATACGGTATTTTAATAAAATAGAACTATTTTGAGAATATAAAACATTTCGAAAAAACATTGTGGCAGGAAGTTTCCTGTATTTGGTTGTAAACATACAGAAATCTTAGAAAGCTGCTCCCTTCGAACAGTTAGCCCAGTTAGGGTGTGAATGGAATGTTTTCTTTCGAACGCCGCCAAGGGGCAGGCGGCGACATATGCTACAGATAAAGTCAAACGCAGAAAGGGACACTTGGATAGGATATTCGGGGTAGTCAGATGTGTCGGAACTTTTCGTTTCGGTGGTGCGAAATGAAAAGTAGATTCAATACCCAGTCGGTGCTTATGTAAGTTACGGGCTTCTTACCCAGATTACTGGAGAAAACTGATAATGTTAGATAAAAGTTAATTAACTCCTGTCCAACACACGGCTTATGCACAAAAACAATTAATTAATACTAATTGACCTAACACATGGTTAAACTATGAAGCTTAGGACTTGAAGTGATTACGATATTGTAAGTCGACATTGGGGTATGTTACTTCAAAATAATTTGAGATCATCTTGTGGTTTACCGGGAAACATGCGAGTTAGTTAAGGAATTACTACCTTGCCGGCATGTTGCTATTGTAGCTCAGTGGTTAGAACAACCGGCTAGAAATCGGGAGATCCGTATTTCAAATCCTGGCTGACTCTACCTATCCAACTCCTGTCCTACATACTGCCCGTATGAAAAAAACAACACTAATTGGCCTAAGAGTTGGTTAAACTATAGTGCTTTTGACACTCTAAGTCGCCAGTGGAATATGCCACCTCAAAATAACTTGAGATCATCTTGTGGCCGGGAAACAGGAGTCAGTTGAGAAATTGAATATCGTGTAGGCATGTTGTCGTGTTAGATCAGTAGTTAGAGCAACCGGCTAGGGATCGGGAGATCCGTGGTTCAAACCCGGCTATGACATTGGATTTTCCAGTGTAACTCTACCTATCCAAAAACTTATATTAGATAGGTAAATAAATCGTGCGAAAAGAATTAGTGCCAGAATTCATTGCAATCTACACCAGAAAACTTGAGACTATTCCTTAATTATCTCGACATTCACATTTATCAATTGCGAGGCCGGCGTCAATGAGGATCACCGACTGAGCTGCCGAACGAGGATTAAGATGCCGACGTCCACCTCATCTTCCACGTGACATGTAATTTAGTGTGTGAGATTTTCTTGAAAATAGTCATATTGTGCTTTATTATGGTGGTTAAAATACCAAACATCTAAATAACAAGTTTGGTATTTATCACACAAGCTGTGTTTGACTTATGCTGGTCTCTCTCTTGTTCTCTCTCTCACACACACTCATACCCGAACCTTTTTCTAAAATGCTTTTTTTGGATTCATGCATCCTTAAAATATGTACTTCAGGTGAAATCAGAACATCGTATTTTTGGGAGAAATGTAATACTTTAACTATGTAATTACAACAGGCATGTGGAAGAGAAAATAAAAATATTCATACGCGATAGAAATGGATGAATATTCCTGGACAGCCTAAAACTGACCATGATAACATTAAAGGAAGTTTTTGGTTAATTGTTCTTTTAGTGTAAATTATTTAAACACGGCAAAATAAAAACGCATTTGCCCGTATCCAGCTCTGAAATCAAAACTATTTCTGCAAATTATGTTCCTCTATGGCAGGCTGTTCCAAATTTGCTCGGCTGAATCAGAGTACTCGCGCGTAGTACAAACGGCAGTTTTTTGAGCGCGGCTGGAGGAGAAGCGCAATAGTCAATACGTTTACTGGGCGAAGTTCATAATGTTGAACAGCCAGAAGAACGCGAGAGGGGTCTATCTACTCACGCTTCTAGTCTACTTGTTTACTACAAAATATATTATGGATGCGAGTCGCCCTTGCTGCCACACCTAGCAACTACTTTGACAGGCACCATTACTGATTTTCAGGTTCTCATTGCTACTGCGCAACCTATCTGACAACGAAGTTTATGTTTATCAGAGAGAACGTGCAATAAGTTTATCGCCAGAGCAGAAAATGCTTATACAGTACATTCCTCTTGCTCACCTTCTCGTAGTCGGATAAAACTTGTACCTCGTGCGACTTCATTCCAGTAGTTCATTTAGCCGTGACGATATATTGTCCTCACTTCCGCGCTGTATTGCATACTGCAGCAGACTCCTGCGAATTGTGAGTACGCTCTTGCTTTTTGTGCGCCCCCTGGTACAGCCCACTCTATTGGAAAGGTACACAGGCAATGCGATGGCCGAACGGTCCCGACAAACATAAATCCGCTCAAAGCAATTGCATCTTTCAGAGCTTCTTCAGAATAGCTTCCATATATATAATAAAAAGGGTTCCATAAATGATTTGCCCTAACATTTTGGAGAAAATAATAATTAAGAATAATCAAACGTCAGCCGTACTTCAAAACTGAAAATATTGGATGTGCTAATTTTATATAAAATGTAAGATGAAAACGTTGCTCCTATAGAAGAGGACAGAAGTATAGATTTCAATTCCAAACCCTCCCCCATTTTCCATTCTCTTTTTACACTTACTTTTGAACGAGTGGCACTACTTTCCTTCCATTAACACACTGTTCCTCATACATTAATCTGCTGAGCCTACCAAAAGTAATATACCCGCCAAGCCTAATGGTGGCTCGAATGAGGTTTGAGCCTCGCCGGAAAGTCGCAACATATTTATTCTTTTATAATCCTTTAGTCCATTCATGACTATTCTGCATTTAGTCATTGTCTCTTAAAATGGCGGAAATGGTTTTTACCCCTTCCCACTGATGTAATGGCAATTCCTGTTTATATTTGACAACACACTTATTAGTTCTGTATTAATCCTGGAAAATAAACCAATAGCCATAGAATGAAAAGCATGTTACATGTTCACTGTTATTGCGTGTAAATAAGGGCTTATGCTCTAGTCTTATTTTAAGACCAAGTAGAATTGTTGTAGGGCTGAGAGTGAATACGTGCTACACAACAAGAGGGAGTAATTGTTTAGCATGCCAAACTCTATTGGAACGTCAACCTAAATTGTCATGCTTGCCTTTGGTTCCAAAAGTCGCGGGTTCAAGCCCGGAGTAGGGCGACACATTTTTATTTGGGAGTAAAGATTCTTAGCAAGGTTTTCGGTAAAGTCTTTTTGTATACAACTGCACAAAACACCTGCACCATTCAGGTGCATGAACTACATTAGCTGACATAATAAGATACCTTTGTTTTCCCAAGAAACACCTCGAGAGTATAGCTGGTAATCTCCCAGCTTGCACCATCTGAATGTCGGTAGCTTCATGTGGGGAGCAGATGATTCTAAGGTCAGTCTCTCTTGAGATGGCAAAGGTAGGAAACCGGTTGCCTGTACCCAGGTCGGTTACGTGTGTCGGGAATTTGAGTTATCAACCGTGAAACCACGTGACTCCTCTTTCTCCTCTTTCCACTGTCTCAAAAGGCCTAACAATAGCTCCGAGTTTGATTGGTATTTTCGGCAATAGAATTTCAAATATCAAATTCTAGACTGATCTCTGTGCGCGTAATATGTTAACCAGCCAGGTAACATGAACGTTTTATTATCAAACACATTTAACAAATAGTTTAAACCTCTTTAATGTAAAAGGTTGTGGTTTTTATTATAAACTTATCATGTTATCTGAAGGTAACAATGAGTGCTGTTAGATAAAAGGGCCAGTAATGGATGTTTGTTAAAATCTATGTTTTAGTGTGGGAATGTTTAATACAGAATACCCAACAATAATAACTCCATGGCACGACAGCTCACAAGGAACCCCAAATACCCAATAACACATAAGATTCAGGAATAAAGCCTAACTTAAAGACCATACTGCACTCACCATTGTACATTTCTTTGTGCGGACTTGTCATTTTATAAACTTCATAATTTGCAAATCAAAGGGGTGTAATAGAGTTTCAAAGGAAAGAAAGTTACGAATTTCGAGATAATAGAATTTTATAGATTTAAACTTTACAACTCAATTGATTAATATTTTCAAGAATATTTATGAATGTTACTTAAAATATTTCTTGGTTAAATTGTTATACGTATTTTTGTTACCAAATGTTTTCATCAATAATAATAATTATAATAATTGATGATGATAATAATAATAATAATGTCAGAGATGGTGCTAACGTAAGCATTTAATGATGCAACCTAATTCTTCTTATATTGTAGCACATTCCACAATTCTAATATGCCACCATTTATTTTTCTTCGCATAACACTCCCACAAATAGACGTGCCGGCACAGTATTCGTAAATTAGATCCTTGGCAATGAGGTAAGATACATATTCCCCATTAAAAAGTGTACTTTATTTTTTTTTATTTTATTTATTTATATTTACTTACTTTATTCCTAGTATTCACAGTTTCATTATTATTTAGTGCCTGCTGATATTCTGACTTAGCAGCACTTCATGAATCGAGCATACACTGCCCCCATTTTCCCTGAGAGATATGAACAAATTGGTCTAAACTCTCACATATTGTGTTTCTGACTCAAGTTTACTGCCCTGCAGCCCAACAAAATGTTTATAGCTTTTGCTTGAGAATATAGAAAAATTAATGATGTCGAAAATATTTAGCAATTTTTTTTTTCCGTTTTACTGATTCAACACTTTTGGACAGTGTAATAATCACCATAAGTAATATAACGAGAGCTAAAACTTTTATCGATAAATTCTTGAGCAGCATGTTGCCAGCGAATTTATCCAGAGAAACGTTGTAGCTCGAGTTGTATCTAATAAGACCATTTCGTGAATAAAATAACAATGATTAGCCAATATGGACATGGAGAATAATATTCCTAAAATCCCATTTGTCTTGACGTATATTTGCACCGAAATCACTACAACTGGATGTCCATGTCATAAATTTTAGATCTCTTTTATAGTTACTTATATTATTGTGGCGTAAAATAAACAAAGATCTCTTTGTATTGCCACATTCTATTATTTTGGCTTAGTAAAGAAAGATTGCAATTAATATGTCCATCGGAACTTCCGCCATTATGTACGGAAATATCATTGAACACTGATATTCAGAGAGAAAACAAAAGCACATAGGTGCGATAAATTTAGAAAAACAATTGCACGTGAGTGTGATAAAAAGTATTAAAATGCAGAGATAATGAGTTCCGATTGGTTGAAATTCTACGCGCCAATGTACTGGATTGGCCACTTCATACGATCATGTGCCATGAACGAAATAGTCACTAAGTGGTGGTGGTATTAGTAGTAGTAGAAGAAGAAAAAGAAAGCGTTTCATTTGCACTGATACAGTTACAACACAAATAAAGGTTTTAATTTATCTGAAAATAATGCCACTCTTTCATCTAATGCACATATAAGAGCTGTTTATAATAAGCTCTACATGTTTAAACTTTGTGATACGTTAATTATAAAGAAAAATTGTACAGGATGGACATTTTGGTACGCAGGAAAAATATTTTCTAAAATACAGAAGGCTATCTATTTATTTACTTCTGAGATAAAATTTTGCAAAATGATATAGCTAGTTACATTTAAATATATACACACATTTAAAAACAAATAAGGTCATAGCCATGAACACATAATAACTTCAGTCCAACATTTAAAGAATCCTTGAAAGCATGGATACTTATCTATAAATTTTAACTATATTCTTCATCTACATTGATTCAATTGTTTACCTTTGTAAATTGAATATTTGTAGTGGAAGAAAATATTGTAAATGTATAATAATATATTTAATATAATATTTTACCTACCAGATTTAACTGCGATCTTTCAAGAATTTTAGACTGCAAAATTGAAACAAATTATAAGCATACACCATCGTGTGGTATTGACAATGGAGAAAAATCTTAAATAAAAGTTGGCCTGGGAATGGGGATTAAACCATAAATTGCGTCAGATTAACAAGATGGGTTTTAATAAATACAAATAGATAATGAAACTTCAAAGTTTGTATATTTTTTCTAATGCATAAAGAAATAGCTTTTGGAAGAATATGTCAACATTTAAATGAACATTCTCTTAAAATCGTCAACATTTTAAAAATATTCTGCTAAAATAGTAATTTTCATTGAATGATGATGATGATGGTTAGTTTTTAGGGACGCTCATACAAGGTCATCAACGCCCTAATTTTCATTGGAAATACATTTATGACAATAATGTAATTCATTGACATTGAAAGCATTTAAAAAGTACAATGCATTACTATATAAATTAATATTTAGAGATTTTTATACTTACATACTCCCCACATCCGATTCCAGTATAAGTTAAGTGAAAATGTTTACCTGCAAAGGCGAAAGTTACTTTAAATTTCATGTTTCTTAAAAATAATACATTTTATTTTAAACAGCAAAATTAATGTTTTTATTAATTGCGGTGGTGGCAACATGGTTTAATCTCTTCGGTTAACAAGTTAAATATTTTACGCAGCAGATATCAGTGATTATCATTTTCATGAACACCGAAAAATTACTGAGCACATATGTATATTTATCTATTTAGGAACTTCTGCATTAAAATATCTTATTTTAAACAATTACTTCAATTGTGCTTTGAGTTTACAAGAACCACTTAACAATGGTTTGAACAATTTGTAAAGTTTGTCGGAATTATGAATGTCTTCCCAATAACAAGGAAGTCCAAATTGCTGATTTAAACGCTAATACATGTTTCAATAAAACAATTCTACTTAAAAAGTCTGATGTCTTCCATTCACATGACCTTCTCTACCTGCTCTACAAACTATTCTTATGGAAGATTAGTCTTATCTACATCATCCTAATCAAGATAAATACTATAAGAAGAAGGGAAATAAGGGGAATACATTAGAATAAAGCGATATTCAGATCTTTTAAAACTAGTCGCCATGTGAAGCAATTGATATTTGGTTCTCTTAGCGTGGCCAGAGTAAAACAAAAGGTATACTTATTCTTCAGAGGCTATTCCAAGAAAAGCCATGAAAATATTTCAAACGTATAGTATTTTAATAAAATTCGCTAAAAGCTATTTTTGAAAAAATCAAAATTTTCTAAAAAGTTCTATATAAAATGTAGATGAGGGTGAATTTTCTTGAAAATCTTCATGTATTTTATTATAGTGTTTAACTCCCGGTTTTACTGCTATGGTACCGCATGCGATGATACTGATGATACATGGAATGAAGATGGAGTTCCGGTGGAATGTGACGGCGGGGGAAACCGGAGAACCCGGAAAAAACCCGTCCTGCACCGCTTTGTCCACCACAAATCTCACATGCGGTCGCTTGGGATTGAACCTGGGCCGCCTAGGTGAAAGGCGAGTGGTCTGACCAATCGGCCTTGGCGCGGCCCTGGATGATACCGAACTTAAATACCACATTTGGTATTTAACTGACTTTTCGTTTTAGTATTATGCTGCCCACATATACAAACACACATGGATCTTTTGGTTAAAGTCTTTTTTTTTTTTCTTTGATTCAGGAGTCTCAAAGCCTGGTGAAACCTCGGAATCGAATTTTTGGGTGGATTACAATACCTTCTCAATCTACTATGTACATACTGGTCAAGAAAGTAAAAATACAAAAGTTAAGCGTTGCAATAATGTAAAGCTTTAAAGATCTTATGATCGACAATCTCCGCTGCTACACAAATCAAATTGTAGCTGGCATGTGCGTAGATAGCGAGAGTTCTCTGGAACATGTTTCACAAATAGATACATTTGCAGACTAACTTTGTCTTTCTTTCTCTGTTTACCGTCCTCGTATGCAGGACATCCCCTAGGACTTACAAGCCAGCGTCTGGAGTCAGACGCCTGTTGAGCAGAGAGAAGCCAGAGGAAAGTGAGGAAATGGATGATGGTGAAATAGACGAAAGGAAAGATAATTATTGAGCAATTGGTGGAATGAATAGCGTCCAGACGCCACTTCGTCCACCACAATCAAACATGCGGCCCACTGGGAGGGAACCCGGACCGGCTAGGTAAGAGCCGAGAGGTCTAACCACTTGGCCACGGTGCCGATACGGAGTAACTTTTGTCAATTCTAAAAGTGTATGTAATTAAAGTTATCAAAATGTTGCACCTGATGTACCATGCCATTTATGTTTCCTTTTAATCATTCAAACTTTAAAGCTCATAGTTAACATAAGACGATAGGAGCTATCACATATTATGCTACACTGTCTAGTCCTAAAAATTCTGTTGGAGCCATTATGCTATATTCGTAGGCTCAGCGCAGAATTAACTGCAAGTACTGTTATATCTTAGTGATCTTATAAGTTGATTTGATTAAGAAATACTCTAAAAGACATATTTGATTAAAAGACAGAAATAAAGAGGTAGGGGGAGGGGGATTTGTGATAATAACTAAAGTTGTTACCTTCTATGTAATGCAGCATTATCTATAGCAGTGTTTCCCAACCTTTTGAAGTTCACGGCACCCTTGGGAATAACATTAAACACCAGGGGCACCCTTCCTTGAATTAAAAGAAAATTAAGCTTAATATGTTAATTTATTGAAATATTATATAATAGTAACGTACACCATAACATAATACAGTAAACTTTACTACAATCTCTGAGTAAAAATACATCAATAAATTTTGTTCGATTAATGATTAATGTGAAACTTGTGATTGATGCTTAGAGCACAGATATGTGATGTCGGGTCTTACAGTTGACAGTGCAACACGCAAATCATCCTCAAGGTTATTCAGTCTATTTCTTGCTTTGCATTTTATTGTCACCATAGCAGAGAAGGCTTGCTCGCATAGATAGGATGTTGAAAAGGGCAAAAGTGCGTTAATTGCTTTCTTCATTAGGTTAGGGTACTCCTCTCTCCGTTGAAGCCAAAAACTAGCCACCGACGCCTCACTCTTGGTGAACTTACCTTTGAGTGTGGAATCAGCGCAAAGATTAATAAATTCATCTCGGTCGCAAGCAGTGAAATCTATTTCCTCTGCACTATCTACGAAATCAAATGGTGAGACAACCCAGTCGAGATTCGTAGTGGAAATAGTTGGAAAGTACGCATCTATTGCATCTTGCAATCTTGATATGTGATCACAAATGCGGTCTTTCAGTTTACCCAGATCTTTATCTCCTGCCACATTAAGAAGAGATGGAAAGTTCGACAAATCTCCTTTTTGAACTGCAGACTTCCAAGAACTAAGTTTTCTTTTAAAACCTTTCATTTTATTGGTTGAGGAGATTATTGTTTCATGTCGACCCTGCATCGAACATTCAGTTCATTCAGCTTATGAAAAATATCTGCCAGATACGACAGTTCAAAACACCAAGAATCACTTAGTAAGAGCTCATGAAATGTGTCTTGATTTTCATCCTTAAAAAAAAGTTTTTAGCTGTTCAAGTTCGAGAAACCGGTTCAATACACGACCCCGCGACAACCACCTTACTTCTGTGTGAAGTAACAAAGAGGTATGAGCTGCATCCGTTGCGCGACATAACTGTTCAAAAATTCTGCACTTTAAAGGTCGAGACTTCATATAGTTCACTATTTTCACAACTTGGTTAAACACTTCAGCAAAATATTCATTATACGCTTTCACGACTAATGCCTCTCTATGCAGAAAACAGTGAGTTATAATAATGGATGGATTTTCATTGAGAGCTGTGGCAGTAAAACCTTTAATTTTCCCAGACATAGATGGTGCACCATCTGTACATATACCACAACAGTCTTTCCATGAAAGATCATGGTCATTGAGATAGGAATTAATAGAAACGAAAATATTATGGCCTGTGGTTGTAGTCTCCAGCGGTCTACAGAACAGAAACTGTTCACTAATATCGTTTTCATCAATATATCTGATAAAACCAAGGAGTTGCGGTTTGTCACCAATATCGAGGCTCTCATCTACTTGCAAAGCAAATGTTCTTTTATTTTCTCCGTGACTTGTTGGTTGATATTGCACGACATTTCAGATATCCTGCGGCTGAATGTGTTGTTGGACAGAGGAACTTTCGAAATTTGATTAGCTGCTCCTTCGCCAAGTATTGTTGAAACTATAGCTTGACATGCAGGGCCAATGATTTCCTCTCCAAGAGTATGAGGTTTCTTTTTTTAGTTATCAGTTGTGCTACTTTAAACGAGGCTTCAAGAGCAGTATCACCTATGGCCATTCTCTTTACCATTCACACAGCTGTTTTCTTCTCCCCTTCTAATATATGTGAAAAATACATTACACTTTTCTGTGACACACTAGGATGCTTTGTTGTAAGATGCCGCTTCAGTTTGCTAGGTACCATAGCCTCGTTGCTAAGTGTTTCGCCACAAACTAAACACACAGGAATAGGGTTTTCCTCGTTGTTATTCCACTTAAATCCATACGCTAAGTAACTGTCCTGGTATATTCTTTTCTTTCGTTTGTCTTCTTTATGTGGTGAATTCGACGAGAAACTGTAAGATTTGGCTTCTTAAAGCAAGCAGTAGGAGCCGACTGTTCACTTTCACTGTCCTGGCGTTTACGTTTAACAATGAACTTATCCATAGCTAAACACTGTGAATCAACGCGAGGAAGACAACTGAAAGCGCCAAGCGGAGTACACTTTTATATATTCATCTGTCGAAGTCTCGGGAATGTTCGTGAGGAAGCGAGTAGTCTCGGGAATGTTCGGCAGGGTATAGCTGTAATGCCATCTGTGGGATACTAGTATAAATGAATTATTGAAATGAATCGACCACTATCACCATCTGCCGTGCATGAGAGTAATTGATTTGACTTATTTTATTTCAAGACCTTACAAGACTTAAGGCTTCAGTAGAAAGTATTTTTTGTTTTGTTTATCTCAATATCTCGCGGCACCCCTTAGCCAATCACACGGCACCCTAGGGTGCCGGGGCACACCGGTTGGGAACCGTTGAATAGTATCACAAACTTTGTACACTGGCAACAAATTTGAAGCATGTCCCTTTAGTTTGGGGACATGTACCTACTCCCCAACATTTTGTTAAGCTTAGCAGAAGACCAAATAACTTTTCATGCATTGATAGAGCGTTGCACGTTGAAAACACATGCGAGATAATGAAAGTACATATTTCTCAAAACCCAAAATTTAAGGTCAATATTTCAACTCTGTTTTTCTCTGATACTAAAACACAACACAACACAAAACTGTCGAAGGATCTAACCTTGACAGTTTTGAAAATATCTTTTAATCGTACTTTCAAAAAAAATAAATAAATAAAAAGGGGTAAAAGGAAGAAGTGACAAACTTATATCTATTTTTTTTCAAGCAAAAGCTACTTATTTACAAAATGGTAAAGTAGTAACAGATAATGTATTTGTATTTTGATCAACAATTTTATATCGATATTTCACCAGAAAGGAGTGTTGGAGTCCCTTGAAACAAAAACAATAAAATTTTAAAGAAGAATGCTTCTATATGGCTTCGAAATTCCATAGGCCTTATGATACCTAACATTCAAACCATTCATAAATTATGTGTTTCAGCCAGACCTACATTTGGCCTAAGTATTATGGTTTACCAGTTTTATAAAATTAAATAAAATCATTGAAATTAAACAGAACTTCACAGGATATCCAGAAAATTCATAACCAATTTTATATCAAATAAATACATTAAACATTAGATCCTTTAATCAAACTCGTTGAGAGTCTTATTTCATTTAAAAAATCTGATATGTTCCAATCACATGACTTTCCATACCTGTTCTGCAAACAGACTATCTCTACAAAAGATTATTTATTTGCATCTTGCTAATCGAGAAAAGTATTAGTAGAAATTACCTTATCACTTTTTCCATATAAGCAGAGGGAATTTAAGGAAGTACACTAGGCTAACGCCTTAAATCTTTAAATATTTTAAAAGCTATCGCTATGTGAAACAATTTAAATTCGGTTCTCTTTTGTGTGGCCATGAGTAAAGCAAGAGAAGTGTGAAAAGAAAGATACTTCCCGTAAGAGAAAAGTTTAAGCACCTAGTTTAAAATTGAAATCATTGACAAGTGTGTGTGCGAGGGTTGGGGCAAAAGTCATGGAAACTAGTTTTTTTCTTGAATATATGTGAACGGATCACAAACGTACATGTGTTGTGTGGAAGTTCTGCAGGCATAGGGTGTATGCAGAACAACAGTTGGCTCTGTGACAGCTGGTGGTAGCGCAGCGAGGGCTGTGAAATCAGTCAGTTGGTGAGTGACGTGCGAGATGGAAGTACCCCGTGTTGAGCAGCGCGCTTACATTAAAATAGCCGTTTTCCAAGGGAGAAATCTGATAGAATATCACAGTGAATTAGTGGAAGCCCTTGGAAATAATGCTCTACCATGTCGTACAGTAGCACGGTGGGTAGGAAAGTTTCAGCAAGGACGTATGTCAACCAGTGATGAGCAACGTTCGGAACGACCAGTCAATGTGCAGACCGACGTGGCACGTGCCGTCATCGAGCATCTCCTGGATGAAGACAGACGATGGACGTTACTGGAAATAGAGAGGGCAAGTGGCATCGAGAAACGCACAGTCCACATGCTATTGCGTAATGAGCTGCAACTACGCAAAATCGCATCGCGGTGGGTACCACATGCACTGACGGAAGTTCAAAGGTGGGTGCGCTTGCGATATGCTCCGACCATCTTGCATGTTGGCAACAGGACGGCCATCAATTCTTGTCACGAATAATCGCCATCGATGAATTTTGGGCCAGAGCATGCGAACCAGAATTGAAACATCAGTCCGCGGAGTGGCGACATGCTGGAAGGAGGCGGAAGTTCCGTCAGAATCCTTCTCCAGTCAAATAGATGATCATCGCGTATGACGTCAGGGGTGTTCGGGAGAAATGTGCAGATCTTGAGGACAGAGCAATAATTCTGCACGACAATGCTAAACCACATAAAACAGAGTTGGGGATGGGAAGAATTGGAGCACCCACCCTACTCTCCCAACATTTCACCCTGTGACTTTGATCTATTCGAAAGATTAAGGAACCAATAGGTAGGCGGTTTGCAACACGAGAACAATGACCCTATTCACAAATGGTGCGGCAAATGCTGCGGCAGAAGCTATTCAGCTCCTCCCACATCGTTGGCAGCGTGCAGTGACAGTAGCAGGGGCTACTTTGAGGGTCTTTAGGCTCAAGTTTGTCATGTCAGCGATATGTGTACTGTGTTGTCATTTTTTGCACCGTAAAGGCCATACTGCTCTGTATACTACCGTAATAAATTAGTGTGTTAAGATATTCACTGCTATTCATTGTCCACACATATAGTTCACACCTTGTCCTTTTGTCTGTATATGTCACATTTACTAACTAGACTGGTATCTTCAGAAAATAAATAATTGCCATGACTTTTGTCCCAACCCCCGTGAATATATATATTCAAAAAATATACTCACCCTCAGGCAAGTCGAGTTGATACAGCCTGAACTAGGTAAACGTGAAACAGATAGAAGAAAAAAAGTTTTTTTAAGAATAGTTTGTTAAAGAACGGGTAGGGAAAGTCAAGTGAAAGAAACGCATACAGTATTTTGAAAGTACTGTCGCGATTCAGTTGTTTCTCGCCATTCAAAGGAAAGAGTATGGAATTTCTAGGCCAGCATGGCGACTACTAGGTATCTGACTTAAGTTTCGGTTTCCTCTATTCCCCTTAACTTTCAACGAAATGAGTAAGAAAACCATTTCTGCAAAGGTTTATCGAGATTCATATGAAGTAGACAGAAAAAAAAATATCTGATTGGTATATTCTCATCACTCTCTACCCAATTTTCATCAAACTTATCTTAAAAACCTTATTCTATCTACTTCACATTAATCGAGATAAACATTCTCAGAACTACTTTTATTACATACTTCCTTGTAACTACAGCGGGAAAAGAGGAATACAGTAGGTGTATGCAATAATCAAGTCTTTTAAAAAGTTGATCGCTATGTGATGGGTTAGAAATTCCGTTTTGTTTGCTTGATCAACAGAAAGAAAAGCGAATAACGACATTCCATTTGAATTGAAATCAATAACAGGGAAATTATTATTTCCAAAAAAAGAAGAAAAAGAAAAATATATTTTATAGAGTGTATTTTAATGAGCGCTACATTCCTGTTCTGGAGTAACATTTTGTCCAGGCAGTAAATCTCTCACGGCAAAAGTAATCCACAATGAGGACTTCAGAGGCTATTCTCCGAAAATTCAAGATATACATTCTCTTTTACATGAAATTATCTAAAATATGTTGCATTTTAATCAAAACCGTTAATCCTACTTTTGGGGAAAACAAACTTTTCAAAAATGTGTCCTGTAAATGGTAGTTTTGGGAGGAGGAATTTTCTTGAATGTCTTCGAGTCAAATTAAATACCAAATTTGATATAGAACTGACTTTTCGTTTTTGATTTATGCTGTTTTCTCTCTTTCTCTCTCATACACGCATTTTTTTGATACAACGGACTCCAAAACGTGTATTTCCTGTGAAATCTCGGTATCGGCATTTTGGTGGAGCACAGTACTTTCTGTACATACTGTGTACATTATAGGTGATAGAGAAAGTAATACACTTTCATGAGGATAGTTTGTGGAAATTGTATTAAAAATCTGATTTGTTCCATTCGCATGACTTTCTCTACTTCTCGGTTACAAATTATTGTTAAAAAGGTTATTCTTCTCTCCACTTCATGCTAATTCAGATAAAATTAGCAGAAATTGTCTTATTGCTTGCTTCTTTGTATCTATAAAAGAAATAATGGAGTACCACAGCTTAAGTGATAGTCAAGTTAAAAGTTTTTTGCTATGTGATAGCTTTGTTTGTATGGCCAGGAGTTGACACATTTCCATATGAGAAAAGAATAAGTGTTTTAATGGGATTTACATTTTTGATAGCTAATTTTTTTTTCTCTCTCTCTCTTACTGTTTGCTAGTTATGCAAAATTCAGGAAAACTCGTCGAAAATAAAGAAGTCTTCAGAGGCTATTCCCGGAAAATTCAAGATATACATTTTATTTGCCATCTTTAATATATGATATGCTAATCAAAATCATTAAGCCACTTTTTAGAAACATTTTGAACATTTTTTCATGTTAAGGGTAATTTGGGGTAGAGGATTTTCTCGAAAAATTTGCGAGTCACATCCTTGGGAGATACAGAACTTAAACATCCACTTTTGTATTCAATGGACTTTTTGAGTTATACTGAACTTTTTCTAAAAATGCTTTTTCTGGATTCAGGGGGTCTTATAACATGTATTTCCAGTGAAATGTCAGTATCGAATTTTTGGGTGGAATACAATACCTTCTCTATGCACTATGTACTTAGTAGGTGTAGAAAAAGATAATAGAATATAGTAAGAACATAATATGAATGTAAGTGCTCACATTAATATATAATTAATTGTTCAATTACACGTTTATCTACAGTATAATAGCGGACGCTAGATGGCATAGTTTAAATTCCATATTTTCCCAACATATTTCAATTTTCCAAAACAATTGGGCAGTGAGCATGATGTTGAAGAGTTACAACTTGTTTTGTATTAGGTGGCAATACCCCGAGTGACGTTAGCCGAGAAGAATGTGGTATGCTTTCCATATGGTTGGTCGAAGTCTCGGTGACTCAATGACCCAAATACTGCAACTGCTCAGCGCTCCCCTCCCAGAAGGGTAAATAACAGGGGGGAGAGCGATTCTGGAGGGCAACTGGATTGCTGTAGGAGCAACTAGTAGCCCCGATATAATGCAAACACACGAGCAAGTGCAGCAACCCTCCAAGTGCTAAAAGACACGTGATCAAACAGGCTGCTGCAATGTGACTCTTTGCCTTAAGGAATTTGAGGTTTGTACTGTCAACGGAACAGTATTTGTAATTACCTTTTTATACAGTACTGCAATGCAATAATGAGGGGGAAGGGGATCAGATACGTTACATTCACATGACTTTTTCTACTCTCTTCTACACGCTTATTTTAAAATCCTATTCCTCTGTCTTCTATTACTTTCTCTAGCGCTAATGAACAATGTTCATTGCAGGTAGAGCAGGTATTGTACTACACCCAAAATTTCAATACCGAGATTTTGCCAGAAATACCTGGTTTAGTACGCCTGAGTCCAAAAATGCATATTTAGAAAATTGTACTGTGTCTGTGAGTGTCTGTATGTGTATGTCTGTGGACAGTATAACTCAAAAACGAAAAGTACGTGAAATACCAAACTGGATATTTACGTTTAGTATCTTCCACAGATTTATACGAGCATTTTCAGGAAAACCCCCCTCTTCAAACTATCCTTTACATGGCAATTTTTCGATTTGCTCCAAAATGACTATTTTGATTAAAATAGCCTATATAGTTATTTGCATGACAAATAAAATATAGTTCCCTAACTTCCTAGGAATAGCATCTGAAGTCCTCTTTATTCTGAATGCCTTTTTCATTACTGGTAAACAGAAGAGATAGACAAAAGCCTACTACACAAAAAATTGTAGATTTCGTTAAAACTTGCGATGTGTGCAATTATATATTTTTAGTACACCTACCATATCCGAATTATTTCTTGTTACTGGTTTTGATTTTCAAATAATTTAACTTTTCTCAAATAGGAATTCATGTTTCTTTCGTTTAATTACTGGACATGCAAAGAGAAGCGAGTTTAAATTACATATACATCAGTTTTATAAAGATTTGACAATCACCTTAGCCTACTGTGTTCCCATATTTCTCTTCTACTTATAAGGACTAAGTAATAAGATCATTTCTGGTAATGTTTGTCTTGATTATCATAAACTAGATAGAAAAATTTGATTTTGTAAGAATAGTTTGTTAAGAATAGATAAAAAAAGAAGTCATTTGAATGGAACATATAAGCTCTTTCTTTTTGGAGTTTTAATGTTCTGTTCTTTTTGGATGGAATGGACAAAACAATGTTCAAATAAGCCTGAGATCCATAAAGATTAAATAAAGTTACTCGACTACTCACTTCTCAGAAAAACGGAAATTCTCGAAAAAATATTATCCGACTAACTCAACCTAACCAAGATCCGAACTCGAGACCTTTAGAATGCGAGGAAAATTCCCACAGCAGGTATTTTACTTCTCTCTCTCTCTCTCTCTCTCTCCCTCCCTCTCTCTCTCACTCACACACACAAACGTCATTTTCTAAAAGTGCTTATTTGCTGTTCAGCGGCCTTAATACACATATATCAAGTGAAATCTTGACATTGAATTTTTAAGTCGAATACAATACTTCTTCGCCGCCTCGGTAGTGTGAGTGCAGTGTGACTGCCTCACATTTTTCAAGAGGTCGCGAGTTTGAATCTCGCTTAAAGTGAGTTAATCGAAAAGTATTTTTTTCGGGGCTTTCACTTACCCTGAGGAGACGAATGTCGAGTTAACTTTAAGCTCCATGGATCTCGAGATCATTTGAGCATCATTTCACTAATTTTAGTTATCGCTCGATATGACAAACTAAGTTAAAGGACGTAAAGCATAAAAAAAAACTACTTCCTCTACGTAGGTACGTACAGAAAAACAAAGATTGAAACTGCAGAAATGAACTTTTAACTTTCATGTTACTCTACTCTTCACGACAGGATGTTAAAAAACTAAGATTACTGTAGAGTTTAAAATATTGTCAGTTTATCTGAAAGAATGTACAAGACTGGTTTAAATGAACTGATTTAACTAGTTCAATAAACGCCTTTAGACATCATTAAGTTTCAGAGCTCAGGGAATGTGAGATGTTGAATGATCTCTTAAGGGAATACACCACAGAAATATATTAAAGTATAAGGGAAAATTGGGTTTGGGAGTGCGCATTGAAACATTTCAAAAATAATTTCAATATTCCTTTAGCTTTTATTATTGCAATATGGTAACATTTGGTTCTAAAATTTCTTTAAACTTAAAAGTTAAGCTTCTCGTTCAAAAGGTTCCACATGAAGTTTACATCAGATTCCTCTGGTATGTTTCATGCCCATTCGGAAAATTCAAAAATGTCAACAAACAGCTCTTTTCTGTGTTGCAAAGGTTTTTCGATTTAGTCTTTTTTTAAAAAAGCTTTAAAATAGAAATGTACAATGATTTAAACACTATTTCCTTTTTGCGTTAATACTACCACAAATATTACATGATAATATTTAATCTCTGGACTATTTAAAAGAAATGGATTATTAAATGCACATGTAAATATTTATTTAATTACTTTAACATTACATTGCATAGAATATTTAACATAAGACATTACAATTCTTTTTGAAACCAAAATGTAAGGAAAAGAATAAAACATTTCAAGGTTTACATAAAATCGATATGATTAACTTACAACCAAATTTATTAAAAACATTTAGAAAATATTGTTGTTATTTGCAAATTTCTTAAAAGGAGATTAAAATACCTATCCCGTGATATAAAATGCTAGCTACCATTCACATGACTTTCTCTTACAATTTTGCAACAGAATATTTTTACAAAAGCTTATCTTTATATCTTCTTCTCGTTAATGGAGATAAATATGAAAAAAATGGCTTTCTTACTTATTTCCTTGTGGGTACAAGGAAATTAAGGGAACACACTATGTTAAGGTGATAGTCAAATCTTTTAAAACCTGGTTACTACGTGATGGCCTTGAAGTTTCGTTTTGTTTGCATGGTCAAAGTAAAAAACAAAAGAAAAAGCCAGTAGTGACCTCCCACATGACAAAAATTGTAAGTATTGGAACATTTAAACAAATTATAAGGAATATGTCGGAAATGGTTAAATTTACAATACAAAACGAAATAATGCGTGTTTAACAAAATCTGTAAATTTTTGTATAGTAAGATGTTGACTCTCCTACGGTTACGAGTTGTACAACAATAGTCCAGAATGGACAGGACTTCCGAGGGAAAATAAAACAAACACCGTTAGAACCAGTTGCGAGAAAATACAACATTTTGAACTTTTTTTTGGGGGCGGGGAATTTTCTTGAAAATGTTATTGTATTCTTGGAAGATGCTATCTTGAATATCAAGGTTGGTGTTCAACTGACTTTTTATTTATTTATTTATTTTATTCCGTGCGCGTAATTTTTTTCCACAATCATTTTTGAGATTCAGGGTACCCTAAGCTTTGTATTTCTAGTGAATTCTCGGTGTAGAATTTTGGGTGATATTAATACCTTCTCTACCTATATTGAAAACGTAGAGAAACTAAAACATGTCATTTGCACAAAAAGCTGTACTAAAAAATGTAAAAGTGGATAAAGCAAACTGTCCTTATACCTATCTGCAAAGAAAGGTATCACATGCTTTGAACACAGAAGCTGCTATAGTGGTAACAATCTGCAAGAAAGGCTAGAGTTTACCACTCCACTCCAAAGTAGGCAAGAATTATGACTTTTTTCTGAGATGTGAAGTGGAACTTACAGTTCAAAATGACAAATGTAAAAAACTCTCATGTGTTATTATTCACATGACTTTTTCTACCGTTACCGTTTCACATGACTTTCTTGCTTTACAGTCCTAAGAAACAAATGAAGATTGAAAGAACTTTAAAAGAAAAGTAAAAATACAGAACAAATTGGAACTATCAATAACGGATATTTCGGAAACGCCTCATGGCATAGAAAAGGGTTTTGGAATAAATTGTGTGTTTGAAAGAGATCTACATTTTTTGTCCAGTACGTTTTTGTCTTTCGTTTAACGTTTATCACTTCTACAGGATTGTGCAATGTTACTTCTGAATGAAGAGGACATTGCAGGCTATTCCCAATGAAATTATATTTTTATTTGGATTATATAATTAATGATGAATTGTGTTTAATTACATTTTTTTAAAAAAAAAACAAAAATGTTTAAAAAATCGTCCACGTTAACAGGCGTTTGGGGTGGGATATTTTTTTCTTGAACATCTTTGTGTCGCATTCTTGGAATATACTGAACTTGGGTAAATATTAAATCTGGTATTTACCAACTTTTTGTTTTTGATTTATGCTGTTCACCCTCACACCACACACTCTCACATACAGATACACGCATGGACCTTTTTCTATTTTTTTTTTGTATCAAAACGTATATTTCCAGTGACATCTTGGTATCGACTTTTTGAGAGTAGTACAGCACTTCCCTTAATTACTATACATAATAGAGAAAATAATGTTTTCCTTGAAGGGGTCGTCACAATATGTATAGTGAAATTTCGAAATCAAAATTGTTGGTGCGTTAGCGCATTTCTCCTACTTGCCACTATTAGTAGTGCAGAAAGTAAAACATGTTATAAGTACCGTAGTTACAATTATAAAATATAAATAAATAACACATATGTAATTCAAGACGAAATTTCAAGCATAACACAGAAAAAAATATGATATTCCATTCACATGACTTTCTCTACATCTCTGAAACAAACTATTGTTAAAATGCTTTTTCTTCTATCTACTTCATGTTAATCGAAATAAACATTAGCTGAAACGGTCTTATTGCTTGCCTTCTTGTAAGTAGAAGGGAAATAAAGGATCATACTAGGCTAAATCAATAGTCAAATATTTTAAAAGCTGGTTGCCATGTGATTGAAGTCCATTTCTTTGCATTGCCAGTTGACAAATTTCCGTATGAGAAAAGTTTAAATATTTTAAAACTGAAATCAACAACAAGGAATATCTCAAAAAGTCAACTCCAAGAAAAAATGTATATGATATAAATTGTGTGCTTTAACGATATCTGTTACGGTTTACCAGTTATGCAAAACTCGGCAAAATTCATCCAGAATGAGGAACTCTTCACAGGCTATTCCCTGAAAATTCAATTTTTTTTTTTATTTGTCATGCAAACATCTTTACTATACAGTACTTTATTCAAAACCGTTGGTCATTTTTAAGAAAATTAACATTCAGGCAAAATTGTCCATGTAAAGGGTAGTTTGGGGCCAGAGTATTCGTGTCGCATCCTTTGGAGATACTAAACTTCAATACCAAGTTTAGTAATTCACTGACATTTCGTTTTTGAGTTATCTTATTCATAGACACATGGACACACAGGGCTTTTTTTTTCTAAATATGCTTTTGTTTTATTCCGGGGAACTCAAAGCATATTTCCAGTGAAATCTCGACATCGAATTTTTGGTTGGAATGCAATATCTTCTCTATACACTGGTACATAGTACGTGTAGAGAAAGTAAAAAAGCTGAAAGTGGCAATTTTGGCAATTTAGTCCTCGCTTAATGTATCAAATAGATGTTATGACTCGCCGTTCTACAACGTGTTACAAGATGTATAAACATTTTTTGAATGATCTTAATTCATGAACTGCAATTATAATATAGTAATGTGTTTTGTAACCAGATAAATGTTTGACACAAAAATGATGTATATTTATAATTTT
The DNA here is from genome assembly GCA_030762935.1 of Hymenopus coronatus. Lineage (NCBI taxonomy): Eukaryota > Metazoa > Arthropoda > Insecta > Mantodea > Hymenopodidae > Hymenopus > Hymenopus coronatus. The sequence goes on along the minus strand of CM060898.1, from coordinate 67,602,728 downwards.
CATTGTAAGGTACAACAAAATAAAGAATCGAAAAATATAAGATGTATGAAATCTTCCTCTGCAAAATAAAGTTAAAAAAAATGGTAACAGGTCAACACAATTGCTGATGTGGTAAATGAAAAGATCTTATATATCAAGAGTCATAATGATCAGCTCAGTTCTTTATGACTAACGCTCAGAGAAAAACAGAATAAAGAGTAAGATATTGTCTACTACAGCTGGGGCATTTAACGCTTACTACGTAAACAGGACCATGTGAGCTGCATCAAATGATTGCGTAACCAACACAGCTCCAAAATAGATATGACCTTCAGTCAGTGATCCTCCCCCGCCTGGCTCATCGAACAATGCAGGAGGCTGGGGCACAAACTGGTTCCCACCGCAGCCAGAATCCTTCATTTCGGCTACATCCAAGCTCGCTAGTGTTCACTACTTTTAGCTTTTAAAAAAAGAGGAGAGGCAACGGTGAGGTCAAAAAGGCTTTCTTCTTGGTCGCAACAACTTTGGAACTTAACATTATATCATCATTTCTACTTACCAATAGTAAGCAGAGGGAGTATTTTATTTCATCCAAAAATTAAGTTCCGAGATTTTAATGGAAACCAAACAAAGAACATTTACCTTATCTACACGTACAATGCGCATAGTTGCATTTCACTCAAAAATTCAATAAAAGCTTTCACCAGAAATGCATCTTTTGCGAACCCCTAAAAATTAAAGAAAAGGTCAGTGTGTGTGTGTGTATATGTGTGTGTTTGTATATGTGTGTGTGTGAACAGCAAACTCAAAAATCGGTAAAGCACCAAACTTGCTATTTAGGTTCAAAATCTTCTAAGTAATCGTCACGAAGATTTTCAGAAAATTCCCTCCAAACTACCACTGGATGAAAGATTTTTCGAAATTTTGTTTTTCTCAAAAACGGCTCTAATGATTTCGAAAGAAAATGTCATAGGTATATTAAAGCCATTTAAATAACAGACGAAATGTACACCTTGAATTTTCTGGAAATAGCCTCTGAAGCTCTCTTCATTTCTTTGCTTGCTTGACCGCGTCTGAACCCATTTGTGTGCTAAAGCATTTCACCAGTACATATATTTCTTTTCCCTCTAATCTTTTCAAAACTGAATGCTTCAAAATTAAAATTAAACTGAGCGTTATTTATGGACGCTCTATTATTATTATTATTATTATTATTATTATTATTATTATTATTATTATTATTATTATTATTATTATTATTATTATTATTGTGGTTCTCAAAATCTCAATATATATTGGGCATGAGAGAGCTTAATTCTGCTAAGAGGCCCCTTTATCAGACTTGAGATTCTTTTGCTTGCCTTAAATCTACGATACGGGACCAAAGACTTTACTTCCTTTCCGAAGAAAGCCATACTAAGTATTTTTACATCCCAAAAAATCCATCGCCTTCCGCTAGGTTTTTACCCGCGACCTTGGAAACAGAGGCTAGAATGTTACCGCCAGACCAGACAGGACGACTGAATGCTTCACATACATATTTCGCAGTTACTCATTTCCATCCCTCACTCAAACCAAACAAATTTTAATTAAAAGAAATTTATAAAAGCAAACCTATTCCAATGAGTTTAAAACACTTTTTATTTATTCACTTTTGCATAACTGGTAAACCATAAGAGATGGAAAAAAACTTACAAGTCCAAAATGTTATATCTCATTAAATTACACCAAATGTCATTCTTTCGTTTTTGTGAAAACCATTTTCAAGATACTCCTAGTCTTTGGTTTAAAATTCCCTTTTAATACCTTTCTCAAATGAGAAGCCGCACTTGTTTTTCTTTTTCATCCTGGTCATGCAAAAAGAACGGCATTTCAAGGCCATCAGAGAGAGACCAACCATAGACATCTTAAATGATTTGACTATCGTTTTAGCCTAGTGTATTGTCTTACTCTCCTAGGCCTGTGTAAAAAATATGTAACTGTTGCAGTAGTGCAATAGTTAACATGCTGGAAAGATGTGAAGGTCGGAAGCTCAAATCACGCCTGCGAATAAATGAGTATTTTATTCACTTCTGTTCATGTTTCTAGAAGATTCTAGCACATTATGCTTTCTTTCGGAATACACTAGAAAGTTGATTTGCCTATAAATACGAATTCAGCCGTTCCGTGCCTACTGTGATTCAATGTTCTCGAATAAGGAATAGCTGGACATATTGTTGGTATACGGAGAGACGCAGCAGAATGCAGTGGAGACAATTCTTCTATACCAACAGAGGTTTTCGCAGAGAACATTTTCTACAGTTCATACGTTTTTGCAAGTTGCGAACTGCCTTCTGGAGTCAGGAACAGTGAACAAGACAAGACACCACATTCACAAAGTCTGTGACCAAGCAACGACGGATCGTGTGACCATGACATTCAGATCTGCATTGTAGTACGAGGGACATTCACATGCATTTCAATATTGGCCAATCTTCCGCGTGGAGAAGACTACACCATGCACAGTTTCACCCTTATCATCTTCAACTACATCAAGAACTACTGCATCTGGACCATGCACGGAGAGTGGCATTTGCTAGGTGCATCATACGACAAACTGAACAAGATCCACATTTTTTGGCATTATTTACAGACAAAGCAGGGTTCCACAACACAGGTCATGTAAAATGCCACAACATGCATTACTGTAGCACTGTAAACCCACATTGGATGCGAGAGGCGGCCTTACAGGTCCAATGGGTTTCACCGTTGGGCTAGTATATTCGGTGATCATATAGTAGGCCCAAATTTTTATGTTGGCCAATTCTCTGGGAATCGCTATATCCACTTCCTACAACACCAGCTGCATACTCCACTTGATGAAGTGCCATTGCAGAACCGACTATGTGTTACCAACATGATGGGGCGCCAGCTCATTCTGCCCATCATGTACAGGCGTATCTCAATGCCACCTACCCTGAGCGGTGGGTCGGACGGCACTGACCACTAGGATGGCCAGCACATCACCAGACCTAGACCATTTCTTCTTATGGGGTTATCTTAAAGATATATACATAGGGCGGCCAATGACACTTCAATAGCTGAGGAACGCAGCATCTTAGCTTACCGTGACATCACACCGACCATGTTGCGCCAGGTTAGCTGTCAATGATGGTTAGTCTGAGACCTTGTTTCTTCCGACAGGGTCGCCCTATTACAACCACGTGGTGGAAACAGGTAAATTGTAAAGGTTCATATGTATGATGGTCCGGCACGTCATAGTCACTGTTAAATGCACTACTTTGGGAATTAACAACGATCATAAAATGGGCTTGCAAACATTATCTACTTTGTATGTACTGAATTTCATAAACTATCACAACAGTTTATTGGCTTTCTTTAGTATAAAAGAATAGCTTTAAATAGTAAAATATGATTTAATGATATGTTTATACTATATAATTACAATGCTATATGCATTTATTTATGACTTGTCAAAACATATTCTAACAAGTAATTTTTAAAGCCGGCCTGGAGTGTGGGGTAACATGTATGCCTCACATTCAACAGGTTACGGCTTCGAATCTCGCTTAGGGTGAGTTACCTGGATAAGGTTTTTTTTGGGGGGAGGGACTTTCCTTTATCCTGAGCAGACAAATATCTAGCAACTTTAAGCTCCATGGACCCCGAGATTATCCGAGCATTATTTCACCAATTTCATTCATCTTCCGATATGACCAGCCAGGTTAAAGGACGTCAAGCTAACGAAATTCACATAATTCAACTAATTAGGTAAATGAAATGGCACTTCCATGTTAAACTATCAGTTCTCGTTAACTTTACTTAACATAAAAACTACCTTCAAGTGGCAATATTTGAATTCGGGATCTTCACACTGAAGGCCTAAAAGCAGTCATTTCAGCCGAAATTGGTACGACCAGATGCAGTGCACAGCGTTTAAGACATAACATGTATAATTCTCAATCTCAAGGCTGAGAAAAATTACTCGGTATATTAAATTTAACTGGATAGCTCACATAGATGATCAATGAAATTGGTGAAAAGGTCTCAAATAACTCCGGGGGGTCCAAAGTGCTTAGAATTACCAGATATTCCGGGAAACCCAGGAAAAACAACTTATCCGGATAATTCACCTTAAATCGGGGCTTTTCGAAACTGGGTTCTTTTTTTTTTCATTTATATGGCCCCATTTAACATCTAAGGTCATATTGGGGGCTTTGCATTAGAAACAACTCGTTTGTCTGCAAGATCCTTACGTTGGCTTTAAATAGTTTTTCCCCTCAAACACACGCACATTCACTCTCACGTACATACTTCCAGACTCTGTGGGGGATAGGGAATAATACTGATTAAAGAAAACTTCCCCACCCCAGCCGTGAATTGAACCCAGGATCTCTTGAATTTAAAGTGTTTATCAAAACTTAAGTAAGGATTCCTTTACAGTTTATTTCAGATGTTGCAGTAATACATGAACACCATATCGAGATAGTGGCAAGACAAAGATGATGATGATGATACTTCAATTTTATCAATAAGATTTAATCTTACACATTGTCCCTGTCTAGACTTTCACAATGAAAACGCTACAAAATAAATATTCTGGATATGTTTCGCCATTGATTTATTAGTAAAACAGTTCAGAATGGCCTAGTCACTTTTCACTCGAGGCTTTGTTGGTTTGTTCTCGCAACCAGCGAAACGACGTGGTTCCCACAGCGGAACTTTGAGATAGAACTGTTTGTTCATGGAGAACTGTGTGAATATTTCCATGACTAATATCCCAACTGTAAGGCAAGTTGGTTCATTGTTATTCTCTCGGACAAAAGCATCTGCACAACGAACTGTATTTGCAGTGATAACCTCATTCGTTTCCCCTGATTCTGGATGGAATGAAACCGCGAACACCACTCTTTAAACAGCTGTTTTTCTTTCCGTAAACATCCTGCTCCAGACCAGAGCAATATTTCCGTCGAGAGTAAACTAATTCGAGTGTACATCATGATAGCTCGTTCTGAGAGAGCTATAATGCTGTATTTATAATGCTGTCTTGTTGACATGGATTATTTGAAAACACGAATGTGATCATGGTTTTCATAAGAAGAGCCATTATTATTTTTGACTGATATATTGGAGACAATGATTATGGACAACAAGAAAAAAAAATACCACGCTAATTTTTTATTTCCTCTACTGCTGAGATAGTAAAACAAAATAATCTAATCGCCTTTTGTACTATGATGGTGGCGTGACAGTCACCATTCAAGAGGTACCGACTTCGAGTCTCAGCTAGGTTGCTTTACACGGGGTCCTCCCTTATCCTGAGAAGAATAATTCGAGTAACTTTATTATCTATTTACCATTGACTTGATTCGCGCCAAAACGAAACCCAGGCGACCAGTACACCGTTATAATGTAGCCTTCCGGCTTCGCACCACAAAAACTGCCTTACTTTTACGACCACATGGCGAGTACACAGGGCATTTAATGCATTGAGCCCTTATGCCGACAACTTAAACGGAGGCTACCACAAGTTGTTATTGTCTATATTGGGTATTGGTGATGATGATAATAATAATAGTTACAAAAAATGGATTCACATATAAACATTCTAAAAGAAACGAGCCAAAAGAAATTAGCAGGTATGCGATAACTTGCATTTCAGCCTATTTTGACAAATTTGAACCCGATTTCACATAAAGTACTATAGACTGGGGTTCTTCTGAAATTAAGTCAAACTGAATCAGCATTAGCTTGCTATGGCATTTTATCAACTGCTGTCGGCTCATTTTTAAACATGTGATGCATTCCATTTACATGGCTTTCTCTATATCTCTGTTAACATATTATTGTTAAAATGCTTATTCTTTTATCTACTTCATGTTAAATGAGATAAACATCAGTAGATAAGTCTCCGTTAACTTATTATTCTTAAAATGCTTATTCTTTTATCTACTACATGTTAAATGAGATAAACATCAGTAGATAAGTTCTTATTACTGGTTTCCTTAAAAGTAGAAGGGAAATAAGGCAGTACACTAGAATAAAGCGACAGTCAAATCTTTTAAAAACTGGATACCATGTGGTTGAATCCATTCCTTTGCATTCCAAGTAGTTCGAAAATTTCCGTATGCGAATAGGTTTAGGTATTTTGTAACTTAAATCAATAATAAGAAATGTCACAGAAATGGCAAACTCCATGACAATAATGTATATAACATAAATTGTATTTTTTAACGAGAAGAACTGCATCTTTTTTGTGTAATAAGTGTTTGTCTATCTCCTGGAGTTTACCAGTTATGCAAATTTCAGGAAAATTCATCCAGAATGAAGCGGACTGTCCCAGAAAATTAAAGATATACATTTTATTTGTTTTATAAATATGTTTAATATATTCAATTTTACTCAAAATATACATATGGAACCACATTTGTAAGATATTCCTTGTTGTTGGCTTCAGTTTTAAAATACTTAAAATTTATTCATACAGAATTGCAAAGAAATGGGTTTCAGCCACTTGGCAATTAGTATTTAAAAGATTTGACTGTCGCTTTAGCCTAGTGTAATCCCTTATTTCCATCCTACTTAAAAGAAAACAAGTAATAAGACAATGTATGCTAATGTTTATCTCAATTAGCATGAAGTAGATAGCAGATGAACGTTTTAACAATAATTTATTACAGAGATTTAGGAAAAGTCGTGTAAATGCAACACATTCAGGACGTCTCAAAACGTTTATTTACAGTGAAATAAATATCTATCGAAATTTTGGATGGAATGCGATTCTTCCTTACTTAGTGTATCTAGGTAAACAGACGGAGTAAAACCTACAGGTAGTAATCCTTTCGGCAAAAATGCCAATTTCGCAGCAACATCGGAAATGAACCTACTCTACAGCTTAATAGTCGCGTGAGTTTCTCCACCTGCCGGTAAATGATAGCGCGCTATTTCCTAATATCTGCATATCAAATTATTTTTCTACAAAATTAGAAGATACAACATATTTTTAGTAAACATGTTAAAGTACTCGTTGAGACCTTTGGATTAAATATATAACGTTTCCGCCTGGTATAAGAGATTCATAGGATCTGGTTTTCGGGAGAGGAGGTAGTTTGAGTAATACACATTAGTGTTCTTGAAACTTATTATATGATAGCGAATCAGCCGTATTACTTAAAAGGGCATCATTAGACACTTAACCAGATGTGACTGACATGTAATGTATATAAGTCCCTAAATATCAAAATCCCCAATGTTGTTTAGGGACAAAATTGAGAATTATCCCTTACAGTTCAGACCATGCTTAAGGCAATGTAGCTGTGAAATTTGTAAAGTCCACAGTTTGCAAGATATTCATACAAGTGTTAGAATATGTTTCCATATATAAAAATTCTAGCTTGGCTTGTTTATTTGAATAATAACTTTTTATTCCATCCAGCTCATTTTCTTGAAGCTGTTTAATAATGAATATCTTGCTTGTTAGGGTTACAAGCCCTATAAGTACAATGACGTCATCAACTTATTGCCACAAAGACTTGGCAATTACTATTGCAGGAGTTCCTAAGAGAAGTAAAAGGATGTATTCTTATAGATAAAATCTTAAATGAAAAAAAAATCAGAGAAGAGTTGGAAATAATGTCTCTAGAAGAAAACATTACAAATTATAGAAATGAATGGTGACAGCACGTCAACAGGATGTTATCAGAGTGGATCCCAAGAAGATCATAGTACTATAGACCTAAATGAAGACATCCGGGAATACCAAGGAAACAATGGTCAGAGGTATTTTGAAGCCGGAACAGACACTTTGCATAATCCCTAAAGTGAAGATGATGGATTTTTTTACTCTCTAAAATGATTTTTCTAATGAAAACGAGCCACGCGATGCAGTTTTAAAACTGCTGAAATAAAAAATTCCATGTTTTACTATAAATTAGTTTAAAAATAGCTCTGGCACGCTGATTATTCAAAATGTAATAACTTATTTCTAAAAAATGGGACATTATTAAAAAAAACTATATGACCATTGTCTTTAATACACTTTCGAGAGGCAGTATAAAAACGTAGAAACAAATTAGTAAAATTTTGCTTAGTTTGGAGCATTTTGAGTGTGGAAAAGTGAGGGAAAAAATTGGACAAGAACAAGGCAGTGTTTAACGCACGCTTTTACTACAGACGACACCGCAGGCGATGACACTGATTATACATGGAATGAAGATGGAGCCTCAGTGGAACACGATGGCGTGAGAAACTGGAGAACCTGGAGAAAAACTACCCGTGCGCCGCTTTGTCTTTCACAAATCTCACATGCGGTCACCTAGGATCGAACCCCACCGCTTTGGGAGAGGCAGTGAAAATTTGAGAGTATCTATTAATAAGCATGAGCTTGTCAACTTAAAGCTTCAGTTAACTGGCATCTATTTAAAGTACACCAAATGTAAACAAAGATACATTTTCTTAAAGTTTAACATTCATATTATTTTAGTATCAAAAATACTTTTTTTTTTTTTTTTTTTTTTTAATTTTTTTTAATTTTTCACTATTTTCGGTCAAAGTTGACAGATGCATTACCTTAAAACAAAGACTGGTGTCATCTACAATGACTTGGAGGAAAAAATAACATTTTTGTTTGTTAACGACCTGTCAATTGTCAGGATATCAACAGCGTCCCGTAGAAGTTCTTTACATGCTAGTAAATCTACCGACACGAGGCTGTTACTTTTAAGCACACTTAAATACCATCAATCTGGGCCAGGTTCCAGCCCACGACCTTGGGAACAATAAAACTGTTTGGATCCTTAGTATTTAAACTTAATTGCAAACAGAAAAATATAATTCTGAACCCTATTTACACAAGTATTCATGAACCCGTGCTCAATAAGCATAATTTCACCAATGTCATTCGTCGTTTAATATGACCTATCGGGTTAAAGGATGTTAAACTGAAAAAAAAAATAAGAAAAATAAAAAAATAAATTAAATACCTTTTTCTGCCATAATAAACTCCTATTATTAACTATAACTATAGCTTTCATGTTCTGACTGAAAAATCGAAGCGTACTTTAGCAGAAGAACTGCTTCTATCGATTAAATCAATTTATTATTTCGCTGGCAGTCTTTCGTTTTGCACAAGTGCCCAGTAACTTCTGTTCGCTTTACAAACATCTATGTGTGATATTTTTCACGGTATGCAAACAAACTATATTTCACGAAATGTGAATTCTATATGGTTATACAAAGTTTAGGGCGAGAAAATCTAAAATCACAGTTTTTCCAAGTGGCAAATTGCTACTATTGTATACCATCTACCTACTGTTCCAAGGGCACCGGGTTTGATCCCGTGCTACATTCGAGAAGCGTTTCCCTGATAAAGAGGTGAATCGATATGTCCAGAGCTTCTCGCGTTAAAGACTCGTATGCTTCCGGTAAACCACACAGTGATCTCAAGTTATTTTGTTGAATTTTTTAAATTATTAAGTTGCGGAAATTAGTGGCGTGTCCTCATGTTGCCATAGTAGTTAAGTGGTTAGAGTAACCGACTAGAGCTAGAGACCGGGAGATCCGTGATTCAAAGCCCGGCTACTTTTCAGTCTCAGTCTATCGATGTAATTTCTGTCCTCCACAAGGCTTGTGTGAAAAGAAAAATTGACCTAATGGTAGATTACATTATGACGCCCGGGACTTAACGCACTTACGACATTGTAAGTCGGTATTAGAAACGATACGTCAAAATAATTTGAGCTCACCTTGTGGTTCACCGGGAAACAAGCGTGTCTTTGAGGAATTAGTGGCGTATCGGCCATGCGGTTATTTTTTGTAGCGTTTGACGCCCGCTTATACTACGATGACTACTACAGCAGACGATGACACCGATGATACTTGGAACGAATGTGATGGAGGGGGAAACCAGAAAACCCGGCCCTGCGCCGCTTTTTTTTTTTTTTTTTTATTTTGGTAGTGTTTAACGTCCGCTTTTACTACTTGTGACACCGCAGGCGATGGCATTGGTGATATATGAAATTAAGATGTAGCACCGATGGAATGCGGTGGCGGTGGAAACCGGAGAACCCGGAGAAAACCCGCCCCTGCGCCGCCTTGTACACCACAAATCTCACATGCGATCGCTTGGGGTCTAGATGAGAGGCGCATGATCTAACCACTCGGCCTCTCCACGGCCTTTTGAGGAAGTCGGGGGGTCCTCAACCTTAAATGGAAACAATTTCAAAAATTTTGTTTTCCTCAAAAATGATTATAACGATTTGATTAAAATACCGTATATTAAAGATATTTAATTACAAATAAAATGTATATTTTGAACGTTCTGGAAATAGCCTCTGAAGAGCTTTTTATTCTGAATGGACCCTGCGGAATGTTGCATAACAAAAGAGAGAGAACAATTTACTGTACAAAAAATTCTGCTAATTCCTATCTCGATTAGCATGAAGGAGATAGAAGAATAAGCGTTTTAACAATATTTTCTTTTAGAGATGTAAAGAAAGTCATGCGAATGGAGCACATCAGATTTTTTACTTTAGTTTCTGTATTATTATAATATCATCTGTTTCCAAGCGCCAAGCAAGCACCCCTTTGAGCGTAAAGATCCAAGAGCAGATGAAATAAACTGAAATAAATAGATGGTGGAAGGTAAGATAGGTTTCAGCATATTACTTGAGCAGATAGTACAAGAGGCCGACTAAATAACTAAGACCTGATCTTACAGCTCTATTTACATGAATCAAAATCCAGAGACGAGTTGATTTCCACGGCACGAAAAGCAACATTTTCGAACAAATCAGTAACTGGAATAAAACAGACGAAAGAAAGGCGACGACGCAACTAAGGCTAGTTTCTGGGCAAAATTGACTCTATTGTGTGTAAAACCTGCATGAGAATTGGTATTTCCGTCGTTAAAAACCTCAGAAAAGAAATTTTATGTGTAATACCGGGATTAAATTAATAATTATTTTATAAAATTTTATGTGTAATACCGGGATTAAATTAATAATTATTTTATAAAGAAATAATGGAGAAATGAGGCAAATAATTGCGAAAAATAATTTCGTATATTAAAATCAACAAAAAACGCAAACATGCGGAAGTTATAATTCGGCTGTAGGTAAGTCATTTGTGAGACATAAAATTATGCAGGAGCTACTAAATCTACCCCTAGTAAGAAGTCGTTAGTAAAGACAAGTTAGAAAGAAGTAATTAGCTCGAAGTCATAGTACTGAAGATCAAGTTCAAGGAATCTTGGTAAACAAGGAAGCCAATTTGGCAGAAGATTTAATTAATCGAATTACTGTGTTCACGAACCGAAAGTGCAGAGAAAGTAAAAATATAGATCTTCTCATAACACACAATTTGTTATACTTGTGGAATTAACCATTTCTGATGTAATCCTAATTATTAGTTTCAATTTTAAAGTATTTAAAACTTTTTTCAAACAGAATTTGCCATTCCTATTTCTTTTGTTTTACTCCAGGCCATACAAAGAAAACCAAATTTCAATCATAGAGCAATCAGCTTTTAAAAGGTTCGACTATCGCTTTAGCCTAGTGTATTCCCTTATTAGTTATTTCCGTTCTACATATCACGAACTAAGTTTTAAGACCATTTCTGTTAATGTTTATATTGCTTAGCACAGATAGAACAATGAGCTTTTGTATGAGTAATTTACAGAATAGGTTACGATTGTCATGTGAATGGAACACTTATCTGATTTTTTTCACGTGGTAATAGCTATTCGTCTTTTTCTCATGGTCTTGCAGAAAGCATAACATTTCAACGCCATCACATAGCGACACGCTTTATAATAACTTGATTATTTGTTGACCTACTAATAATACCGTTCCATATAGAGCGAAATACGCAATAAAGCAATGTCTCTAAACATGATCCCCATAAGTTTAAAGCAAATAGAAGAATAAGCTTTTTAAAAATGATTTGTAGAAACTTGGGCAGAAGAAGTCGTGTGAATATAGCACATCATATGCATTTACTTTAAATCCCATTCTCTACATGTCTTCTTTAATCCTTGTATTTTTATTTGTATGTAATTCTGTTATTCTCATTTCACATTTAGTGCTCCTATGCTTTGTATTTTTAAGCGAATTTATTGTACTTATCTTTTTGTAATTTTGTATTTTTGTTACTCTTTGCATTATATTTGGAATGAAAACTCCGATAGGTGTTTTAGCTCTTCGGTTGACATAATTATGTGTGTATAATAAAATAAAAAGTTCAAATGTTGGAAGAATTACAAAATTAATAATGCTTTTTACATCTTTTAGGTTTTGAATTTTATTGACATTATTTCTGTCTGTGCCACACCTTCCATGGCCAGAAGGAAATTAAGTCTCATTTACATTTTTATTGGCCACAGGGGTGTTGTTTCGTTGCCCTCGCCGTTGTTAGCCTGAAAGAATTGTTAAAAACATTCCGAACGTTTCGAGATACGCTAAAACTCATTTTCTGAAATGCAAATGTTACGTTCTCAAAACTAGCAGTAGTTTCTTATATTCAATATAGGATAAGGCGTTTTAACCTACTGGCAGCAAAATTTTCGCACCGTAAATTGAAAATATTTACGGTTTTTACCTTTCTACCGCCACTTGGTAGATAGAAATCTCCTATAACATCCACTCAAAAATTCGAGAATTTACAGGGAATACAAAAGAACCAAAAATTATCATTTTTAATAGCTGTATAAGACGTTTGCAATTAGTGGAAAAAACTCAAGTGAGTTGGATAATTTAGTGTCATAGTAGAGACATGTTGTCATGGTAGTTTAATGGTTAAGTGCAACCGCACGGAAAGCAGGTTGCAAGTCCCGGACATGGTATTGAATTTTTCAGCCGACTCTACCATAAAACAATAAAAGTAGTCAACAGAAAAACAACGTATATAAAGTATTATTATATTTTATGGTCATTCAAAATGAAAAAAATGAAATGCAGTTTTATTTATGGACGCCCTTTAACCATTGTGGTTCTCAGCGTCCCATTCTATATTGAGCGCGAAAGATCGCTTAATTTTGCTCAGAGGCCTCTCTATCACCCTTGGGGTTCTTTTACATGCCGTAAATCTACGGCACGGGACCAACGGCTTGGCTTTACTTCCCTTCCGAAGGAACCCATGCTTAGGATTTTTACACCCTAAAAATCCATCGTCCTCCGCCGGGTTTGAACCCGTGACCTTAGGTAACCATTCAAAATGAGAAGGACTGCACAAGATATTTGCAGCAAATTTAAAGATACACATTTTCATTCTCTAGCACTTATCTTAAACATATGGTATTTTGATCAAAAGCATTTGAGCCAATTTGGTACATTAAAAGAAAAATGACGCAACATTTTTCTATGTAAAGATTAGGTTGGATTTGACTGGAGTTTTTTTTTTTTTAACATTTTTATGGTATTCTTGGAAGAGGCTCAGCGAGAATACCAATATTGGTATTCAACCGACTTTGCGGTTTTGAGTTATACTCCTCACAGAGAGACAAGAAACGTGGGCCTTTTTCTGAAAATGCTTTTCCTTGCAACAAGGTCTCAAAACGCATATTTCCGGTGAGATCTTCGTATCGAATCTTTGGTTGGAATGCAATACTACTACTACGTTGGTAAGTGATAGAGAAAGTAAATACGGTGGTATAATTAATAAAATGTCCATAAAGTATAGGTGATAAATACATTACGATAGCAAAATATATAAAATGTATTAGTTCCATCACTGTAATGGTTCTTCCTACTGCATTTAGGAAACAGGTTGTGTGGTTTTTAGATTCGGTTCAAAATATGTTCACAATTGCGTTTGATGTTCTGGTTTCTACTTTTATTTCTGTAAAGTATAAATTAAATGGAAATACATTTTTGTGTCTGTTTAGAAAGGTCTGCAGCAATAAAATATATAAGCTCAGCTTCAAAACTACTCAGACAAATTAATAGCTAACATATCGTATGTCGCGGTTACGATGAAAGATACTCGTGCTGGTGGAGCCAGTCTGTTCCCGTGCTTTATTTGCGATGCTTATCTTATCGATTCATTTAGTTTCCAAACTAATTAAATGAGGAAAAATAGAATAAAGGAACGAGAGATAACTGTAGTACATTTTCTACACGGTGTTATTCTTCAACCAATTAAGAGAACAGAACATTCTGCGAATGATGCTCCCTGCTGCTGATTGTGAAAACATCTTTTACCTTAAAAAATCTTATGTGTTCCATTCACATGACTTTCTCTAGTTTTTCCATACATAAACTACTGTGACAAAATAATTTTCTTTTATGGACATCATAATAACTGAGATAAACATTAGCAGAAATGGTTTTATTACTTGCTTATTTGTAAGTAGAAGGGGAATACACCAGGTTAAAAAAGTCAAATATTTTCAAAGCTGGTCGTATTGTGAAAAAATAGCAGTTCGGTTCGCTTTACACGGCCAGGTTAACTCTTCTCCTGTCTGAGAAGAGTTAACCTAATTAACCATTAACAAAGCATATCTCAAAAGTGGTCAATTCTATAAGAAAAATATATGATATAAATAGTGTATTTAACGAGATCTACATGTTTAATTTCTCTTCACGTACTATATACATAGTGCATACAGGACGTATTGAAATCTGCACAAAAATTCGATACAGAGATTTCAACGAAAATACATATATTGGGATCCCCTGAATAAAAAAATTTAGAAAAGTGTCCGTGTGTCTATAGGCAGCATAGCTCAAAAATGAAATTTGGTATTTAAGCTCATTATCTTCCAAGGATGCGACACCAAGATTTTCAAGAAAATCCCCCCCACCAAAATTACCAATTAAATGGAGAAAATGTTCAAAAATTTATATTTTCTCAGAAATGGCTCTAACAATTTTGATATACTTTTTTTCGAGGAATTAACTGACCATTTCCAAGATATTTCCTATTATTGATTTCAGTTTTAAATGCTTACATTTTTTTTTTTCATACGGGAACTTGTCAGCTCCTGACCAAGCAAGGAAATTACTTTTACTCCCATAGCAACCAGCTTTTAAAAAGTTTGACCATCGCTTTAGCCTAGTGTGTTCCATTATTTCCTTTCTACTTATAAGGAACCAAGAACTAAGACTGTTTCAGCTTACGTTTTTCTCGATTGGCATGAAGTAGATAGAAGAATAAACTTTTTAAGAACAATTTCTATCTGATTGATACTAATCGATATAAACATTAGCAAAATGGACTTATTACTTGTTTCCTTGAAAGTAGAAGGGAAATAATGGAGTACACTAGACTAAAGCGTAGCCAAATATTTTGAAAGCTTTGCTTGGATTGAAAATCGTTTCTTTGCACGACCAGGAGTTAACAAATTGTCGTACGAGAAGAGTTTAAGTGTTTAAAAACTGAAATCAATAACAAGGAACATCTCGGAAATGGTCAACTCCACGAAAAAATGCAAATGGCATTAAATTATAGGTTTTAAGGAGATCAGCATTTTTTTGTGTAATAGCTTTGTTAGAGGCGATTCCTAGAAATGTCAAGATATACATTTTATTTACCATATAAGTATCCTTAATATACGGTATTTTTATCAAAATCGTTAGAGCCATTTTTGAGAAAAACAAAATTTTCGAAAATTTTGCAAACACACAAACAGGCACACACAGGGACATGTTTTTAAAAATGCTTTCTTTTGGATTCAGGCGGACTCGAATCATGTATTTCCAGTGAAATCTCGACATCGAATTTTTAGGTGGAATACAATACCTTCTGCATACACTGTATACATTGTACATACGGGCTAAGAAAGTAAACTTATTTTGGTCTCAGGAGACTTCAAAATATCTTTCCCGCGAAATCTCCATATCGAATTTTTGGATGGAGTACAAGACATTCTCTATACACTACGTACATAGTATGTGTAGAGCAAGTAGAAAAGCGTGTCATGTCCTAAATACGAATTAATGGGTAAAAAGGGATGTAATCGATATGAATACCTTGATAAGCACAGCAACTAGAAATTACAAGCACATCCACGTATTCAGATCAGTGACGACAGTGTGGACCAATTAAAAGATTAATAGCACGTAGTCATCAAACACCTGTCATCTCATATTTGTGGTTTAAACAGGTTCATATTTTTCCTTTTTACCAATTATTCGATTCAAATTATTCAAACTGTCCTTTCACTTAAAAGATATTTAGTAAATAGTGATAATACCGTTTTTCTGGAAAACAAGAGATCACGGATTTAAAAACACAATTTACCTGCGAAATACAAAATCTTTAACAACTACTTAGATTTTGATGTCATTAAGCTAGTGATAATTATGCATTCTTTCTCTTAATATTCCTAATAGTTTCTATTTATAAGGGTAAAAAAGTATAAGATACATGGAATATGGAGCACCGGTGGTATGTGATGGTAGGGGAAACAGAAACCACAAATCCCACATGCGGTCACTTGGGATCGAACCCGGGCCGTGTAGGTGAGAGACGGGTGGTCTAACAACATGACCACGGAAATGGTAAATTCCACGAGGAAATGTGTATGATATAAACTGTGTGCTTTAGCGAAATCTGTACTTTCTGTGTAGTAAGTTGTCTATCTCTTACTGTTTACCAGTTATACAAAATTAAGCAAACGTCATTCAGAATGAAGAACTTTTCAGAGGCTATTCCCAGAATACATTTTACTTATGCAAATATGTTAAATATACAGTATTTTAATCAAAATCATTAGAGCAATTTTGAGAAAATGAAAAATGTCAATTAAAATTCCATATAAAGAGTAATCTGGAGTGGGGGGGGGCCCTTCCTCAACATTTTCTGTGTCATCCTTAGAAGATACTAAACTTAAATACCAAGTTTCATTTTTGAGTTATTATGTTCATACACACATGACACCGCACTATCTCTCTCTCTCTCTCTCTCTCTCTCTCTCTCTCTCTCTCTCTCTCTCACACACACACACACACACACATACATACACAAATACACACGGAAACATGTTTTTTCTGGATCAGGGGGACCTAAAATGTGCATTTCCGGTGAAATCTCAGTATAACAATTTTTAGTAGAATTTCTCTACCTATGCAGCATGTACTATATAGAGAAAGTAATAAATCAAGTGGGTAGAGAAAATATTATAAATGCAACAGATATTATTAATCAAATTAGTTTACCTGCAATCTAGAGCTCATCCCCGAAATTAAGAATATTCCTTAGCACTTTCCTGTCAATCACTTTTCACCGTATTAGGAACTGCATTAGACCACTAAAACTGCTACATCAGGGAAAAAGGAGAGAAGTGATTAACAGTCTACACTGCAGGGATGTGAAACAGATGACGGTCGAGAAAGCGAAATATCATTTTGCGAGTCCTATACTTCTCCACAAGCGCGTTAATTACAAGCAACCGAGAAGACTACACCATTTTTTGTGCCAATGTCACCGAAACCCTCTCATTAAGACTAGATCTCCAGCCTTTTCTCTCTTTTCGTTCGTTAACGCTGCTACTAAACGATGAGGCAATCGGCAACTATATTTCTCTCTCTCTCTCTCTTGCATACACACAAAAATACCAGAATAATACGTATTTTACTTTCTCTAGCATGTATGTCCAATGTACATACTAGGTAGACAAGCTATTGCATTCCATATAAAAATTCGATACACAGATTTCAATGGAAATACACGTTTTAGGGTTCTCTGAGTAAAAAACGATGTTTTGAAACAAAAAAAACACACACACACACACAAGTTCAGAGGCTATTCCCAGAAAATTCAAGATATACATTTTAATATGCGGTATTTTAATCAAAATCGTTAGAGTTATTATGAGAAAATGAAAAAGTTCTAAAATGTTTCCTTATAAAGGGTGGGAGATTTTTCTGAAAATTTTCGCGTCGCATCCTTGGAGGACACCAAACTTACATAAACACCAACTTTGGTATTTTACCAGCTTTTGTTTTTGATCTATGCTGTTCACACACACGCTCATGCGGGCGCGCGGACTTTTTTCTAATATTTATATTTTTTAGATTCAGGGGAGCTCAAAACATATATTTCCGGTGTAATCTTGACATCGAATCATTTGGGTGTAATGCGATACCTTTTTTCTACCTTTGCACACTCTACACTTGCATAGTACGTGTAGAGAAAGTAAAAATAATATCACTGTTCATGATCAACCAAATGTACTATTTAATAAACTAATTTCTCACATCATTTCTACGTACAATAATTTTATGAGACTTTAGGAACTACAACAGTATTAAAGTCTACCTAGCAATTAAATTTGTGCTACCTTTCTTCTAACAGGACAATGCACATTTTTACACTTTGCTTAATAACTGTCTTGTACTTTACTATCTTTCTGAAGATATGAGTCAAAGCTTATTTAATATAATATATATAGTTTGTTTCACAAAATTTTCTGTTAACAGAGAATTTTCTTATTTTAGAAAAAATCTCCAACTTGAATGCTTAAGAAAACGATATTGTTTTAAGGCCTGACAAATTTGCCAAAAAATAAATCTCATTATTGAAATAGGCACTCACAACTTAAAGAGTTCGACTTACGTTCGCCTATATATAAAAATGCTCAGCGTTTAATAAGTTTTTTTTTTGTTTTTGTTTTTTTGTTTTTTATCATTCTTCCTTTCTTCAATCTATGGAAGGAAGACATTCCAATAACAAAGTACGCATTGCTAATAACATGAACCATTTCATGTTGTCTACCATTCTCATGCTCTTACAATTCGGCATATATATCGAGTTGCAAGAAATTTCAGCGGGGTCGTCAGAGAGCTGATCATAGCTTTAACTAATAATAATTGACATCCCATTGCCTTATTTTGATCTTTAATGTGCAATCAGAATCAGCAGTAACTCCCCAGAGCATGAGCATGTCTCCTACGGGCTCAAATTCTGAGCGCAAAAAAAAAAAAAGAAAAAAAAAGAAGAAAGAAAAAAAAAACATTTACACTGTATGTGGCAGCTGTAAAACTTGTCATGTCATTTTATTGTCCTACTTGCGAGCACTAATGTAACTGTCACGATTAGACAGTACTAAATTAAATAATGTTGCTACTGTTCTGATGCGATGTTAGTGCGCATTATAGAACAAACATGGTTAAGATGTTTTGTTTAATTACTGATCAATGCTCACAACAAAGAATATCGTTCACGTATCCGGCATGCGGAAAAGAAACTACACAGTTAAACATAAGTGAACTAGTTCTTTCCAAGAGAAAAAATGTTTAAATATTATCAATATTTTAGCAGCAAATGACTTATTTAGCACTGAAGTGATTTCTCCAAAACACAATAATAGTTTTTTTTTGCCTAAAGTTATTACTTTTAGTGCAAACACAATCCTCTCTGTTATTCCTTTTTCATCTCTGCATAGTCACAATTGACCTTAATGCTGCCCTTAGTACCTTTCAGTTTTTATATTGATTCTATAATTTCTTCCAGTGTACCCTCTTTTAAGCGCATTCTTCTCATTCAATGTTCCAAAAACTCTCTTCTTCTTAGTTCTTTTTTGCTCTACCTTTGACCAATTCTTTCTAAAACATCCATTGCTTATTTTGTTTGTCTATTTTAAACACTTTATTCTTTTCAATTCCTTTCCCTCATTTCGTCGCAGCATAAACATTTCAAGTTTATGGAATACCACGGGCCACACACACTTTACTGATCTCTTCCCTAGATTTGCTTAGCGTGAGCAAACAAGACATATTTAAAACTCTTCACAATTCAATTTTAATTAAGTATGGTACTCCACAACTAATTTAAGGCGTCTACTTGCTCCATTAACTTTAGAATCTGAAGTATCTTCTTTCCTTTTTGGCGTTTATCTTATGTCCTACTCACCTAAATTCCTCTATTTGCATATTTCCCTACAGTTACACCTTCTAAACCAATACTGGCTCAACATATTGGTCTGAGCCATTTATTTAAGAGCTGTGTTGTATGGTTGCTATCGTTACCCTCTAAAAGCAGAGATAATGTTCTTGTTGTGAACACCTAAGAAGAGATATTTTCTTTAATCAAGTTTTAGAAACCTGTGTTAAAAAAATCTGATGTATTCTATTCACAGAACTTTCCCTACCTGTTCCTGAAATAAGCTATTCTTACACAGGATTATATCTACATTATATAAATCGAGATAAACACTAGCAGAAACTAATAACTTGCTTGTGGTTGGGGTACCATCCAGTGATGGGCCCAAAGAAATAGTACAAAGATACAAAGAAAGCAGCACAGAAAATAATAAAAGAGCTAAATGTTCAGTCGCAGATCGGAGTGCCAGCGGCGCTTCAGTCTTCGTCGTTGAGGTTCAGGAGGAAGATAAATATGGCGGAGAAGAGGATTGCTGTGGCGCAAACAGGATCGATGGAGCCTCTTGTAGCTGATGCGGAGGACACACATTACCTCCGGTAGGCCTATGTCAGCGTGCAGAGTTGAGTTGCGCACGTACCATGGAGCGCCAGTCATGAGGCGGAGAAAACGGTTCTGTGTGCGCTGGAGTTTGATGGTCTGCGACGGAGCGGCAGAACCCCATATCGCACAGCTATATTGCCAGATGGGTCGAATTAAGGAAGTGTAGACAAGACGATTGTACCGCAAAGGCAATGGCGAGGAACCGGACACAAGATGATGGACGTCGCGGATGTGATGACGAATCCTCTGCACTAGACTGGAGAGATGGGGACCCCAAGTAAGACGGCTGTCCAAGATAAGGCCGAGGTACCTTATAGAAGTCGCGGTGGGTATCTCCGTCCCATTGAGAGAAATGGGATGATGGGTCACGTTCGTTTTGTAGGTGAACTTCACAACACGGGATTTATGAGCGTTCATAGTCACTCTCCAACGTTGGCACCAGGAGTGAATTTGGTTGCAGAAGTCCTGAAGGCGGCTTGCCGCCGTAGCACAAGTACCCACACTTAGCGCCGCCACATCGTCGGCATAGTGAGCAATGGTGAGTTGCGGATGACTAGGAAAATCCGAGGTATAAGCCAGGTATAATAAGGGGCCCAGTACGCTCCCTTGCGGCACACCAGAGGAGATAGGAAGGGCCTTGGAAAATGTACGATCATGTTTAACAGAGAAGGTGCGATTGCGCAAATAGGACTGTACGAGGCGGAAATAAGTGTCCGAGAGATGCGGTTTGAGTTTGAATAACAATCCACCGTGCCAAACCTTATCAAAGGCCTTCTCCGTATCCAAAAACAGTCCTATGCATACAGATTGAGGCTCATAGGAATCAAGAATAGCGTCAACGACACGATGGAGCTGCTGAGAGCAGGAGTGAAGAGAGCGAAATCCAAACTGGGTGTCAGGGATAATCGGTGTGAGCTGAGGCAAAAGACGAGGCAGAAGGAGAGGTTCGAAGATTTTGGAGAGTAGGGGGAGTAAACTAATAGGACGATAACTGAGGGGATCACTCTTGACTTTATCAGGTTTGGGAAGAAGGATAACTAGAGTGTTTCCATTGATGAGGAATATGAGCTGTGCGGAGGATAGCATTGTAGATTTGCGTCAACAAAACCAGCGCATTCCGGGGTAAATGAAGGAGTAAGGGTTGCACAATAAAATCAGGACCGGGAGCTTTGTGAGCTGAAGAGCGAGCGATGATGTTTTTAACTTCAGCAGGGGTAAAGAAGTGGTGGAAAGGAGTGAGCAACAAAGGTTGCGCGTGTTCTTCCTCCACACGATGAGCAAAGTCCGCGTCCAGCACAGGATTCGGGGAAAACTGACGTTCCAGGAATTCTGAGCACAAATTTACCTTTTCAAGTGGCGTAGAAAACCAGGTGTTCCCAACCTTAAGAGGCGGCATGGCAGCAGAAGGACGTGTCAAAGTTTTAGTCTTCTGCCATAGTGACCCATCAATGGCGTTTAAGTCTTGTAGTCGGTGTTCAGCAGCAGTGCAGCGTGCAGCACGTAAGGCAGCCTTCAGCTCCCGAGTAGCGCGATTAAAATTGGTTTTGTGAAACGGGTAGCGCGTGCGTTCCCAGAGTTTCCGACAGTCTCTCTTGATGGAGTGCAGTAGACGGATCTCGGGAGAATAGAATGGCACAAGACGAGGAGGACGAAGATCCTGGAGAGTACTGCTGGCAAGGTTAGCCGCACACTGGATATTGCGAGTCAAGGTAGAAACAGCCACATCGACATCACGGGGTGACTTAAGCGGCACAGTCGTAATAGTGAGATCGGCAAGCAAAGAGGTGTACAAAGGCCAGTCAAAAGGATGGCGTATCAGGGATGGGGGTAAGTCTTTGTACTTCGCACCATCGGAGAGAGTGAGCAGGACTGGTAAATGATCGGAGCTCAGATCATGAACGGAGAGACGGGAACAATGACGGGAAATATTACGTAATGAAGATATCCAGCACATCCGGAGTCGTACCATCGTGTGGGTAAAACGTAGGTTCAACAGGAGAGAGTACATCTAGGTGTAACTGATGGATTGCAGCGTGTTAAAGCTTACCCCTAGGATTAGATAAGTTCGAACCCCATAGAGAATGTTTGGATTTAAAATCGCCGCCGACCAAGAAGGGGCCCTGGAAAGCATGAACAAGACCCCAGAAGTCGGTGAGACTGACATGATTCTGAGGAGCAGAATAGAAAGAACCAACTTGAATGCTTGCGGTAGTAGTAGACAGCTGAATCCGAGCAACCTGGAATGAGTCCTCTAGAAGAGGCGGAAGGGCATGGTGAGCCAGACAAGTTTTGATAAACACCGCAGAACCACCCATTCGAGTAGAGTTAGGGTGATCAGCACGATACACAGTATACCCAGGAAGATGGAAAGATATGTGAGGAGCCAATTTGGTTTCAGTGGCGAGTAGGAGATCTACGTCATAAGCCGTAAGGAAATGTAATAATTCATAAAACTTATTAGTGATACTCTGACAATTCCAAGTGCAGATTCGAAGGCAGGAAGAAATTGAATTAGCCATGAACACGGAGCAGAACAGGAATCAATTGCTGCAGGGTAGTAAGAAGGAGCTGTAGAAGAGCGAAGATAGAGTCCAGTCGAGCCATCAAGCAGTCTAATGGAGAACGGTCCTGTTCACACTGACGGGTTGCGGCTGCAAAGGGCTGCGTAGCACCGGGAGGAGAACCGCGAGAAACTAGAGACGACAGCAAAGGTCGAGCATGAAATGCAGGAGGACGAGGAGAGGCAGCTTCAGTGGAAGTAGGCAAGGTAGACTCTATAGGTGGGAAAGCATGAGGTGGAGGAACGGCAGCAGGAGAGGCACCAGAAACGGTACGTCGGGGAGAAGAGCGAGACTGAATGACTTGGAGGCGTCGATGAACAGGGCAGCCTTTATAATTCGCCGTATGTTGACCTTGACAGTTCACACACTGCGGCGGCGCGTGAGGAGCCTTAGAGCACTGCGCACTGGGATGATGGCCATCACATTTGACACAACGGGGTTGTTTGTGGCAATAATTACGACTGTGCCCAAATTCCTGACAATTCATGCACTGAATAACACCCCTTTTGGGTTTCGGGGGCTCCACCCTCACCATCGTGTAGTACAAACGATCGAGCTTATAGATGTCGTTGAGCGGACTGGGCTTGAGATCCACGAAAAAGAGAGGTAGCTTCGCCTTGGTGACGGGATGGTAAACTGGAGTTATCTGTGCGGGTGAATATCCAAGGGAGGTCAATTCTTGCAGCACTAGAGCAGTGTCTATAGTGGGATGAAGCCCACGAATAACCACCCGGAGGTTGCCATCATGACGCATTTGGTACGTGTGAAACTCGGCCTTTTGGTCCTCAAAATACTGTATGGCTGCACGATAACCGTCCACAGTCTCGAAAGTGAATTTGACCTTGTTGCTGTCCAGTGTAACAAGCTTGTAAGCGCCAACATTGGATGTTTGTAAGTGTTTGAGGACAGTATTCACGTTGAGTATATTAGAAACATAGATAGGAGGTGGCTTTGGGGGTGGGGAGACAGAAGGAGTAGGCGTACTTACGACATGATCACCATCCTCTAGATCCATGTCAGCCAAGGGTGCAAAACGGTTAGTTGTAGCGAAAGGAGAATCAGGTACGGCAGGATCCAGTTTCTTCCTCTTGGAGTCACGGGGCAAGAACTATCCCGGCTGGGTGGTGCAAAACCGGCGGAAGGCAGGCCGCGGTCGACAAGCCGCATTTGACCAGAGCAATGCGTAGTAGCGGGCACGGGTTGGCGTTGCTGATGAGGTGACAAAGAGGTTTCTCCCTGGGAGCTGCTTGACGCGGTTGGAAGAGCTGAGTGTGGCGCCGCTAGAGAAGATGGCTGGTCCTCAGATTGGTAGCACGTCTGCATCGCAAAATAAATAAGCTGCCCCGTAGCAACGGGGGCAGCCATGGTGTAGAAATGTTCCAATAATGTAATGGATGGAAAGAAAGCACGAACACACAAAGAAAGTACGGATAGAAGAGGCTATCAAAGTAGCCCCGTTTAACTCCACGCGAAACTGCACGCGAAAAGAAAAACACAAGTCGTACCAGTGAGAGCAAGAGGCAGGCACCACAGCACGATGTGAGCTGCCCGGCTGTCAGACAGCGACTCCTTGTAAGTGGGAAGAAAATAAGATAGGATACTAGGGTATGACGATTGCCAAATATTTTAAAAGCTGGTGGCTATATAATACAATTAAAATTTGGAACCGTTTATATGGCCAGGAGTAAAACTAGTGAATGATGACTTCCCATTTGAGCAATAAGTTAGTTTAAATTTTAAACCAATAACTGCAAATCTCGGAAATGATCAACTCTACAAAACCAAAACAAAAGCAAAAACGTAAGAAAGAAAAGTAAATGCATAAATTGTATATTTTAACGAGATCTACAGTTTTTGTGCAGCATATCTTTTTATTTCTTACGTTTACCAGTAATGCAAAGTCATTCAGAATGAAGAGGTCTTTCGAGACCATTTCCAAAAAAGTCAAGATATAGATTTCATTTGTCATGAAAATATCTTAAGTATATGGTATTTGAATCAAAACCTTAGAGCCATTTTTGAGAAAATAAATAAACATTTTCAAAAACAGGTTCCAATAAAAGGGTATTTTACTATTTAACCAGACTTTTCGGATTTGAGTTATGCTGTTTTTTTCTTTTTTTTTAAACTGTACCGGAGTCTGGTCAGGACTCCGGCGCTGTATCCCCTGTATGATTACTGTTCCTTTACACAAACATATACACATTGCACAAACATATAACACCCATTCCCAAGGCGGGACTCGAACCCACGATCCCTTGCCCACGAAGCACCAAAGCGAGACGGCTTAGCGAGCGTGGCCATGGGGACCAGCACTGTTGAGACACACAGACCTCTTTCTAAAAATGATTGGGGGGGGGGTTACAGGGGGCTTAAAATATGAATTTTCAGAGAGATGTCAGTATGGAATTTTTGTGTGGAGTACAATGCCTTCTCTACCCACCATGCATATTGTATATACGTGTAAGAGAAAGTTAAGTGATTCAACAAAGTGATCTCACACCATCAAGTTTTGCATGTATCTTCCAAGCCGGTGTTGACTTCACCGTTTGCAAAGCTCCCACTTAGCGCTCTAGTCTGGAACTCCAAGATCTACTTTTTAAGAATAATCGAACGCTAGGCATCGGAATAACTAGGTGTATCAAACTTCTTAAATAAGCTTAGTATTATTTGAAATCATCTTCAGAACCGACTTTATATGCCAATATTGGTATGGAATATCAGCTTACTTTTCACGATTCATCGTTAGTATTCAGTGGAAGATGTTGCCCGGGAGGGACGTCGTTTCTGGCTGGATCGAGGTCGAAGTGTCATAAGATCAAGTTGAATACGTTGTTCAGCATTTAGCGTACCGCTTACGCAATCAACCCAATCAAATCATTTGAAGTCTTTTGACTTCATTGGAACCTACGACTCAAAGCAGAGTGTACAAAGCATTGGGAATATTCGTACAACTTAGCGACCCTTATTTCAACTAACGTAAGAATAACAAATTACTCACACAAATCGTATATAACATTTAAAAGGAATATTTATGTTTACATTTAGGTCAAATTACCTCAAAACCCAAAAGAATGTGTTGATTGAGTATGGGATTTGCGACGCCTAAGGCCGATTTACTTCAGGCCTTCATCTGGCTGATCAAAAACATCAAAAGTCTAAGGAGATAGGGGATATAGCATTAGATATGGGTTTATAGGTCTAAATTATTCAATTAACTCATATATCATATTACATTTTAAAAGCATCTATGAATTATATAGGTAGAATAGTAAGCATGAACACACTTTCTAAGCGCATTCTTAGAACTCTGCAAAAAGGAAAGGAAAGCAACTCTTTGGATTGATAGTAGCATTATTTGATTGTTTCCAAACGTGGAGCATAAATATGTCATTAAATGTTTAAGTTAGCATTTAGAAAAGACAAACACAATCTCTACTGATTATGAATTGATCTAAAACTGAAGAAAACGGCAGGGGTTTTATACCGCAATAAAATTGCATCAAAACTTATTTATTAAGCAATAAGTAGTCATTAAACATATGTGTTACATTCACAAGATTCTATCTGGTCTTTATTGTTTCTCTTTAAAAAAAAAAAAAAACTTATTTTATATCTACTTGATGTTAATCGAAGCAAACGTTCCATCAGTGGTTTAACTTCTTTATAGATACAGCAAAAGCAATAGTCAAACCTTAATGATCGCTATATTATATGCCAGCTTAGAAATTTCATACTCTTTGCATTATATACAAGAAACAAAACAATGATGACGGAACCTCAACAAATACAGGACCAAAATATTGGAAAACTCAAATCAATAATAAATACATAAGATGTATATTCCAATATTTTTTATTAATTCTAATAAGATATATATATATATATATATATATATTAAGTTCTTATTATATACTTTACAGTATATTTTTATACTCATAGATTCCATTTTTTAGTATGAATATGGACCTCACGCTCATTTATAGGCATTTATAGAAAAAGATTCGAGTATGTGAGTATATGCCCGTGAACAGTATAACTCAACAAATCTCTCATTTTCGCGAATAGCTCCTGAAACCTCTTCAATCTGGATGCATTTTGTATAATTGTTAAACCGTGAGAGAGAGAGAGAGAGAGAGAGAGAGAGAGAGATAAAACCTACTGCACAAAAACTATAGATCTCGTTAAAACACACAATTTATGTCATATAGGTATATTTGTTTGTGGACCTAACCATTTCCGAGATATTTCTTGTTGATGTTTTGAATTTTAAAATACAGTATCTTTACCGAAATGCGTATTAATAATTCCTTTTTCTTTTGTTTTACGTCTGGCCATGCAAAGAGAACAGAATTTTATTTATAGAAACCAGCTTTTAAAAGATTTTACTGTCTCTTTAACCTTATGTATTCCCTTATTTCGCTTCTGCTCATAAGGAACTAAGCAGTTAGCCTATTTCTTTAATTTTTATCTAAATTAGCATAAAGTAGATTAAAGATAAAGCTTTTGTAACAATAGTTTGTTATAAAATAAGTACAGAAAGTCATATGAATGGGTCACATCAGATTTTTACTTTCTCTACACGGATTATGTACATAGGGTATAGAGAAGCTTTGTGATGCACCCAAAAATTCGATAATGAGATTTCACTGCCATTACAAGTTTTGGGGCCCCTGAATTAAAAAAAATGCATTTTTAGAAAAATACCTGTGTGTGTGTGTGTGTGTGTGTGTGTGTGTGTGTTTGAATGTGTGCAGCATAGCTCAAAAATAAAAAATCGGTTAAGTACCAAACTTGGTATTTAAGTTTTGTATCTTCCAAGGATGCGAAGATTTTTAAGACAATACCCACAACCCCAACTACCCTTTACATGGAACAATTTTCGAAAATGGTTCTAACGATTTTGATTAAAATACCTTACGTATGAGTTATTTTTGTGACAAACGAAATGCATATAATGAATTTTCTGAAAATAGCCTCTGAAGACCTCTTCATTTTGGATGACTTTTATATAACTGGCAAACCATAAGAGATATACAAAAACTCACTACAAAAAAATGCATCTCATTAAAACACACAATTTATATAATATACATATGTTTGATATTCCGGACTATTGGTTTCAATTTTAAGCCACTTAAACTTTTCTCGAACGTGAATACACCATTCCACGCGTTTCTAATTTGTTTACTCCTGACAAGCAAAGAGATTGGAATTTCAATTGTTTCACATAACAACCGGCTTTTAAAGGATTTGATTATCGCTTTAGCCTGTGCATTTTTTTATTTCGCCTCTATTACAAGGAAGCTAATAATAAGGATAATTCTGCTAAGTTCATCTTGATTGGCTGATGTAAATAACAGATTCATTTTTTGAATAAAAGGTTTGTTTACTGAACAGCTAGAGAACATCTTGTGAATGGAACACACTAGATTTCACTTTTCTATCTACAAGGAATCAAGTAATAAGGACAATTTCTGCTAATGTTTAACCTGATTATCATGAAGTAGATAGAAGAATACGCTTTTTAACAATAATTTGTAACAGAGATGTAGAAAAAGTCATGTGAATGGAACACGTCAAAGTTTTTCTCTTAACGTCCGTTATTATGGTTATTGATTAGTCATATCGGACGATGAATGAAATTGGTGAAATGATGCTCAAATGATCTCGGGGTCCATGGAGCTTAAAGGTACTCGACATTCGTCTTCTCAGGATAAGGAAAACCCCCGAACAAATCTGATGTGTTCCACTAAGAAGGAAAAATAGAACCCGCAAAAATCAAATCTCTAAGAAGTATCACAGGCCATACTTCATAGTAAATGTTACATTCACATAATTTTCTCTATATATTCCGTAACAAACTATTCGAACAAGAGTATTAATTGTTTTTTCCACACAAGCCGTGTGTAAAACAGGAGTTGGATAGATAGATTGAATACTTCAATGCCGTAGCCGGATTGAACACGGATCTCCCAGTCTCTTAACTGGTTGCTCTAACTACTGAGCCAACATGGTAACATGCCGAACGACATTAAATTCCACAATTGACTGGCATGTTTCCCAGTAAATCATAAAGTGATCTCAAATTATTTTGAGATGACATGCCCCAATGGCGACTTACAATATCATAAGTACTTTTAATTCCGGGCTTCATAGTTTAACCAACAATTAGGTTCAATTAGTGTTAATTGTTTCTCCACACAATCCATGATTAGGACAAGAGTTGGATATGTAGAATCAGAGTCAAAAGTTCATACCATAGCTAGAATTTGAACCACGATTCACTCTAGCCGGTTGCTCGAACCACTGAGCTGTCATGACAACATACCGACATGACATTAAATTCTTCAACTGACTCGCATGTTTCCCGGTAAACCACAAGGTGATCCCAAATTGTTTTGAAATGTAAATGGCGTGTTATTTATGGGCGCTCTTTAACTACTGTGGTTCTCAGAGTCCCATTCTAAACTGGGCGTGAAAGACTGGCTAATTTTGCTCAGAGGCCTCTTTATCAGGCTTGAGGTTCTTTTACGTGCGGTAAATCTACGACACGAGACCAAGGAAGCCATGCCAAGGATTTTTACACCCGAAAAAATCCATCGTCCCCAGCTGGGTTGTTTTGAGATGACATACCGCAATGGCGACTTACAATGCCATAACTAGTGTAAGTTCCGGGTTTCATAGTTTAACCAGCTATTAGGTCAACATGCGTTAATTAATTTTTTTCCACATAAGTTAGAGCAATTAGATAGAGACAGGGAGATCCGTGGTTCTAATCCGGGCTAAGGCATTGAATTTTTCCGTCTTTCTCTACCTGTCCTATTCGTATAAAATATTCTTCTTCTCTCTACTTCGTGCATTAAATATTAACACAATCAGTTTTATCCTTAGTTCCTTATAAGTAGAAGGGAAATAAGGGAATAAACTAGGCTAGAGAGAGGCATATCTTCTAAAATATGTTGAGATGTGTTGGAATTCAAATTATCTTCTCTTTGCATGACCAGGATGGAAAAAAGTAAATTCCGATTTCTCATTTGAGAAAAGTTTAGTATTGGACATTTTAAAAACAATAACAATGAAATGGTTAGCTCTACAATAAATAGATAAATAAATAACAATAATAAAAACTGTTCTTCTAATCTCTATCTGTTCTGTGACGCAAGCAAACTACGTTTACAAAAGACAGTTCTTCTATCTACAAAATGCTAATCAAGATAAACATACCAGAAAGTGTCTTAGCTCCTTATAAGTATAAAGGAAATAAGAGAATACCTACGGTAAAACTATATGCGATTGCTATGGTCAAGAGTAAAACAAAATAGATGTGGAAAGTATTCGGACATTAATACAAATAAGGAATATCTCATAAATGGTTAACATAAAAAAGTCTGATGTATTCCGCTCACATAACTTTCTCTAGCTGTTCAAAATAAAACTATTCTTACAAAATATTTTATTTTATCTGCTCCATGCTAACCGAAAAAATAACAGAATTGAGTTTATTAGTTGTCTCTTTGTAAGTAGAAGGGAAACAAGGGAATACATTACGTTAAAGCGATAGTCAAACCTTTTAAAACCCATCGCTATGTGAAACAATTGAGGTTCTGCTCGCTTTGCATGGCCTCGTTTGAGAAATGTTGGGTAGTTTAAAATTGAAACCAATAACAGGGAATATCTCGAAAACGGAACAAGAAAAACGTATATAACATAAATTGTGAGTTTTAACGAGATGTGCATTTTTTGTGTGGTTAATTTTTGTCTCTTACAGTTTAACAGTTATGCAAGAATTTTGCAAAATTCACCCACAATAAAGAGGTCTTCAGAGGTTATTCCCAGAATATTCAAGATAAACATTTTGTTTGCGATGTAAGTATGTTTAATATACGATATTTTAGTCAAAATCGTTAGAGCCATTTTTTTTATTGAGAATCTTCATGTCGCATCCTTGGAAAGTAAAAAACACAAATACCAAGTTTGGTATTTCACAGTTTTTTCGTTATTTAGCTAAGCAGCCTACAGGCATGCACACACGGATCTTTTTCTAAAAATAACTTTTTTTTTGGACTCAGGGGACTTCAAAATATATTTCCGCCGAAATCTCAACTTGGAATTTTTGGCTGGAATACAATACCTTCTGTAGCTAGTATGTACATTATATATACGTACGAGCTAGAGAAAGTAAAAATCTCCAGATATATTTTGTGTTTTTCTGTGTAAAAGGATCCTGTCTATTACTTACCAGCTCTGCAAAAGCCATCCAGAATGAAGACGATTTTCAGGAGCTACTCCCAGAAAATTCATGCTGTATGCTTCATTTGTCATGAAAATATCTTAAAACACAACATATTTTGATCAAAATCTTAGACATTTTTGAGAACATTAAAATGTTCTAAAAAGTGTCATGTGAAGCGTAATTAGAGGTTGGGGGAATGCTTTTGTAAAAGTTCGGAAGGTCTTCAACGTTATCAAGTAACACATACTTTTTGGGGGCAACACATACACGCACACATAAGCACAAACGCGAGCGCTGACTTTTTTTGTAAAAATATTATTTACATTTATATCACTTTCTCTACATATATGGTTTATTAATAGGTAGCTAAACAACAATCCTTACGAAAACCTAACTTTACTTTCTCTACATAGTATATAGACAGAGAAGGTATTGCATTCCAGTCAGAATTCGACACCGAGATTTCACTGTAAATAAAAGTTTTGGGTGCCCTTTACGAAAAAAAAATTAAAAAAAGGCCAGTGCGTGTGTTTGTGTGTCTGTGAACAAGATAACTCAAAAATGAAAAGTCGGTATAATACTAAACTTGGTGTCTGTGAACACGATAATTCAAAAACGAAAAGTCGGTAAAATACTAAACTTGGTATGTAGGTATAGTATCTTCCAAGGATGTGACACAAAGATTTTGTGGGAAATCCCCTCCACTAATACCCCTAAATGAAAAAATATAAAATGTTTATTTTTTCAAAAATGGCTCTAACAATTTTGATTAAAATACCACATATTAAAGGTATTTACATGACAAATAAAATATATATAGATAGATAGAGTGAGGCTGAAAAATTCAATGCCACAGCCGGGATTTGAACCACGGATCTCCCGATTTCTAGCCAGTTGCCCTGCCACTGAGCTACCATGGCAACATGCCAACATAGCATTGAATTTCTCAACTGACTCGCATGATTCCCGGTAAACCACAAGATTTTCTCAAATTATTTTGAAATGACAAAAAAAATGGCGACTTACAATGTTGCAAGGACTTAAGTCCTAGGATTCATAGTATTTCTCAACTGCTGGCAATGTTGTCATGGTAGCTCAGTGGCAGAGCATCCGGCTAGAGATCAGGAGATCCGTGGTTCAAATTCCGGCTATGGCATTTTTCAATTTGACTCTACCTATCCAACTCCTGTCCTACACACGGCTTATGTGATAAAACAATCAATCCGAATAAAATGTATAGTTTGAATTTTCTGGGAATAGCTCTAGAAACTTTTTCATTCTGGATGAATTATGCTGAATTTTGCATAACTGCTGAACAAAGACAAAGACTTATGTCAGAAAAATGTAGATATCCTTAAAACCCAGAGGCTATATCATATACATTTTGCTTTTGTGGCAATTTTCAATATATTCCTTGTTATTGGTGTCAGTTTTAAAATACTTAAAATTTTCTCATACGGAAATTGTCAACTCTTGGTCACGCAAAGAAACGGATTTCTATCACATAACAACCAGCTTTTAAAAGATTTAACTATTGCTTTAGCCTAGTATATTCCCTTTTTCCTTGTATTTTCAGAAAGCAAGTATTAAGACCATTTCTACAAATGTTTGTCCCAATTAGCATGAAGTAGAAGAATAAGTTTTTGAACCAAATTTTGATACAGAAATGTGGAGAAAGCCATTTTATGGAACACTTCAGGTTTTGCTATCTACTTTTCAATTGAGATAAACTTTTCAGAAGTTACACATTTGGTTATCAAGTAAAATGGGAAAGTAATAGTCAGGTGTTTAAAAACTGGACACTATATACTGAATTTTGAATGCCATGCTGTTTCCATGAAGAGCAAGAAGCAATTGAAAACTGAGAGGACTTGGAATGAATGCCAAGTATTGGACGATTCGAACAACTAATACTGGAAATCTCGGATAAGACTAATGTTATAAAACATTTGAAATAAGTTGAGTGTTTTAAATATATCTACCTTTTTGTGTGGTAGTTTTCATTTATCACTTAACTTTTACCAGTTATAGATTACACAAAATTCCCAGAAAATACAAGATATGTATTCTGTTTGTCATGTAAGTGATTTTTATAATGTAAGTAGTACTCTATCAAATCGTTAATCATTTTTGAGAAAATCAATAATTTCGAAAACTTTCCATGTAAAGGGTAGCTGGGCGGGGTGATTTTATTAGTTATTGTGTCGCAGCTTTAGAAGAAACTAAACACAAATATCCTTTTTATTTTTATTTACTTTTTGTTGGTTTCATAGTTCCTCAAAATAAGTGTTTCCGGTTAAATCTGTACCGAATTTCGGGCGAAATACAATATCTTTTTTTTTTTTAATCTTTTTAATACCTTTTTTTTTTTTTTTTTTTTTCAGGGGTTTCAAATGATATATTTCAGGTGAAATCACGACATCGAATTTTTGGGTGGAATATATTTCTCCTTAGTGAGAAAGTAATACAAAAAGAGTGTCTACCTTACATACAAGAAGCCGTGTGTTCGAATCTTGCTTAGGGTGAGTAACCCGAATAAGACTTTTTTCGGGGTTTTCCCCTATCCTGAGAAGACAAATGTCAAGTAACTTTAAAAACCCCAATGGATCCTGAGATCATTAGAGCATCATTTCAACAATTTAATACATCTGCGATGTCGCCAACCAGGCTAAAGGACATTAAGCTAGAAAAATAAATAAGTAAATAAAATAATTCGGTAGTTTTAAGCCGACTGAAAAGATATACAAACTGGATGGAAGATTACGGCATCTTAAAACTGCTACTAAATTATACATCCAAAGAGAAACATTGACAGAGAGAAGAGAAGATGAGCATATAAAACATTTCATTCATGGGACTGGAACAATTTTTCGAGGCTTAATCCACGATTATGTATCTATCTTGCTATTTCATTTTCATTCCTAACTTAGACAACTTCAAAACTAGTACATAAATAATCCTTTAATCGAGAGTGTCATACGTATGCTTCAACACGATGGAAGTATAAATCTAGAGGAATTTCATTATCCACCGAGCATTACTCCAATTACAGGCTGAAACTTTCATTTCAATGGAAATCAATGTGATATCTGAGTTTTACTGGTATATTATTTTCTTCTTTAGTGTACAGAATATCTATACCTTAATGAGTGATGAAAAAAGAGTACGTTTTGTATCATAATATATTACGGGTAATAGTCTATCATTGATGATAAAAACGAGATAGGTGCAATTAGTTTTTTTTTATTTCATAAAAGGAGCGAGAGGTGCATCTGTGGACACCATTACTGTATTCTGGAAACCAATTCAGCTACTTTCTTTTTTTAATCGGAAACGCATTTCGTTTGATACTGCATCTCTGAACACAGACAATCCGACGGACCTGATGATGATCCTTTCCAATAAAAACAAAAACGGAATGTAAGCTTTATGGGGTGGTAGAGAAGTGGACCATAGAATGAATTGTATGTAGGTCAGAAAAAATCTCAATTTGCAGATCCAATGTTTTAAACTATCAGTTAAAACATTTATCTCGCTTCAGGTGCGTAATCTAAAGGACCACTGAATAGGCATTTTAATATGGTTTCTTAACGATACTAGAGACTACGGCCACATCAAAAAACTGATTTACATTCACATGACTTTCTCTACATCTCTCTAATAAATTATTGTTAAAAAGCTCATTCTTCTATGTGCTTCATGCTAATCGAGATTAACATTAGTAGAAATCGTCCTTATGACTTACTTCCTTGCAAACAGAAGGGGAATAGCGGAATACACTAGCTAAATCACAGTCAAGTCTTTTAAAAGCTGATTGCCTTGTGGTTGAAATCCGTTTACAAATTCCTGAATCAGAAATGTTCAATTATTTTAAAACAAAAATCAATAAAAAAGAATATCTCGGAAATGTTAACTCTACGAAGAAAAAGTATTTTACATGAATTGTGTATTTAAAGAGATCTACATTTTTTGTTTACAAAGTTTATATTTATCTCTTACGGTTTGCCAGTTATGCAAAGTTAAGCCAAATTCATTCAGAATAAAGTGGTCTGAGACTATTCCCAGAAAATTCAAGACATGCGTTTTATTTGTTGTGTAAATATATTAAATATACCTACGGTATTTTAATCAAACTAATTTAAGCCAATTTTGAGATAGTCAAAATTTTCGAAAATTCTTACATGTAAAGGGTAGTTCAAGTGTGGGGATTTTTCTATAAATCTTCATGAGGCGTCCTTGGAAGATACTAAAGATAAAAACCGAGTTTAGTATTTTATCAATTTTTCGTTTTTGAGTTATCGTGTTCACAAACACGCGGAACTTTTTCTAAAAATGCTCTTTTGGATACAATGTGTATTTTCGGTGAAATATCGGTAACGAATTTTTGGGTGGAGTGCAATATCTTCTCTACGTATCTACTATGTAGAGAAAGTAAAAACAAAAACATACAAAAAACAAACACATCACAATTTCTCTCTCTGGATAGCTATACACAGAGGCAAGATTTTGTGTTGAAAAGTATTTAAAAAATTCCCATTAATAATTTTAATTAGTGATGTTTGTGTTGAACACTCTACATACATTCGCAAATGATTTTGCGATAGTTCTCGGCAGAATTAATTATTAATAAATTAATACGTAACTACAGTAGTATTAATGTTAAAAGCCCTTATTTCCAAATTCAAACCATTTTATATCAAATCAGTATCAAGAATAGAACCAAATATCACATAAAGACATCACCAAACTGCGACATACAAATTTTTACTTTCTCTACACGTACTATATACATAGTGTATAGAGAAGGTATTGTATTGCACCCAAAAATTCGATACCGAGATTTCATCTGAAATACATGTTTTGGGTCCCCCTGAATCCAAAAAAAGCATTTTTGGAAAAAGGTCCGTGTGTATGCGTGTGTGTGTGTCTGTCTTCTGTCTGTCTGTGTGTCTGTGGATAGCATAGCTCAAAAACGAAAAGACTGTTGAATACCAAACTTGGAATTTAAGTATGGTATCTTCCAATGATGCGACATGAAGATTTTCAAGAAAATCCCCCAACCCCTAACTACCCTTTACATGGAAAGATTTTCGAAAATTTCGTTTTTCTTAAAAACGGCTCTAACAATTTTGATTAAAATGCAACATATTAAAGCCATTTCTATCACAAATAAAATGTATATCTTGGATTTTTTGGGAATAGCTTCTAAAGACCTGCTTATTCTGAATGCATTTTGCTTAATTTGACATAACTAGTAAACCGTAAGAGATAGATAAAAACTTACTGTACAAAAAATGTAGATCTTGTTAAAATACACAAGCTATGTCATATACTTTTTTTGGTAGAGCTTACCGTTTTCGAGGTATTCCTTGTCATTAATTTCTGTTGTGAAGTACTTATTCTTTTCTCCGACGGGAGTGTCCATTTCTCTTTTGTTCTACTCCTGGTCAAGCAAAGAAGCAATTTGCAATGACAGTCGCATAACGACAGCTTTTAAAACATTTGACTACCACTTAAGCCTAGTGTAGTCCCTTAGTTCCATATACTTATAAGGAACTAAGTAATAGAATTCTGCTAATGTTTATCTCGATTAGCGTGGTGTTGAGAGAAAAATCATATTTTGTAAGAAGTTTGTTTGTAGAGTAGCTAGAGAAAGTCATGTGAGTGTAACACATCAGATTTTTTTTTGTAGTAGGTATCTGTCTAACTCTTATTGTTTACTAGTTACGCAAAATTCAGCGAAATTCATTCAGAATAAAGAGGTCTTTAGAGGATATTTCCGGAAAATTCAAGATATACATTTTATTTGTCATTTACATACATTTTATATATGTTATACATGTTTAATATATGGTATTTATCAAAATCATTTGAGCTATTTTTGAGAAATCAAAATTTTTGCAATTTTTTCCATGTAAACCGTAACTTAAGGTGGTGGTGTTTTTCTCAAAATCTTTGTGTCGCATCCCTGAAAGATACTAAACTTAAATACCAATTTTGGTTATTTTACCAACTTTTCGTTTTTGAGTTATCGTTTTCATAGATACACACTGACCTTTTACCAAAAATGCTTATACTTTTTCTACACGTACTATGTACATAGTGTATAGAGAAGATATTGTATTTCTCCCAAAAATTTGATACAGAGATTTCAGAGGAAATATTTGTTTCGGGTCCTCCAGAACCCAAAAAAAAAAAAAAAAAAAAAAAAGGGCATTTTGTAAAAAGATTGGCGTGTGTGTGTGTGGACAGCATAGCTCAAAACGAAAAGACCGTTAAATACCAAACTTGGTATTTAAGTTTGGTATCTTCCAAGGATGCGACACGAAGATTTTCAAGAAACTCTTCCCACCCCCAACTACCCTTTACATGGAACTTTTTTTTCGAAAATTTTGATTTTCTCAAAAATGACTAACAATTTTTATTAAAATCTCTTATATTTAAGAAATTTGCATGCCAAATAAAATGTATATCTTGAATTTTCTGGGAATAGCCTTTGAAAACTACGTTATTCTGGATGAATTTGTATAACTGCTAAACCGTAAAAGATGGACAAAAACTTACTGCACAAAAAATGTAGAGCACTTTAAAACACACAATTTATGTTATATACATTTTTTCCCTGGTGATGATCGTTTTTGAAATATTCCTTGTTTTTAGTTTCAGCTTTGAAAAAGTTATACTTTTCTCATACAGGAATTTGTCAACTCCTGTTCATACAAAGGAAGTTCAGTCACATAGTAATCAGCTTTTGACTATCACTTTAACCTATGGTACTCCCTTATTTCGCTTCTACTTACAAAGAAGCAAGTAATAAGACTATTTATGCTGATTTTTTATCGATTAGCATGAAGTAAATAAAAGCATAAACTTTTTAACAATAATTTATTGCAGAGATGTAGAGAAAGTCTTGTGAATGGAACACATCAGATTTTTTTTTGATATATGTGACCCTAAAATGTCTATTTCCGGTGAAATCTCGGTATCGATTTTTTGGGTGGAATGCAATACCTTCTCTATACACTATTTACATAGTACGTGTAGAAAAAGTAAAGATGCTTTTAAATGAATATAGTTGGTTAAATGCTGTCATTACATTATTTAAAACACGCATATACTTCGCACTAATCTTGAAGATTCAAACAAGTTATCTAAAGCTTGTATCGTTGTTGTATCATGCTTCTTTTGACATAATAAGAGTCCACTTTGTTGTTATACAACAACAAACTTTTAAATTGCTTTCTACAATATCTTTAAAATTGGGATCCATGCGTTCTACAAATGCACTAGCTCCGCCTCCAAAGCAACCATACTCTAATATTTACTTTCTCTAGCTCATAAGCACAATGTACATAGTGGATAGAGAAGGTATTGCATTCCATAAAAAATTCGATGTCGAAATTTCACCGGAAATATATATTTTGAGGATTATTGAGTTCGAAAAAAGCATGTTTAGAAAAAGATTCGAGTGTGTGACTGTGGACAGCATAGCTCAAATACCTTTAAATATCAAACTGAGTGTTTATGTTTAGTGTCTTCCAAGGATGTGACATGAAGATTTTGAAGAAAATCCCCCTCCCCCCCACAACAAACTATCTTTTACATGGAAACATTTTTGAAAATTTTGCTTTTCTCAGAAATGGATCCAAAGATTTTGATTTAAACACCATATATTGGAGATATTTACATCAAAAATTTTAGGATGAGTTTTATTGTGGATGAGTTTTGCAGAATTTGGCATAACGGTTAAACTGTACGAGATAGACAAAGAACTTACTGCACAATCGATTTTGACTAAAGTATCGTATATTAAAGATATTTACATGATAAGCAAAATGTAGATCTAGAGTTTTCTGGGAAGAGCCTCTGAAGACATATTTTTTCAAGATTAAAGGTATAAATTACATAGAACCCGAATATTTAAATAGATTAAAATAATAATGAATTTTGCGGAATTTTACATAACTGGTAAACCGTAAGAGATAGACAAAAACTTACTACACAAACTTATAGAATTCTTTAAAACACACCATTTATGTATTAAACATTTTTTCGTGGATTTAACCGTTTTTGAATATTCCTTGTTAATGGTTTCTCATACGGGACTTTGTCAACTCCTGTATCGGCAGCTTTGACTGGAGCATAAACTAATGTTCACTCGTTTTGAGTTAACAACTTGTTAATTTTAACCTTAATTTACACATTCACATTCAGATTCCGTTCTCTTAAATTAGTAAGAGTGTATAAAAATATCCAGAAATAGCCGACAAATGAACAGCAACATTTGGAATGAGATTCTGGCATGGAAACCACTAGACCTGAAAGGCAGGCGTCAGTGTACATGGTTCAGTTCTACTTTACCTTGGCCACTTAAGGTAACGCAACTGTGAAATTCATAAATCCAACAGTTTTCAACTAATGAGCCTGAAATTTTTAACATGCATTTATGCTGTACAGTAGTTATATGCTTTAAAATTTTATTTACGTATCATAAGTAGTTTTTGAGTAATTAATTTTTAAATTAAAAATCTGGCGCCAAATTCAAATCACTCCACACGATGAAAATGATGAAAAATTTATGGTTTTTATTTTTCAAAATATGCATTTAAGTATCAGAAGCAGAACTATCATATGAATTTATTGTACCACAATTAGTTCAACAGGTAAAATATTAAAGCAAGAAGCAGACAAAAATTCAAGAAATTTTATAATACAATTGACTTTAAAAATCAGTATCTACAACAATATTAGGA
Source organism: Hymenopus coronatus (assembly GCA_030762935.1). Lineage (NCBI taxonomy): Eukaryota > Metazoa > Arthropoda > Insecta > Mantodea > Hymenopodidae > Hymenopus > Hymenopus coronatus. The sequence continues at coordinate 67,562,781 of CM060898.1, read as the reverse complement.
ATTTTAAAAAAGCATATGGTAGAAACCCTTTTTTTCTTGCTTTTTAAGAACCCATCCTAAAGTTTAAGAGAACTTGAATAAAACCTGCATCGTGTGGAACATTTTGATTGGAAAAAACTGTTGAAAAAACGATAAACGAATAAATCAAGTTTTAAAGTTCAAAACATTTTCCCTCTAAGTTGCATACCTTCCAACAGTCTAAAACCCTTCAGACACATAAGCTGGACCCTCCTTCCTCTTCCTTCTCTCCTCTGCAGCAGTTTTCTTCAATTTTAGTTTAGGAGAAACAAATTATTTAATTGTCATTTTGATGATTTTAAAATACCGTATATTAAAGATATTGATACCACTTAAAATGTATGCCTTGGAATTTCTGGGAATAGCTTCTGACGCCCTTTTCGTTCTTGATTACTGTTGCATAACTGGTCAACTCTAAGATATAGAAAAAACATTGCTACAAAAAAAAAAAAAAAAAAAAAAAAAAAACTGTTCTATTCACACGACTTTCTCCACATCTCTGTAACAAATCATTGTTAAAAAAACTTATTCTTCTCTCTACTACATGCTAATCGAGAAAAGCATTAGCAGAAATGATTTTATTATTTGCTTTCTTGTAAATAGGAGAGAAATAAGGGAAGACACTAAGCTAAAGCGATAATCAAATATTTTAAAAGTTGTTTTCGACGTGATTGAAATTCCTTTCCTTGCATAACCAAGAGTTAACAAATTTCCCTATATGAATGGTTAAAACTATTTTAAAACTGAAACCAATAACAAGAAATATCTCGCAAGTGAACTCCACGAAAAAATGCATATGAGATAAATTGTGTACTCGTACTTTAACAAGAACTACATTTTTGAGTGGTAATTGTTGTGCATCTCTTACGGTTTATCAGTTATGCAAATTTCAACAAAATTCATCCAGAACGAAGAGGTCTTCAGAGGCTATTCCTAGAAAATAGGCATTTTATATGTCATATAACTATGTTTAATATATGGTATTTTAATCAAGGTCGTTATAGCAATTTTTGGGAAAATAAAACATTTTGAAATTTCCTCCATGTAAAGGGTAGTTTACGGTGGGAGGAGGGGTTTCCCCAAAATCTTCGTGTCATATCCTTGGAAGATACTAAACTTAAATGCCAAGTTTGGTAATTTTACGAAACGTTTTTGAGTTATCGTGTTCTTAGGCAGACAGACAATAGACAGACGCACACATCTTTTTCTTAAAATTATTTTTTTGGGTATAGAAGACCCTAAAAGGAGTATTTCTGATGAAATCTTGGTATGGCATTTTTAGGTGGAGTGCAATGTCTTTTCTACCTACCTACTATGTAGAGAAAGTAAACACATAGGTATCGATAAAATATATAACTAATGTCTCATATATTTATTTATTTTTTGCAGAGCTAACCATTTCCGACATATTTCTTGTTATAGGTTAACATTTTCCAATACTTCTCAAATGGAAAGTGGCACATTATTTCTGAACATGAAAGCTACCAGCTCTTTAATGATTTAGCTATAGCTTCAGCCTAGTGTAATCCTTATTTCTCTTGTACCTAGAAGGAAATAATACTAGTGTTTCTGTTACTGCTTATTGTGATTAACATGGAATAAGCAGAAGAAACATTTCTTAAAATAAAAGTAAACGTGTTGCGGAGTAGATGGAGAAAGTCATTTGAATAGAACACATTAGATTTTTACGAAAAGGTTGTGAGTCAGTGTGTGTGTGTGTGTGTGTGTGTGTGTGTGTGTGTGTGAGAGAGAGAGAGAGAGAGAACAGTATAACTTAAAAACGAAAAGTTGAAAGTTCAGTATCTTCCAAGGTTCCGACAAGAATATTTTCAACAAAATCCTCCCATCCTAAGCTACCCCTTACATGGAAGATTTTTCGAAAATTTTAATCTTCTGAAAAGTGGCTAACTATTTTGATTAAAATATAAAGTATTAAAGACATCCACATCACAAATAATATGTACATCTTTGATTTTCTGGGAATGGTCTCTGAAATCCTTTTCATCCTGAATGATTTTACAGAAATGATAAATCGTAAGAGACAGATAAACCGTAACTATTAAGTAAGAATGTTCATCTTGATTATCATGAAGGAGGCTGAAGAATACGCTTTTGTAAGAATAGTTTGTTAAAGAATAAGTAGAAAAGGTCATGTGAATAGAACACCAAATTTTTAGAAAAAGGTATGTGTGTGTCAATTAAAATATCAAACTTGGCATTTAAGACCAGTGTTCTCCAAGGAGGAGATACGAAGATTGTAAGGAGAATTCCTCCATCCTCAACTACCCTTTATATGGAGCATTTTTTGAAAACGTTTGGTTTCTCAAAATTGGCTCTTATATTTTGATAAAACACCATATGTTTTAAGATATTTTAATAACAAACGAAACATTCATCTCGAAGCCTTTGAAGACCTCTTCATTCTCGGTGACTTTTATATAATTGGTAAACCTAAGAGATACACAAAAGATACTTCATAAAAAAGCTGACGTGTTCCATTCACATGACTTTCTCTATATATTACAGTTATAAATGTTTATTCTTTTATCTACAGCATGCTAATCGAGATAAGCATTGGCAGAAATGATTTTATTACTCGCTTCTCTGTAAGTAGAAGGGAAATAAGGGGATACGCTACGTAATGCGATAGTCAAATGCTTTAAAACCTGGTCGCTATATGTGACAATTGAAATTCAAGTTTTGTTTGTGTGGCCAGAATAAAACAAGATATATATGAAATGAAAGCGTTTCTATTTGAGGAAAAAAAAATAGGCGCACACATATATAAATTGGTGTACTTTATCAAGGTCTATATCTTTGTGAAGTAAGTTTTGTCTATTTTTCACGGTTTGCCAGTTATATAAAAGTCATCCGGATGAAGAGCTCTTCAGAGGCTATTTCCAGAAAATTCAAAGTAGACATTTCGTTGTTCATGAAAATATCTTAAAAAATATGATTTTTGAATCAAAATCTTTACAATTATCTTTAAAAAACATGCAAAATAGAAAGGCTCCAGGACCAGATGGAATAAATGCAGAATTAATAAAGTATGGAGGAGATAAATTAAATGTAAGACTGCTTACTTTTATCAACAAATATTGGAAAATGAATAGAATTCCTAAATGCTGGTACGATGCACACGTTATCAATGTATTTAAAAAAGGTAAAAGAAATGTATGTAGTAATTACAGAGGTATAAGTCTCCTGAACACAGGCTATAAGCTGTATACAAAAATCATAAACAAACGTCTAAGTATAATTACAGAACCGTTATTATTAGAAAACCAAATGGGATTTAGAAAAGGACGATCCTGCACCGACAATATATTTTCTATTAACCAAATTATTGAAAAGAGAAGAGAATATAATTTAGAAATACATATAGCTTTTGTAGATTTAGAAAAAGCTTTTGATAAGGTAAGCAGAACTAGACTCTGGCATATATTAGATAAAAAAGGATACCCAAAACAATTGATAGATGTACTCAGGAATATATATCAAGAAACAAAAATAAAAATAGTTTTAGGAAATGGACGATTATCACAAGATATGATAATTAATAATGGTTTAAGACAAGGATGTAGTTTATCTCCGCTTTTATTTAATATCTATATGGATGATATTCTCAGAAAATTAAAAGCTGAAATACCATTAGGAATAAAAATAAATAAAGATAATGCCTTAAATATGCTACTCTTTGCAGATGACATGCTGTTAATACAAGACCGAGAAGATAAGCTGCAAATAAATATGTACAAGCTACAAAAATTGATCCAGGATTATGGTTTAAGTATATCAATAGAAAAATCAAAGATAATGGCATTTATAGAAAAACATATAAAAAGATCAAAGATAGTGTTAAGCAATAAAGTGTTAGAACAGGTGATAAAATTTAACTACTTGGGTTGTAATGTAACCTTTAAGACAAACAATGAAGAAATAAATAATAAAGTGAGTAAGTTCCAATATATTTGTGGAGTAATAGCTCGTACCTTAAAAAGGAAAACCCGAAAAGATACAAATCTAAAATTCTATAAGACAATGGCTGTTCCAGTTTTACTGTATGGTTCGGAGACATGGACTCTTAAAAAGAAAGATTGGAGCCAAATACAAGCGGCAGAAATGAAATATCTCCGAGCAGTAAAAGGATGCACCAGACAAGATCATATTAGAAATGAAGACATAAGGAAAGAATTAGACATTTTTTCCTTAAAAGAAAGGATACAAATAAATAGAGAAAAATGGAAAAGCCATTTACAAAGAATGGATAACTCTCGCATTCCATTTCAGTCATACAAATATAAACCTCTAGGCTACAGAACGATAGGAAGACCAGTTAAAAGATGGGAAGAAATATGAGACCGGAACAGGAGAATCCTCCTAATCCATGAAGAGTTGATGATGATGATAAATCAAAATCATGAGAGCCATTTTTGAGAAATCAAAATCTTCGAAAAGGGAAGCTGGGGTGAGGAGATTTTCCTGAATATCTTCGTATCATATCCTTGGAAGAAACTGATATACCAAGTTTGATATTTAACGATTTTTCGTTTTTTAGTTATACTTTCCACAGACGAACACACACACACACACACACACACACACACACACGTGCGGACCTTTTTGTAAAAACGTTTTATTGGATCAGGGGCCTCAAAACAGTACATATATCCGGTGAAATTATCGGTATCACATTTTTGGTGGAATACAATACCTTTTCAACCAACCATATACATTGTACCTACATTACTATTGGTTTAAATCTTAAAATAATTTTCTCAAATAGAATTCATCCGTATTTCTTTTGTTTTACTTTTGGCCAAGCAAAGAAGTGAATGTGAATTACAATCGCACAGCGATAGCTTTTAAAGCATTTGACTATCCCTTTAGCGTAGTGTATACCCTTATATCCCCTCTACTTACTAATAAGCAAATAATAGGGAAATTTATGCTAAACATCTATCTTCTTTAGCATGGTGAAGATAAAAGAATAACCTTTTATAAGGTAACGTTACCTGCTCTACTTTGTACTTTTTACATACGTGCTAGAGAAAGAAAAAGTTTGAAGTCGCACCCTTGGAAGATACTAAATGTAATACTAAGTTTGGTATTTAACCGTCCTTTAGTTTTTGTGTTATCTTTGCTGTCCACACTCACACGTACCTTTTTCTAAAAATGATTTATATATATTCAGTGCCATCAACACTTGCATTTCCGCTGAAATTTTGAATGAAAACTCGTTGCCTGCTCTATCTACCATGTACATTTTACATATGTGCTAGAGAAAGAAAAAGTTTGAAGTCGCACCCTTGGAAGATACTAAATGTAACACTAAGTTTGGTATTTAACCGTCCTTTAGTTTTTGTGTTATCTTTGCTGTCCACACTCACACTCACACGTACCTTTTTCTAAAAATGATTTATATATATTCAGTGCCATCAAAACTTGCATTTCCGCTGAAATTTTGAATGAAAACTCGTTGCCTGCTCTATCTACTATGTACATTTTACATACGTGCTAGAGAAAGAAAAAGTTTTGTGTGTTCCATTCACATGATTTTCTCTACTGTTCTGCAAACAAACTATAATATATACATATACATAAAGCATTTTTAGAAAAAGGTACGTGTGAGTATGAGTGTGGACAGCATTGATAACTCAAAAACGAAAAGACGGTTAAATACCAAATTAGTATTATATTTAGTATCTTCCAAGGATGCGACACGAAGATTTTCACGGAAATTCCACCACAAGCTATATCCCCTTTACATGAAATTCGAAAGTTCAGATATTCTAAAAACTGGTGCTAAAGCTTTTGGTTAAAATGACATATATTAAAGACGTTAACAAAGGAAATAAAATGTATATCTTTGAATTTCTTGGAACCAGTCCCTTAAGCCCTCTTCATTCTGAATGCCTATTGCGTAACGGGTAAACCGTAAGAATACACAAAAACTTCCTACATAAACAAATGTAGATCTGTTAAAACACACAGTTTATTACTACTGTTTTTTTTCTGTACACGTACATAGTGTCTAGAGAAGGTATTGCATTCCACCCAAAAAGTCGATACCGAGATTTCAACCGAAATACACGTTTTATGGTCCCCTGTAACAAAAAAGCATTTTTGGAAAAAGGTCCCGTGTGTGTCCATGTATTTGTGAACACGATAACTCAAAAACGAAAAGTCAGTAAATTACCAAATTTGGTATATAAGTTTATTATCTTCCAGGGATGCGAGATCAAGATTTTGAGAAAAATCCTCCCACCGCAAAATATCCTTTACATGGAAAACATTTAGAAAATTTTGATTTTCTCAAAAAAGGCTCGAATATTTTTGATTAAAATACTATACATTAAAGATATTTGAATGACAAACTGTATATTTTGAATTTTTTGATAATAGCCTTCAAAGACCTCTTTATTCTGAATGAATTTTGCTGAATTTTCGCAACTGGTAAATCGTAAGAGATAGACAAAAACTTACTTCACAAAAAATGTAGATAACGTTAAAACATACAATTTATGTCATATACGTTTTTTCGTGGAATTGGCCATTTCTGAAATATTCCTAGTTATTTGTTTCAGATTTAAAATATTTAAACTTTTCTCACTAGGAAAGTTGTAAACTCCTGGCAACAATCTTTTAAGAAATTTTACTATCGTTTTTGCCTAGTGTATTCCCTTATTTACCTTCTATTTACAAGGAAACAAGTAATTAAGACAATTTCTGCTAAAGTTTATCTCGGTTACCATAAAGTAGATAGACGAATATGCTTTTTAATAATAATTTGTTACAGTGATGTAGAGAAAGTCATATAGAATACATAAGATTTTTTGTAGAACTAACCGATTCCAAGATATGCATTATTATTGGTTTCAATTTTCAAATGTTTAAACTTTTTTCAATAGGAAAGTCCTGGTACTTTCTTATCTCTTGTGATACTCCTGATTATAGAAAGAGAAACAAATTTAAATCACAATCGCATAGTGACAATTTTTTTTAAAAATAGACTGTAGCTTTAGTGTAATGTATTTCCTATTTTCCATTACTTATAAGGAACTACGGCATAAGACAATTTCTGGTATTGTTTATCTTGATCAATATGATGTAGGTACGTAAAATAATATTTTGTAAAAATATTTTCTTTGCAGAACAGATAAAGAACGGCATGTGAATGGAATACATTTTTTCTGCTCAAGCTTAGAGGAATTTCAATATGAATTAGCGACCAGCTTTTACATTTGACTATCATTTTAGCTTATTGTATTTTCTTAATCCCCCTGTATAAGGAAATAATACCGTCATAAAGCCATTTGTGCTGTGTTTATCTTATTTATCATTAAGTAGATAGAAGAATACACTTTCATAAAAACAGTTTGCTGCAGCATAGGTAGAAAAAATTATTGAATGTAGGCATCAGATTTTTAAAAATGCTGTCAACCATTCAAATGATCCTGGCATGAGGGGAAATTCAAATGCAACCCGTCTTTTAAATATCTGACATTGCTTCAGCTTCTGGTATTGCCTGTGTACTTGTGAAGTATTCTTGCAAACGTTTACCTAGATTAGCATGAAGTAGTGAAATGTGCACTCACATGACTTTCTCTACGTATTTTTCTACAAACTATTCTTACAAAAGCGAACATTTTATATCCTACCTGTTAACCAAATAGATGTTGGACAAATTGCTTTATTACACATTAGCGGCTAACCGGCTTGTACGGATTCTTTTTAAACTGGTGTGTCGATTTAATTTATGTCCCTGCCCTTTATGAAATTATTGTGTAATTATCTATAGGCTCAGAACATGAATTTAGGTTAAATTAATTTACAGTATATTAGTATGTTTTTATAGGCGAGCGGAGAGGGGAATGCTCAAGACACGTGCGCTTCTGAGTTTGAGTTATAGGTATAGATGGGTACAGAAGTGCAGTAAGTTTTTATTACAAAGTATAAATAACATGAACAAAATAACAAATCTGAACTAATAAGTTCAGAAATAATAAGTTTCATGTGTCATTTACATGCGTGGACAACTAATGAAATGGATTACAATGTATTTTCGGAACGTATCAAAGGTAAAGAAGTTCTATTAGACTTCGAACCTTCAAAACAGGCTGTACATGCACTGATCGCTTATTCAGAGTGGATGACTGGAAATGCTTGAGGGGGGCGGGGAAGGGGGGGAGTCAGTGAAACCATGTGAGTAAATCAAAAGTCAACTAAACCGCAACCTAATTTTAGAAGATTTTTACGGCGAATTCTCCCATTTATCCCATAAACTGTCGAATTGGGGCCTTCACTAAGTATGGGGTAGTTGTTTTAAGTAGTACGGTATCCTATAATTTTCGCCGTATAGTGTAAGTGCAGCAATGTATGTCCTGATTGATCAAGCAGTATACTTTTATCTACGTATAAAGGTTTTAGGATAAAATAACGATCGTTTAAAAAATCGAGTACAATATAATTCAAGATAGATAGTTTTCGGAAGTTTAATATAAACTGTGATGTGTAACAAATTATTTTATTGTAAAAGGCTGCAATATTTTGGTCATATGGATTAAACAGTGCATATCTCCTCTACATTGCAGGTGAATAATATGGTAGCGGTAATGCTTTAGGGCAGAAAGGTAGCCTAAATTTTCAATGGAACCTGCTGTATAAGCATACTAAGTTTCCTCAAGATAGGCCAAAACCTGATGGTTTATATGCTAGGGTTTGAAAATAGGAATCCAATATAAAGATAGCTTATCGTTTTTGTCATTTTCTAGAATAATCCAAATATTGCCGGATTTGTCAAAATCATATCAAACATATTATTTGATAACTCTACAGTGAAAAATTAGGGAAACGTGGTGATAAGAACGACATACATCCTTCCCCGAAACTTCCTTAAAATATCTCAATTTTCAAAAGTGTTATTCCTTCAATAATCGTCCATATTTGCAACAAAGTGGAAATCGACGGTTATCCCAAGAAGTTAACATTATCCAAGCCTTTGATATTCTTATAAACCGGGATTGATATTTGGTAACATCCAAAGATACCCTTTACCCTCAAATTTCAAAGACACACACAATATCTTTATAATATTAGTATAGCTTGAGTTGGTTTACAATAGGGATACTGAGGCTAAGCAACAGTGAAGTCGTTAAAAAGTGGTTTGCCATGTGTTAGCCTTGAAATTGATCCCTTTGCCTACGCACGAGGAGAGAAAAACAAGGAATAGCCATTCAACAACTCAAAAATGATAATGGAAAGTTCAAACTAATGAGAGTGAATATCACGAACATGGAAAATTCCACAGACAAATTTATGAGACATAAATTGTGTTTTTAACAAGAGCTATACTCTTTTTTTTTGTTGTTGTTGTAATATTGTGTTTCTATATAGCTTACGCTTTACAATTTGTGCAAAATACATTAAAAATAAAGAACAATTCTAGCTTAACTCAAAAATTCAAAGTGTATATTTTATTTGGAAAACAAATACTTTAATTACCATGTTAATCAAATACTTTAATTAGTATTTTGGAAAAATAAACAATTAGGTCATTTATTCCATGTAAAAGGTTATGTGGGGCATAAGGATAACCTTCAACACTTGCGTGTCACATATTTCAATGACTTCAATACAAAGCTTTGTATATTTTCCATATTTCTTTTTGAGCTGCTCACTCACACATTCTCTTCCACTCTACCGCACTCGCAAAAAACTCACACACACACACACACACATTCAGAGATCTTATTCTAAAATTATTTTTATGAATTAAAGCTATCTCAAGACATAAGACATTTCGGGTGAAATTTATAATTCGAATTATTGAATGAATTACAGTGCTTACTCTACTTACTGTACAGAAAGCAAATATATATTTTTTGTAAGGGGTCGTCTCCTTAGCGCGGTGGTAGCGTTGCTGCTTACCAAGCGGGAGACCTGGGTTCGATCCCCAGTACCGGCGTGGGGATTCTTCCCCCGCTGGGAGACCTGGCCCGGGGTGCACTCAGCCTCGTAAGGTCCCTGGGGGGCCAATTGAGGAGCTACTTGATGGAGAAGTAGCGGCTCCAGGTCATGAGGACCGCATTAACCGGCCGGGGGACTCGAGGCGCTGACCACGTCTCACCCTCCAATACTGCACCCCATCTATGACGTCTGTAGTGGACCGAGATGGGGGACGCAGCGGCCGGGCGGTAGGCCAAGGTTCCCCGTGAGCTGTCGTGCCATGGAGTTATTTTTTGTAAGGATCGTGTATAAATGACTGATAAATTGGTGCAATTTATAAAAGTTTAAAATAATGAATCTTGGAAACGTTAGAACACACAAGCTATAGAATTGTTTGTTCTTTCTGCACATTAAAAATTAAATCTTCTACACTAATGTGGCTAGCATAATTCTTTAAAACACGCGGAATACTCTCTGATGTAAACGTGTATCAAAATAACCCTAAGGAATTACAGAAAACATCTGATGTGTTATATTCACATAATTTTCGCTAGCTGTTCCATATACAAACTATTAGTATAAACGATTATTCATGCTAATCAAGATAAACATTGGCAGAATTGGTCTTATTGCTTTTTCCTTGTAAGTAGAAGGGAAATAAGGGAATACGTTTGGCTAAAACTATAGTCACATCTTTTATAAGCTGGCCGCTATGTGCAACAATTGAGGTGCGGTTCGCTTAGCGTGGTCCGGTCTGGGAAAAGTTATGTAGTTTAAAATTGAAACCAATAATGAGAAACATTTCGAAAGCGGCATACTGTATGTATTTTAAGTTTTGTCCATATCTTACAGTTTAACCGTTATGCAAAATTCTGCAAAACTCAATCCAAAATAAAAGAGGTCTTCATGGTTTATATCCTGAAAATATATGTTATTTTTATGTAAAGACCTTTAATATGTAGTATTTTTATCAAAATCGTTAGAGCCATTTTTGAACAAAAAAAAAACAACAAACAAACAAAAAACAATAAAACATTTCAAACATTTTTCCATGTAAAGGGTAGTCTTGGGGGGGGGGAAATCTTAGTGTCGCATTTTTGATAGATATTTAACAATAATAGCCAGTTTGGCATAATGTTTTTTTTTGTTTGTTTCGTTTTTGAGCTACGCTGCCCAGAGACATATACACACGGACCTTTTTCTAAAAAGCCTGATGTGTTCCATTCACATAACTTATTCTAGCTTCTAGCTGATCCAAAAGATTATTCTTTTATCTACGACATGCTAATCGCTATAAATATTAGCATAATTGGTCTTAATAATTTCTCCATTGTAAGTAGAAGGAAAATAAGGGAATAATTTGGTCTAAAGCGATTGTCAAATCCTTAAAAAAACTCGTCGCTATATGAAGCAATTAAAGTTCGATTCGCTTTGTAGGGTCCCGTTTGAGAAAGTAAAACATTATTTTAAAGCGGAAACCAATATGAAGTAATACCTAAGTTCTACAAAAAAAAACGTATATGACATAAATTATGAGTTTTGACGGGATATACATTTTTATGTGGTAACCTTTTGTCTATTTCTTACGGTTTACCAGTTTGCAAAATTCAGCAAAATTCATCCAGAATACAGATGTCTTTAGACACTATTCCCAGAAAATTCAACATACACATATTATTTGATGTAGCTATCTTTAATATATCATATTCTAATCAAGATTGTTAGAGCCATTTTTGAAAATATCAACATTTTCGAAAATGTTTCTATGTAAAGGGTAGTTGGGGTGGGAGATTTTCTTGAAAATCTTCGTATCGCATCCTAGGGAGATACTAAACTTGAATGCCAAGTTTTGTATTTATCGGACTTTTCGTTTTTGAGCTATACTGCCCACAAACACACACACACACACACGATCATTTTTCTAATAATGCCTTTTTTTTTAATTTAGGGGGCCTAAAAACATATATTTCTGGTGAAATTTTTGTATCGAAAATTTGGGTGGAATACAATACATTCTCTATACACTATATACCTAGTACGTATATGTAGATTAAAAGGGACATCAAAACATATATTTTGAGTGAAATCTCGACATCGAATTTTTCGCTGGAATACAATATCTTCTGTATCCAGTATGTAACATTGTACAAACGGGCTAGAGAAAATTAAAAGGCTTTTTTTTTTGGAACTCGAGGGACCTCAAAACATATTTCCGCTGAAATCACGACATCGAACTTCTGGGTGAAATACAACACCTTCTTTATGTAATATATAAATTATATGGACATTCATGTAAAAAGTAGTTGGGGAGGGAGTTCTTAAAAATCTTTGCGTCGCATCCTTGGAAGATAAACTTAAATACCAAGTTTGGTATTTAACGGACTTTTCATTTTTAAACTATGCTGTCCACAGACAGACAGACACACACACGCACATTTTTTCAAAAATATTCTTTTGGATTCAGGAAACCCAAAACCTGTATTTCCGGTGAAATCTCGGTATCGAATTTTAGTGTTCAGTACAATACCTTCTCTATACACTATGTACATTGTACGTGTAGAGAAAGTAAAAAGTCAGTTAGTTACTAAACTTCGTATTTATATTCAGTATCTTCAAAAGATGTGACATGAAGATTTTCAGGACGATCCTCCCAATCACAACTATCCTACAAGGAATATTTTTCAAAAAAAAAATATTTTTCTCAAAAGCCTAACGATTTTTATTATAATACCACATGTTGAACATACTTTTGTGACAAAAAATGTAACTATATCTTTAATGTGCTGGACCTCTTGTTTCTGGATAACTTTTGTAAAAATCTGATTTGTTTCATTCACATAACTTTCTCTAGCTATTTCATATACAAACTATTCTTTTATCTACATCATGCTAATCAAGATAAAGATACATTAGGCTATAGCGTTATTCAATTCGTTTATGTGAAACAGTTGCACTTCGGTTCGCTGTGTATTGCCCTGTTTGAGAAAAGTTAGGTAGTCTAAAACTGAAATCACTAACAAGGAATATGTAGAAAACGTCAACTCTACAAGAAAACCGTATATGATACAAAGTACGTGTTTTAACGAATTCTGCATTATTATTATTATTATTATTATTATTATTATTTTGAGTAAGTTTTAATCTGTTTCTTACGGTTCAACCATTCTGCAAAATTCTGCAAAGTTCATCCAGAATAAACATATCTTCAGAGGCTATTCCTAGGAAACCGCAAAATATACATTTTATTTGTAATGTAAATATATTAAAATATTTACGTTACAAACATTTTAATCAAAATTGATAGAGCCATTTTTGAAGAAAACAAAATTTTCGAATATTTTTCCATGTAAAGGATACTCTATGGTGGGGAGATTTTTTTTTTTTAAATCTTCGTGTCGCATTTTTGGAAGGTACTAAACATAAATACCAAGTTTGGTATTTAATGGTCTTTTCGATTTTGAGTTATGCTGTTCATTATTTCCGGTGAAATCTCGACAACGAATTTTGGGTAGAATACAATACCTTCTCTAGCTACCAAATGCATACTATGTATATACGTGCTAAAGAATGTAAAAATGGTAAGCCATAAGAGACAGACAGAAACTTATTGCATAAAAAACATCTGTTATGTTCCATTCACATAACTTCACTACATCTATGTAACAAATTATCGTTAATAAGCGTATTCTTCTATTTACTGCCTCTATTTCATGCTAATTGAGATAAACATTAGCAGAAACGGTCATATTACTTGGTTCCTTGCAAGTAGAAGGGAAACAAGAAAATACACTAGGCTAAACTGACAGTCAAGTATTTTAAAATGTGGTTGCTATGAGATTGAAATCCAATTCCTTGCGTGGCCAGGAGTTAAGAAGTTCCCGTAATAGAAAAGGTTTAAATATTCTAAACCTGAAACAAATTACAAGAAATATTTTGAAAAAGGTCAAATGTATACGTCATAAATTGTGTGTTTTAAGATATTAATTTTTTGTGAACCAGGTTTTCGTCCATCTCTTACGGTTTACCAGTTACGCAAAATTCAGAGAAATTCAGCCAAAATAAAAAGGTCTTCAAAGATTATTCCCAGAAAATTCAAGATATACATTTTATTTTTCACATAAATACTTTAAGTATATGAGATTTTATTTAAAATAGTTAGCCATTTTTTTGAAATGTTTTCCATGTGAAGGGTAGTTTGAAGGGGGGGGGGGGTTCTTGAAAATCTTCGTGTCGCATCCCTGAAAGATACTGAATTTAAATATCAAGTTTGGTATATAACAGAATTTTCGTTTTTGAGTTATGCTGCTCAGGCACACACACGCAAAAATACATACACGGACATTTTTCTAAAAATTCTTATTTTTTTTTGGATTCAGGGGATCCCAAAACATGTATTTCCTATGAAATTTTGGATTAGAATTTTGGGTGCAATACAATACCTTCTCTATACACTATGTGCCTAGTTCATGTAGAGAAAGTAAAAAAAAATATATATATATATATATATATATATATATATCGGTAAAACACAAAATTTATCATATACATTTTTTTTTCGAGTTAACCGTTCCAAAATATTTCTTGCTATCGGTTTAAATTTTAAACGTGTCTCAATCGGGAAGTCCTCTTTCGTGTCATCTCTCTCGTTTTACTCCTGGCATGCAAAGATAACTAAGCTTCAATTGTTTCGCTGCTAACTTGAAAATGTTTTGAGCTGCTGTAAACTTAAATCGTGGAGGATTTTCTCAAACCAGGAAATTCATTTCAAACAGCTATCTATGGCAAAAGTGGTAGCACTTAGGATATTCTAATTTTATAGGAACTCTTAATAACAATAATTTATAAAATATTTCACAAAACTGCACAACAATAGCGTTAAATTTGCCATAGTCGATATTTTCAATGACGCCTCTTCTTAACGATAAGCTTAGAGGTGCATAGATGCACTTACTTCTATCTACTTTTTACTTTCTCTGCAACGTATAGCAAGTAGGGGAAATATTGCAACCCCCCAAAAAATGTATTCCATTCACACGATTTTCTCTTGCTGTTCCACAGACAAATGTTTCTTACAAAATATTATTCTTTTATCTACATTATGCTAATCAAGATAAACATTAGCTGGATTTGTCCTATTACTTCTTCTTTGTAAGTAGAAGGGGAATAAGGGAATGCACAGTCTAAAGCAATAGTCAAAACTTTTAAAAGCCAATCGCTATGTGAAACAGCTGAAATTGGGTTCTCTTTGCTTGCTAAGAGTAAACAAAAGAGAAATGAAAAGAAAGATAAATTCCCGTTTGAGGAAAGTTTAAGTAGCTTAAAACTGATACCAATAATTAGGAACATCTCGAAAACGGTTCATCCTACAACAAAAATCATGTGTTGTAACAAGGTCTACATTTTCTTTGTAGCAACTTTTCATCTATCTATTATTAGGGTTTACCAGTTATACAAAAGCTATACAACAATCATCAAGAATGAAGAGCTATTCAATAGCTATTCCCCAAAAAAATTAAACTTAGGCATTTCGTTTAACATGGAAATATCTTAACCATATGATATTCTAATCAAAATTGTTAGAGCCATTTTTGAGAAAATCAGAAATTTCGAAATATGTTCTATGTAAAGGGCAGATGGATGTAGGGAGATGTCCTTTAAAATCTTCGTGTCGTATCCTTGGAAAACGTTGGACTTTAATACCAAGTTTGGTATTTAACATGCACAAAGACATTTTTTGAAAATACATTTTTTTTTGATTCAGAGGGGTCAAAAAACTTTTATTCGGGGTGAAATCTGGTATCGAATTTTTGGGTTGAATACAATACCTTCTCTAACTACTATATACGTTGCACATACGAGTTAAAGTAAAAATTTGACGGCGGAATTTCACCCGAAATGTTTTGAGGCCCCGACTCTGTCCCAAAATAAATTTTTAGAAAAATAAATATAGTCCCGTGACGAAAGCTCTATTAAATACCCCCCACTTGACATTGTAGGGGTTACGCTAGATAAAATACCTTGAAGTATATTCCATGTCATAGCCACACATTTTGTCCTAATCAATGCAATTTTGTACAACTGCATTACTTTATATATTCTATTATTTTGTGTATTTATAATTAATTTGGTAAATAAATGGAAAGACAATATTGTATTGAATTTTTCATATATCATATAGCCTTGTACTTTTTCCACATTATTCCTTTGAAAAAGTTGTGTGTAAACTTATGAACATAAGAGAATTTAGATGATGATATATTTTGGTGCAAAGTGTTTTTAATATCTATTTGTATTATTTTCTAGTGTGAAAAAAATGTGTTTACTTTAAATTAAATTATGAATAACTTGCATAACAGGCTAACCGAGAGAGAGAGAGAGAGAGAGAGAGAGAGAGAATCTTATTGCACAATAACATATTTCCTCAACACAGCAGTTGTTATATTTATTTGAATTCCCATACACTTTTCTCAAATAGGAAGTCATCCGTTTCACCAACCACTCATTCTCCAATTGCGTCATTATCTCCTTTCTACCATCCACTTCACCATGCCTTGCTACGGACTCGTCCCAGGTTCTCCATTCTGTGGTTTTGTGCCGTTGGCTCCCTGACAGGCTTCTGCTAGGCATTCGCTTGTGAGACCTAGGGGTGTCAGTCCTAAATACAGGGAGGGTAAGCCGACTACAAAAAAAAAGTTTATTCTCTTGGACATGCAGAGACCACGGTCTTTTAGCTTTTGAGCTAGGCTGTGCAGACACACACGGACCTTTTTATAAAAAGGCTTTTTTTCGGACTCAGAAGACCCCAAAACAAATATTTCCAGTGAAATCTCGACTCGAATTTTTGGGCGGAATGCAATACCTTCTGTTTCCACTACGTACGTTTTACATGCGGGCTAGAGTGTGTAAAAATACAAGATACGGATTGATGAATATGACAATATTTGCTTTAATCTACAAGCCTTTTGTGCAGAAAATGATGGGAAAACTGCCATTTTGCAGATGAATATCTATTCCCAGCTCTTATGTCCGAAACTACCTTTAAAACAAGCATTCAGGACAATCTACTAGCCATTTTGTAGAAGTACTGTTAGCCTATAGTTTAAATAGCTTATCTTGGTGCCTGATTTCGAAGCCTGCAGCTATATTTCTTACTTTCTCTAGCACGTATGCACATAATGCATGTAAGTATAGAAGGTATTGTACTCCACTCAAAAATTCGATACCTAGATTTATAGAATTGAATCTGTGTAGTATGAATAATACTAGAAGTATTCTTAGGCAAACCAATACCATTAAAAACAAATTTTAGTCTAATTTGATTATTTTGGGAGAATAGACCTTTTTTGCATGCCGATTCAAAACATCGTGTTTTTGAGATCCCCTGAATAAAAAAAAAAAAAAAAAAGCATTTTGAGAAAAAGGTCAGTGTGGTGCGCGCGCATGAGAGTGTGTGTATGTGGTCAGCATTGCTTAAAATCGAAAGAACTGTCAAATACCACATTTGATATTTAAGTTAAGTGTTTTCCAAGAATGTGACACCACGATTTTCAAGAAGATCCCCACAGCTAAACTACCCTTTACATGCACATTTTTTGTTGAACATGTTTTTTTATCGAAATGGTTCTAATGATATTGAATAAAATGCCATACCTATAGTACAGTTATTTACTGACAAACAAATGTATAAGCTGAATTTTTGGGAATAATATCTGAAACCCTCTTCACTCTGATAGAATATTGCATATTTGGTAAGCCCTAAGAGATAGAAAAAAAAAAAAAAAAAACTTTACTACACAAGACAGGAGATCTCGTTAAAACACACAATTTATATTTTTTATAAGGAGTTAACCGTTTCCTTGTTATTGATTTCAATTTTAAACTTTTCTCAGAGGGGAAGTCTTCTTTGGTTTCGTCCATCTTTTATTTTACTCTTTGGTATGAGAAGAGAACCAAATTTTTAATTGCTCACTTAGCGGCTTCTAAAATACCTGACTATCGTTTTAGCTTAGTGTATTCCCTCATTTCCTTTCTACTTCAAGGAAGTAAGTAATAAAACAACTTCTGTTAATGTTTATGTCGATTAGCATGATGCAGATAAAAGGATCTTTTGCAAGAATAGTTTGCAGAGCAGGCAGGGAAAATTATGTGAGTGGAAAATATAAGATTTTTAGTTTCTCTGCACGTTCTATCTATTTGGTAGGTCCATCCAAAAGTTAGACTCGAGGTTTCACCGGAAATATGTTTTGGGGCCCCTGAATAAAAAAAAAACATTTTAGGAAAAAGGTGCATTTGTATGTGTGTATATATGTGTATATATATGTAGAGAGAGAGAGAGAGAGAGAGAGAGAGAGAGAGAGAGACTGTAAATAATATAGTTCAAAAACTTGGTGTTTAAGGTTTATCTTCCAAGAATGTGTCACGAAGATTTTCAATAAGGTCTCCACATGATCATGCGCGCGCAAGAATGTTTTTCTAAAAAAAAGTTTTAATTCAGAGACCTCAAAACATATATTTCAGGTGAAATCTCGATACTGAATCTTTGGTGGAATACAATACCTTCTCTGCCTAATACATGGACAGTGTGTGCAGAGAAAGTAAAATATATCATTTGCTCTTTGGAACCTCAGCCTATGCAAAATACATTTGATGCTTAAATAGAAAATATATATGTGTGTGTGTTTGGGGGGGGGGGGGATACTCATAGCATTTCTAGCTGGTTCTTCAAATCTGGAGGAAAGTTATAGCCATTCATGGTGGCGTAAAGAAGGGTTACTCAGTAATCAAGCATTGCCAATAATTCGAGTCCCTCGTATACCGATTGATTTAAAATCTGCTTGCTCCTTTCTAATAATTTAAATTTGTGGAAAAAGCAACAATGACTGTGGTGTGATGGGTAGTGTGCCTGCCTTACTTACATTGGAAACGTCTCAAATTCGAAATTAGTTTAAATTGAGTTACCCAGAGAAGCGTTTTACCGCGGGTTTTCTCTTATCTTGAAAGGAACAATGCTGGACAACTTTTAAAATCTATGGATCCCAGGCTCATTTGAGATCCATTTCATTTTGTCATCCAATATGACCTCCAAGTTAAACTTTAAGAAAGAAAATGTATGCATTGTACATTACATAATTGCAAATCTTCATATTTTCTATACTTTTGTTTAGCAATAAATATACCCTCACACACAAGCACATTATTTCCGTATGCCTAATCAAACCTTCCAAAAATAGAATTTAAGATTTTCAAAGAACATATTTTAGTTCTAGAAAGTTAAGGTAGCACTTTGTGGATGTTTTTCAAGCTATATTAGAACTCCCTCTAGCATCCATGAATTCTAAACGTCCGTCATATAATTCCAAAACGAAGTACATATTTTCAATTATGGACTGCGTGTTTCTATAAAGATGTGTCACTTTTGAAAGCACATCCTAAAATATTCTGTATTGTTGCAGTTTTAATAAATTGCGCCATCGGAACTATTTTCGACCATAAAATTATACGAATTAGATAAAAAAGTTAGAAATTAAACCAAATAACAAGTAATTGTTTTAACTGTATACATCTGCTCTAAATTGTTAATGGGTAAATCGACATTAAATTTAAAAGAAATTGTGTTACTGAATTTTTGTTAAAGACACTAAGGAAGTTAATGACAAAATAATGAAAAGTATACTATTATTTCCAAATTATTTGTCTGTTGAGCATATTTTTAGATTTGCAAATTAACCAATTTAATCTAAGAATATTTTCCAGCCATAGTATCAGCATTATTAACGAAGCTATTTTTTTTTTTTTTTTTTTTTTTCATATTTGAGAAATAAATAACATTCACTATTTTATAGTAATCATTGGAAAGGTAATTTCTTAATTATCCTTTTAGAGAGCCGTCAACTCCATATTCTGATACTTAATTTAAACGTTTAAGCCAGATGAAGCAGTAAATAGGCTTAAGGAGAGTTTAAAACTTCAGTGCCTGCTAAAGCATACTGGAAACATTGGAATGTTGACATATATATTGTTTTGGCGTCTAAAGCCGCTACAGGTAAATAGTAACGTGTTGTGTTTACGAATACTCGAGGTGAATCATATCTGTCGATCAACTTCCGCATTCATACCGCCGCTGTTTATATGCGTCGTCTGCTATGGACCTTTCGTAGGATGAACTGTCCAATCAACAACCTTTTGACATTTCTCCCCCAGACCCAGCAGACGGATATTACCACACGGGAAACAGCACACGAGCGAGCCTCGCCCCCCTTTTGACAACTGAGAAATGGGACACTCATAGCGCTGGAAAAAAATAACTGGGGCATGAATGCTAAACGCTATTTAAACACCGAATGACGTTGGTAATTCACTATTTAATTTTTTTCAAACCACATAAATAACTTTATAATACCTGGGCTGTGTTTCAGATACGCACGAGTTAAAACTTGAATTCAAAGTTTTCGTCTGCATTGTACACTGGCGCGTAATGGGTTTTTAAACGCTCCGTAGCCGTGGACTTTAAATGGGTGTAAAAACCTTATTTATCACTGAAACACTACCTGTTAGAATAAATTCCTGAAGTATGAGGGATCAAATGTCAATCCTGTTTCATTATTTTATGTAAAATGTTTAAAATATATAAGAACATTACCTGCAGATCTGGATGAGCACTGTCCTTGTGACTTGCAGCACGTATTACTCCCGCCCTCCAGCCCCACTCACTGATTTTTCCTAATTTCAACTTAGTGAACCCACACACAGACAAAAAACGTTTACCCACTATTTCTTCTCTGTATTTGTAAGCCATTATATCCACTAGGTACACATTTTCAATTCAAAAACTTCACAAATGTCAAACTTTTCAACACCATCGACTCAAACACCACAGCACTGCTCCATATCCGCGCATTGATACTTACGATGAACACTTTCTACACCTCCACCAGAGTCCGCTATTAATCAGACGACGTACGCCATGTACCCCTACGCAGCAAACGAAATAGATCGTAACCACGTGACAAAAACATTCCCTACGTCATGGCACAGCTCAATATGGCTGCGAAGTGAGAAGTTGTGTGTGTAAGAGTGTGCGATAAAACATTACTTCTGCAACCTAACTGTTCTGTGGAGTGTTTAGTTCCTTAAATATGATATCTTCGATTGTTTCACGTCTAGTAATGTAAGTATTTTTTGTCACAGATGTTAATTTGGTGGCTAACTAAAATAGCAAATTCAAACAAAGCCGTTACTAGGCTAGGACTCAACTGTTGTTATGCGGTTTGTATCTTGGCTTCCATGAGTGCAAGGATATTTATTTGTACTTTAAGAATATTTTACACTGTTTTGGATGCGTACATTAGATTGTAATTCATTAATTTTCCGTACTATGTGTAATACTTGCGAATATTGTGTCAGCTGATATCTATTGATTTTCAAGGATGAAAGCCCTATTGCCCCATAATTGCATTGCCTCAAAATAGGACATTTATGGTTATTTTGGTGTGATAATTGTGTAAATTTAACATTTAAGGTATGTCATAGTGAACATTCAGGTGGAATGTAAGGCAAAATGTGCATAGTAATATGTGACAGCGATATCAGAGCATCTGACATTGGAAGGTCCCATCAGCGTCTCATGCAAGGGGACTTTAACCTTGCACCAGTTTAATTTGCTTTGTTTAATATTTTCACTGGTTTTGCGAAGTGCTATCAGAGAACATTGTCTATCAATGGTTGGCCGGTTTTAATTTGAATAAAGCGTATACATTCTAAAGTAGGATTTACAAGATTGTCAAAATTCGCAAGTTCACCTCAGCCATAACAATTTGGCGGGCAGAGTGCATTTTTATAGACAAAACATACCATATATAGTTTTTTACAGTTTTATGGCAAAATTTGTCTTTGAAACACAGTTTGTTTAAGAAGAATACTTAGAGGATAACAAAATTTAGTTACATTTATTATTAAAGTGCTAAATACACACATTTAGGTCTGACCTTAACCCTAGTTAGTTCGTCAGGCCATTACTTTTTCATTATACAAAGTTTTATAATGCATATTACATAGCTGCCTTTTGTCATAAATCAAATCTTATCTTGGTACCATGTTTTTCAACTGACCATTTCCATTTGCTCTTTACCTTCCACAGAAACTCCCCTAATTTAAGTAACTGCATCTAATCTTAAAAATCTTCCTAATCACAATTTCTTTGTTCCTCGATAACTATTTCTTATTTATAGTCTTTCTCTCCAGTCCTTTGTAACCTTGCATTGAAGTATAATGTGAATTTCATCTTGCTTGTTCCCACAAGGGTACATTCCTGCGATAACCTCCCCCCTCATTCCCCTTAGTTTCCAAATACCCAAATCTAAACCGTTTAATCCTTCTCTTTCATGTGTTTTACAAATTAAAATATAATTTTACTTCTCTGAATCATAACTTAGGTGATTGTGATGTTCATGATATAGATGACATAGCTTCCAAATGTTTATAAATTTCAATGGCAAAAAGAATGTTTTCACACGTTTGAAATGTGAAGAAAGCAATGACCAGTGAGTGTGTATAATTGCTCCCATTAATATAGAGGTAGAATAGTATACTGTAAGCTTGTGAATGAAAATTAGAAGTATGTTTATACCTGTTTAGCTTTTAGTGAGACCTGTAATATACAGCTGCTGTTCTCTTTTATGAATGTAATATAGCTATAGCAAATAAAAAATACAATTCTAGTTGAATATGGACTGGGTTTACGAGAGGGCTGAGGGTTTTATAATGTAGATATTTGAATTTGTGACTATACAATAAGTAATTACAGTGACTAAGCATCAACAATTGAATTATTTTTGTACAGTTTACCATGCACAGCAAAACATATAACTAACCACTTTAGCTTACTGAAAGGTTTGAAATCTGCACTCAAGGCAGCACTTAAACTTAGCTAAATATTATAGCCTTGATTGTGAACAGGATATATATCCGTAAATTACAGGATTGAAATTAGATATTAGGCTACTCCTACTCTGGTCTCTTATTGACTTATATTTACTAGTATCTAAACTTTTAAAAGCCTCAATTAAAAGAAAGAGAGTCTGGAACAAAGAAAATTGATTACATTCTAAAGTCTTGAGATTTCTCGACACACACTTCAGTAACTGTACCATACTTATAATAGCTACCAAATTCCATGAAAACCTGCAAATTATCTTGCCAACTATGGTTTCTATGATGGAGGCTTATTCTGGAGAGTGTAATTGGATTTGTTTTATGGCTTTTGGGTAATATTGGCTAACAGGTCTATAAAATGGAATAATTCATGGAGTATCCAATGTTAGAATTACTGAAATTTTTTTTTAATGAAGACATAAAAATGCTGACTTAAGCGATATACTTTTAAATCAAACTCACAGCCCCTTTCATTTGTTTTCTAGTATGTTGGGTAGTTTTAATTTGTCTATAGTTTTTTATGCAAAACTCTTGGTGCTGAGGTTTGAATAGAAATGTGTTTTTATGTCTGTTGAATTAAAAAGAAATACTGAGCTTTTCAGAGAAAAATAGAATGCATGTATGTGTAAGTTAGAGAGACTCGAATCAATGTAATTCAACAAAAACTTTGATAACACCAACTGTGAAATTAAGATCTCACTAGATTTACAATCTAGTCCATGACGGCATGTTAATTATTAACTCTTTTCTCAAAAATAGTTTTTAATAGTTTAGATTGAAAAATAATGCGATATAAATAAAATGTGCATTGATTATACATCATAGGACAGTAAAGGAGACGCGAACTTGGTATACGAAACATTGCCAACTACATTCATTGAATTTTCTCTATGCATTATCTTTATTGTTACATAGATGCTATGAACTGTACTTACAAAATCTTATTTTGCTCATATCAATCAAGATAAACATGCAGAAATAATATTTAATTTGTAATTTTATATGGTTTTGATTTGACATATGTACAAATTGCAGATTATGATTGCCCTTAACACTGAAATGTCTAAAATTTTTATATTATTTCGTACCTTCTATAATATTGACCCTGTCCAATTAATAAGGGATAGTAGATCATTAACTAATTGTTCTGTATGAAGTTTAATATGGAAATCTTAACCCCAGTTGGTCGTATCTTTAATCTTTCCATTTGAATGTAAAATGAGAGGCAGCTTTGTTCTCTTCTTGCAGCCTAAATGCTGCTTTCCTATGAAGATTCCCATAGGATACTGACTGGTGTGTCCATAGCTGCAATGTTCTAACAGAGAGCCTGGTTATCAGGTTCATTTGGGAGCTGTTGAGGTTAAGCACATTTTTAGTGATTAAGGAGGATTTTTTGCTCACAATTCACTTACTTGCTTGTATTCCTTTATTGTATGTTCATGGGGGTTACAGGAAACTGAAGTGATGGTCAAATGTTTAAAAGTGGACCAATTGGTGCTGGCTTTGAAATTCTATTATCTTTTCATGATATCAAGAAACAATGATGACCACTTTAAAAATAACTTAAGGTTTTGAAAAGTTCAAACTGATGAGTTGATGGCCAGGAATATCATGGAAATGACTGATGTCACAATAAATTATTTCAAATAAATTGTGTATTATATATAAATAGATCTGTACGCTTCTTGCAGTAAGCTTTTGCCTACCTCATGAAGCACCAGTTATGCAAAATTCTTGCTGAATGAAAAAAGCTTTGAAGGCTATTAGCATAAGATTTTATATATACATTTGTCTTATTTTAATGAGTAAATGATTTTTGAGAAAATAAAAATGACAATAAGATTCCCATGTAAAGAATGGTTTATGGGCAGAATTATATTGAAAACCTTTGTGTTACATCTTTACACCATACTTAAATATTAAATGAAGTATTAACCCAACATTTTGTTTTTGAGTTATAACTGTTTGCAGATACTCACACAGGCCTCTTTATAGTTGTTTCTTTTTTATTTTATTATTTTATTTTAATTATTTTGTTAATATGATTTAGTTTGAATTAGTAAAAAGTATTTCCAGAAAAATTAATTAGTGTTGACTTTTTTGTGGTAAGCGCTACTTTCTTTAACTCTTAACTATAGTCACATCCTGTACGTGTGAGGTTAATGTAAAGTGAAGGATCAGCTTTTATGTAAATAGTTCAATTTATAGGAAATTGATAATCTTCAGAGAAAGCTTTGTTTGTATTATTCATCAATTATATTTAATGTAAAGTATAAATATATGTTTGTGCTGGATGGAGATGAACTTTTGATTTACATTAACCATGAATTGAGACAAAATAGGATCATCTAGCTTTTTGATCTTCCAGTGATGTACCCACAGAGTTCCTGTAAATTTTGAGTTTTGTCTTGTTAGAAGACTTATTTTATGATACACCTCAATTGCTATTTGAACCTGCCTGAAATGATTTAAAATGTTTGACTTAGACTCAACTGATTTATAATAAAATACAATTTTTTTTATTTATATAAGAACAAATTTCCATAAATTTTGTTTAAAAAACCACTAAATTTGCCCTCTGTTTTTCCAAAAATAAAATGAAGAGTATTTTTACTTTCTCTGCTATGTATAGTGAGTAGGGAAAGGACTGCATTCCACCCAGAAATTTGATACCAATATTACCAGAAATACACATTTTGAATCGTCTTGAATCTAAAAAAAATAGAAAAAGGTACATGTGGCCCATGTCTCTGTGAATATAGCTCAAAAACAAAAAGTGGATTAAATACCAAACTTGGTATATAATTTGGATCAGTATCCTTCAGAGATGCGACATGATGATTTTCAAGAACTGCCTCACTCCAAATAGATAATGTGGAAATTAAGAATCCCAAAGTGATAGCGAGCATGGTTAATAATATCTACTTAAATGGTACAACAAATCTTAACATCACTCAAGGGGGTATGGAAGATCCTTTAAAACATTTGAAAGATATCTACCAAATTGAATTTCTAGGATTTAAGCCTAAATATACTACACTATCAGAGATACAAAAAAATCATCCAAGCATTAAAATCAAATAGCTATGATGAAATATCTAGTAAGGTACTGAAAGCTTGTGCCATGGTAATAAGTAAACCGCTATGCTACCTGTGTAATCAATCCTTAGTAACTGGAAATTTTCCAGAAAGACTTCAATATACCACATTGTTTAAAAAAGGGGATAAACATAATTCTTTAAACTATAGACCTGTATCACTTCTATCAACTTTCTCAAAGATTTTTGAAAAAGTAATGTTTAATAGGTTCTACAATTTCTTTAAACTTAATCATATCTTAAAAGAACAGTTTGGTTTCAGGAAAAGTGTATCAAGGGAAATGCAGTGTACATGCTTACTAATGAAATCTTCTCAGTGCTGAATAAGAAAATGCTTATTGGAGCTATATTTTGTGACCTTGCGAAGGCATTCGAGTGTGTTGATCATGAAATTGTAATAGAAAAACTGTTTTATGGAATAAACAATAAGCAACTTAGTTGGTTTAAGTCAATATGGAGAACATACTAATGGTTGATCTAAAGAATTTGTATCAAAAACATAGCTCTACATGGGCAAATATTAAGCACAGAGTTCTGCACGGATCAGTTCTTGGCCTGCTACTTTTCTTGATTTATATTAACGACCACTCCTTAGCAATGAGAGGCAGAGCAACCACTGTTCCATTTGCTGACATTGCTAGCACAGAGTTCTGCAAGGATCACTTCATCAATTCTTGGCCTGTTACTCTTCTTGGTTTATATTAACAACCCCTCCTTAGCAATGAGAAGCAGAGCAACCCCTATTTGCCGATGTTACTAGCATAATAGTAACAAGTGATAACTTACAAGATTTTGCATCAAAATTGAATAAAGCATTCAGCACTATATACAAGTGGTTTAAGGACAATAAACTCACTTTAAACATTGACAAAACTAAGGTCTTGAAATTTATAACATATAATTTAAAAAATCTTGCTCTGCATTAATAAAGTTCTACTCAGGCAAACCTTGCATACTAAATTCTAGGTCTCCAGGCTGATATGCATCTAAATTGGAAAACTCATGTAGAGAATATTATACCAAAGCTAAGATCAGCAATATTTACATATTGATAATTGAATTCATTTTGCCCAATCTTTACATTAAAGCAGGGATACTATGTCTATTTTTGTTCGGTAATGAAATATGGTCTCATATTCTGGGGAAATTTGGTTGAAAGTAAACAGATGTTTATATTACAAAAGAAAGTCATCAGAACTATGTACAGCATCAACAATACAGCTCCTTGTAAGGATCTGTTCCAAAGCCTGAACATTTTGATACTAGTGAATACATTTACATTCTCATCTGTTTCCTCATCAAAAATCAAGAATATTTTGCAAAAAATGTACATCTGCATAATATAAATACTACACAAAGAATGGATTTACGCAAATCAAGTGTTAGCTTAACTTGTTACCAAAAAGGAGTATAGTATTAATGTGTTAGAATATTCAGTACCCTACCAAATTACTTAAAATTATCTTCAGGAAAAATAGAAAGGTACAAGTCTGCTCTTAAAAGCTATCTTTGCAGCAAGGCCTATTACCCAATAAGAGTTTACAATGATCATTAAAATGTCCTCTGCCATAAGGGAAATATAATGTACTGGCTTTAATGTATTGCACATATTGTTTGGTTAAATTATCTGTATGCTTGTCTGGTGGTTTGGCCAGTAAGATTGCATGTTTTTTCTTCCTACTAGATTTGATTTTGCATATATTAAGAGCACTGTTATCTGAGTAATTGTATAATATAGTGACTGTAGTAAAACAAAAATGCATGCATTCATAGGAGTTAAATATTTAGTGATGGTGGTCAAAATAGTTATGTGACATGAATTAATAAAGTTGGTTTTCTGTATGATGTGTTCAATGTCCCTGAGCCTTATTTGATAATGGAATCAAAAGAACAAAACAAAAACTAGCATTTACGTAGTGCATTTTTCAAAATATTCAATTTTCTCAATAGTAGTACTGGCAATTGTGATTAAATTCCATAATAAAGATATTTACATGAACAAAAATTGTATAACTTTAATTTTCTGGGAATAACCTGTCAAGTTCTCTTCTTTTGAAAGAAATGTATAATCTTGTGTAGGGTGACTACCAGTGGTTGAACACTTAAGACATGTTTCATACTTATATTATTTTAGCGACCTTTGAAGTACTATTCTAAATTAATGTACAAAACAAGGGTCTGGAAGTGCAAAGATTATTTTCTAAGATGATGTGTAAGTAATAGGTTTACAAAACTGTTGTAAAGTGGTTTTCTTAGTAAAATTTTTCACCGGTAATTGAACATCATGTTCCTTAAAGTGAACACGGATTGCACCATAGCTTCAACATTCTTATATAATCCAGTTATAACCCAGATAAGTGAGTACAACATTTAGTAATCTACTCATAAAGCTATTTACAAGTACCTGTTTTTCCTCTATCAGAAGTGTTATCCTGAAATTGGTACCCAATCCTCCCTTCTGTACCTATGATACCTTCTAGTTTTTCTATAATCTGAGAATCAAGTACTTAATATACAGGTGTCATCATTACCTCCAAATAACATGAAAGTTTCATAACAGTTTTAATTCCAATATTTATATATCATTTAAAACATTTTGCTACCAAGTTTTGGGATGTTTTTGTTCCCTGAAAAATTTATTAGGGCAAAATCTCCCTCTTTCCAGGCCCCTCTTTCTCTCTTTCTTCATTTTCAGATGATGAAAGCAGAGTCACCTCAGCTAAGCATCATTCTCCACTGGTTTTAGAATTTGTTTCTCCAATGGATCTTTTTTGTTTCTTTATTTTTTCTGTTGGTCATATTTATAGGTTTTGCAGGGATCTGTTTGGATGCTTCTTTGGCTTCAGTTTTCTTCTCCTAGCTGCTGTAATCTTCTGTTTGCTGAACTAACTCTGATCATTTCTTTAATGACATAATAACATAGTAAACATAATGTTTTCAGTCTGAAATAACCGTTTTCTTCTTCTGTGTTATCTTTTGTCTTTGTCAGAGACATGATTTTCATTTAACTATAAAAGAAATAATTTGGATATGTTTGATTTACTGCAAGGTAAATATAGTTCATTATAGCATACCAGTACTTGAACACACCAATAGTTGAACACCAAAACCAGTGTTGAACTATTGGTCCCTAGTAATAAATGTTTATTTTAATCTCAAATTATGATTCTGCGTAATTTCTGCTATATGTATATGCACAATTAATCCAACTAACAGCACCTCTTCAAAATTGCAAACATGTAATGCAAAAGCATTTGAGCTGGCTGGCCAACCTACATAATATTTACATATCTAGTGGAGAAAACTTAAAATTATCCTACTGTCTTATCAAATGGGGCTAAAGCTGTACTGTTCAACCACTAGTACTGCAGCTCTAACTTATAAATATTAGGGGGATACATAAAAAATATATTAGTTAACAATTAAAATCACTTTAAAACTCTCAATTTATTCCATATACACATTCTTTTATTTTCAAAATATCCATAAATATTGGTTTAAATTCTTTCAAAGACCTTTTGTTAGCCAGTTGTTTCTTGTGACTGCATGGAAACAAAGTTTTTTTTCTAAGATCAGCATATAGTTCCCAGTTTGTAAACATTTGTCCATCAGTATTCCTTTTGAATATATTTAATGTAGCTATTTCTGCAAAACTTTACCTCAATTGATTCTGTTAAATAACCAACTTGGTATTATGATTAGCATCTTCCAAGAAAGACATTTTCTAGAAAATCTTCCCACCTCAAGCTATGCTTTACTGGGACAATTTTTCATTATTTTTTTATTTCCTCTAAATGTGAATAAAGTATCTTGTATTAAGTAATCATTTGTTTAAGATATTTTTGGGACAAAGAAAATAATTATGTGATTTTCTGTGAATATCCTGTGAAGTGCTCTCATTCTGAATTACTTTTGTATAATTGGTAAATTGTAAAATAACTCTTAATAGAAAATTTGATGTGTTGCATCCACATGCCTTCTTCTAGTCCTGGAACAAAGTATTTCTCCAAATGCTTAATCCTTTATCTATTTCATGATGAGATAAGTGTTTGCAGGAGTTACATTATTATGTATATCTTTGTAGGAGCAACAGGATTGGGGAAGTACATAGGTTTTAAATAATAATCCTATCTTTTAAGAATTCATTGCATTGGGATGGTTTTGAAATTTCATTCTCTTTACAGGACTAAGGAATAAATTTGACTACTCACTTCCTATATGGCGATTTAAAAGTGAAACAAATTGTCTCAAAAATGGTTAATTACACACAAAAAAAAAAGTTGTTAAATTGTGTGCTTTAACAAGATCTACCTTCTTTAAGCAGTAGGATTTGGTTTACATCTTTTATGGTTTACTGTTATACAAAAGTAATTTAGAATGAAGAGAAATATAATTAAAAAAATAATTAAATAAGACTTTAAATTATTAACTTGAAACCATTGATTTAATCCTCTTGTCTTTATCAAAACATAGTATAAATTTTGAGCAACAAAACATTCTCTTGAACCTAAATCAATATATTTAATTGAATCTTATCCAATAACTTCAGAGATAATTCTCAGTAAACTTAGGATATACATTTCATTTGTCATGAAAATATGTTAAACATATGGTAGTTATTATTTAATATATCTTAAATGTAAGGTAATTATTTCATTTACACCATTTTTTAAACATTTTCATGTATAGGGTAGTTTTGGGAGGAAAAATTATCTTATAGATCTTTGTGTCTCATCCTTGTAAGATGATGACATATCTATTTAGTATTTGACCCATTTTTCATTCTGTGTAATGCTATATGAAGTTATGCATGCAGACCTATTCTTAATATGAGTTTTTTACTTTCTCTAATTAATTACATTCTCCTTCAAAAATGTATTACCAAGATTTCAGATTTCACTGGAAATACATATTTTAAGACAAATTTTTAAAATACAAAATAAATTATAAAATTTTCTAGAAAAAAGGTCTATGTATATCTGTGAAAAATATATAACTCATTAATGAAAAATCAGTTAAATACCAAACTTTATAATTAAATCCAGTATTTTCCAAAATTTTCAAGAAAGTTTCCTCCACCCCAAATTATTCTTTACATGAACAAATTTCGAAACCTTTTTATTTTCACAAAAATGGCTGCAACAACTTTAATTAAAGTGCTGTATATTAAAGATGTTCACAGGACAAATAAAAATATCTATCTTGAATTTTCTGGGCATGGTCTCTGAAGACTTCTTCACTATTTGTTGGTAAACTCTTAAGAGATAGAGAAAAACTTACTACATAAAAAACCCGTAGATTTCATTAAAATACACCATTTCTCATATATACTTTTTTGTATGGAGATAGCAATTTATGGATATTGCTTGTTATTGGTTTCAATTGTAAAACACTTAAACTTTTCTCAAATGGGAACTTTTTAATCATTTTGCTTTTGTTTTACTCCTCGGCATGCAAAGAGAATCAAATTTCAAACACATAGCAACTAGCTTTTGAAAGATTTGGCTATTGCTTTAGCCCAGTGTATTCCCTTATTTCCTTAGTGTATTTCCTTAGTGTATTTCCTTATAAGGGACTTAGTAATGGCCATTTCTGCTAATATTTAACTTGATTAGCTTGAAACAAATAGAAGAATAGGCATTTATAAGAATAGTTGTTACATAGTAGAGAAAATTATGTGAATGGTACACATCAGCTTTTTTTGCATCACATTTCTCAAAGCATATGAGAATTGTTATATTGAATTTGTTGGTGGAATAAAATCATTTCCCTTATTACTATCCACATAGAAAAAGAAACTAAAACAGTAATGTACACAGTTTAAGTCAAATGCTTGTTTTGTGGTGTTAATCATTAATGAAATATTATTTTTTACTGAATTAAATTTTCAAATAACCATTTATGCTTTTCTGAAGTGTCAAGTTCTATCTTGCTTTTTTTATCGTGGTTATACAAAGTCAAGGGATTTTAAAACTATTGCATGGCAATCCCCCTTTTAAAAGTCTGATTATCATTTTAACCTGTTGTATTCTTGCATCTACAAGGAATATGCAAATGTATAATGGAAAAAAAAAACAAGTTTGTAACATTGCAAATGAAAATCAGATTGCTATCACATATCAAAATGTATCAGTTTATTTACTTTCTCTGCTGTCTACACTTAGAATGTTAAAGGAAATACTTGATACAATATATATTTTATTTACTATATACATAGTGTATAGAGAACCAAAAATTCGATACCGAGGGTTCACTGGAAATAATGATTTGAGACATCCTAAATGCAAAAAAGTATTTTAGAAAAATTTCCGTGTGTGTATGTGAGCAGCATAGCTCAAAAACGAAAAGCTTGGTATTTAAGTTAGGTATCTTCCAAGGATGCAACACGAAGATTTTCAAGAAAATCCCCCCACCCCAACTACCCTTAACATGGAACATTTTTCGAAAATCTTTTTTCTTATATTTAAGCTGTTCATGTGACGAATGAAATTTATATCTTTAAATTTCTGGGTATAGTCTCTGAAGACATGATTATTTTGGATGAATTTTGCGGAATTTTGCATAACTGGTATACCGTAAGAGATAGACAAAAGCTAACTTAACAGAAAATGTAGAGCTCGTTAAAACACACAATTTATATTAAATACATATTTTTTTTCTCGTGGGGTTGATCATTTTTAGATACCCCTTGTTGTTGGTTTTATCTTTAAAATACAGTCCATACAAAGGACAGTCGCATAACAACCAGCTTTTGACTTTAACCTATGGTACTCCTTTATTTCCCTTCTACTTACAAGGAAGCAGTTAGTAAGACTATTTCTGCTATATTTTTTTTCTCGATTAATATGAAGTAAATAGAAGCATAAGCTTTTTAACATAAATTTGTTGCAGAGATGTAGAGAAAGTCATGTGAATGGAATTTTAGAATGGTTTGTGGTCTGTGGTTTGTGAAGCTTAATTTGAAAACGAAGTCAAATTCGAATAAATACTAAAATTGGTAATTTAAATTCAGCGTATTCTAAATGTGCAACACAAAGATTTTCAAGAATGTGCCCCCCTCCATCCCCCAATTCACCCATTAATACGGGAATGTTTTTTTTTTTTCTTTCTTTTCACTAAATGGCTAATGAATTTGATTAAGATGTTAAAATTAACATATTTATATCTCAAATGTTCTGGGAATATCCCTTGAAGTCCTGTTCATTATGTTAGAACTTTGTAAATGAAATGAAATGGCGTTTTATTTATGGACGCTCTTTAACTGCTGTGGTTCTCAACTTCCCATTCTATACTGGGCGTGAAAGACCGCTTAATTTTACTCAGAGGCCTCTCTATCAGGCTTGAGGTTCTTTTACGTGCCGTAAATCTAAGACACGTGCCCACGGCTTTACTTACCTTCCGAAGGAAGCCATGCTAAGGATTTTTACGCCCGAAAAAAATCCATCGTCCTCCGCCGGGTTTGAACCCGCGACCTGGGTATATGAAGGGCGACTAGTACTTTGTATATCTTGTAAATCTGAAGAGAGAGAAAAATCTAATCTACAAAAAATGTAGACCTTATTAAAATAAAATAAATAAAAACCTACATCAGCACTTTTTGTGCCAATAACCATTTCGATTGTTCTCTATTATTGGTTTGAATTGTCAATCTCTCTATGCTTTTTGAACTGCTGAGTTGCCCTCAAGTTTTTCGTCATTGGTTGTGAAACTGTTCATCTCGATTAACATGAAACAGATGGAAGAATATGTTGTTGGAATTGCTTGTGGTAAACTGGGTATTAAGGTGATATGCGTGTGATACATTTCATTTTTACTTTCTCTACCACTTACAGTGAGTATATTTAACTATCTTCTCATTACACCTTGCTGGAATATCTAGAATTATAGGAGCAGTAAATTTTATTACTACCATAGTTAATATAAAACCAGTTTACATAAATCAAGCCCAAATACCATTATAGTAATACATCTTACACTTTACGAATTATGCAAAATTTAGCCTAGTTCGTCTCGAATGAACAGGTCTTCAAGAAGCTATTCCCAGACAATTCAAGATATGTATTTTATTTGTGATGTAAATATCTTTAGTATATGGTATTTTAATAATCATAATCGTTAGAGCTATTTTTGAGAAAAACAACATTTAAAAAAATCTATGTAAATGGTAATTGAGGGTGGGAGATTTTCTTGAAAATCTTTGTTCTCGCATCCTTGGAAGATACTAAACTTGAATACTAGGTTTGGTATTTATCAGGCTTTTTAATGTTTGAGCTATGCTGTCCCACACACGCTGACCTTTTTCTAAAAATGCTTTGTTTGGACTCAGGGGATCTCAAAACATATTTCCGGTGAAACCTCGAGATCGAATTTGTGGGTGGAATACAATACCTTCTGTATACACTTTTTACATACTACGTGTGGAAAATGTAAAAATAAATATATTTACATCGCAAGTAAAATGTGTATCTTGAATTTTCTGGAATATCACCTGAATGACTGGTAAAGCGTAAGAAATGGCAAAATGTTACTACACAGAAAATGTAGATATCATTAAGAGACATGAATTATGTGCAATACAGTTTTTATTTATGTTATGTTTTTGTTACTCTTTTATCTATCATTTGATTTTCCTCCTTCCCTTACTACTCCTGGCTATCAAAGAGAACCAAATTTCAATCGCTTAGCAACCATCTTTTAAAAAGGTTTGACTATCCCTTTAGTAATTACATAATTTCTGGTGTTGTTTATCTTGATTAGCATGGTGTGGATTAAAGAATTATATTTTGTAAGAATAAGTTATTTACAGAACAGTCAGAGAAAGTCATTGAATGGAACACATATTAGTGTGATAATCTCATGCAGTACCGAAATTGGGAAAAATCATAAGTTCTTGATAAGGAGAATTTTTTTCACGATCTTCAATAATTTTTTTTGAAAGAAAATTGGTTAATATTATTACGATAAAGGAGATTATTAATACGATTAAGGATATTATAGTTAGAATTTGAATTATTTATTCTAATTATTATAGACTTTTTGATTGGAAATCAAAAGTACTTGATTATTCTCCTTCAGTGTAAAGAAATTGTGATTCTAAACATAACTGGATAGTTATGTAATATGATAGTTTTAAAATATTGATCTCTCTACTTAATATTTAGGTAGAGAAGGTATTCCTTTCCATTGAACAATTCGAAACCCAGATTTCACTGGAAATACACGTTGTAGGGCCCCTGTCATCCCAAAAAATCAATTTTAGTTTACGACATGTGTAGTGTACATAATAGGTAGAAAAGGTATTATCTTCCACCCAGGTCGAATACATTTTTTGAGGACCTCTGAATCTCCCCCTCCGCCAAAAAAGCATTTTTAGAAAAAGGTCCGTGTCTGTCCGTGTACAGCATAACAGGAAAAACGAAACCTCGGCTAAATATCAAACTTGATATTGAAGTTCATCTGAGCAGCACGAAGATCTTCGGGAAATTTCACCATTCCAAACCCCTTTTACATGGACAAAATTTAGAAAAAATTTTAATTTCTCAAAAATCACCAAGGATGTTGATTAAAATGGCGTATATTAAAGGTAATTTTACGGTTAATAATACACATGTATAACTTGAACTTTCTGGAAATAGCCTTTAAAGTTCTCTTCATTCTGGGTGATATTTGCTTATCTGTTAAACTGTAAAGTGCTATCGCTACATGACTAAAAAGTGTCCGGATTCAGTGGCTTGTCGCTGGTTACACAGTGTGTGGATGCTTCTCAAGAATGAACCAACCTTTTCATATTACTTTCTCTACACGTACCTATGTACGTAGTGTACAGAGAGAAAGTATTTTATTCCACCCAAAATCCGATACCGAGATTTCATCGGAAATCATGATTTGGGAACCCTTGAATCTAAAAAAAAAAGGCATTTTTAAATAAAGGTGTGTGTGTGTGTCTCTGTGGACAACATAGCTCAAAAACGAAAACACGTTAAATACCAAATTTAATAATTTAAGTATAGTGTCTTCCAGGGATGCAACACTAAATTTCGAGGGCAATCCCCACCCCAAATTACCCTTTACATGGAAAAAAATCGAAAATTTTAATTTGCTCAAAAATATCTCTAATGATTTTGATTAAAATTAATTGACTTTGATTAAAGATAGTGACGAATAAAATGTATATCTTGAATTTTATGGGAATAGCCTCTGTGGATGACTTTTGCGTAACTGGTAAACCGTAAGAAATAAACAAAAAATTATACCTACATCAAAGATGTAGATCTCCCTAAAATATGCAATTTATGCCGTGTACATTTTGTTTAGTGGAGTTGATACATCCCTTTTATCGTTTTCAATTTTAAAACTCTTCACTTTCTTCATACGGGAATGTCTCAATTCCTGGCCGGGTTAAGAAACGTATTTCAACCACTTGTCAACCAGCTTTTAAAAGATTTGACTATCGCTTTAGCGTAGTGTATTTCCTTAGTTCCCTTCTACTTACAAAAGTCAAGTAATAAGACCATTTCTGCTAATGTTTATCTTGATTAGTATGAAGTTGATAGAAGAATCAGCTTTTTAACAATAATTTGTTACAGAGGTGTAGAAAAACTCGTGTGAATGGAGATCATCAGAATTTGTTTTTGTATTGTGACAAGTGTATGTTCTAATACCCAAAGTATTGCTGTAAACGCATTTGGTGTTTTACTTTCTCTATACGCACTATGTACATAGTGTATAGAGAATGTATTGCACTCCACCAAAAAATTCGATACCGAGATTTCACCGGAAATATATGTTTTAGGGTCCCCTGTATCCAAAAAAAAAAAGTATTTTCAGAAAAAGGTCCGTTTGTCAGTGTGCTGTGAACACGATAACTCAAAAACGAAAAGTCGGTAAAATACCAAACTTCGTATTTAAGTTTAGTATCTTCCAGGGATGCGACACGAAGATTTTGAGAAAAATCCCCCCACCCCAAACTACCCTTTACATGGAAATTTTCTCGAAAATGTTGATTTTCTAAAAAATGGCTCTAACGATTTAATTAAAATATCGTATATTAAAGTTATTTAGCTGACAAATAAAATGTATATTTTGAATTTTCTGGGAATAGCCTCTGAAGACTACTTTATTCTGGATGCATTTTTCATAACTACTAAACCGTAAGAGATGGACAAAAACTTAACCCAGAAAAAATGTAGAGCACGTTAAAACACAATTTATGCTATATACATTTTTTTCGTGGAGTTGATCGTTTTTGAGATATTTCTTTTCTTGGTTTCAGTTTTGAAAAACTTATACTTTTCTCATACAGGAATTTGTCAACTCCTGTCCATATAAAGGAACATCAGTCACATAGCAACCAGCTTTTGGCTTTCACTTTAACTATGGTACTCCCTTATTTTGCTTCTACTTACAATAAAGCAAGAAATAAGACTATTTCTGCTAATTTTTCTCGATTAGCATGAAATAAATAAAAGATGAGCTTATTAACTATAATAATTTACAGAGATATAGAGAAAGTCATGTGAATCAGATTTTTTCGTTTTCGTTCGACATTGTTCGTATTCCAAAAACCATTTCGTTTAATGAGATAAACAGTTGGGATTCATATTTGTGCCTGCACATTTCTCTCTGCACCAAATCAAGAATTCATATTGTAATCATACAGCACGGTTCATTTCACTTTTTCGACGGTGGAGTTGAACTTCTCAGCACAGTTTTCTCCACTTTATTGCCCTAGGGCCTACATTCGTACATTAATTTTCCTATCCTTTAGCTAAGTTTTGTCTAACAGAGCCTTCTTTATAACTTGGAAACTTCCTCTGTGCTCCGCCAATTCTATTTTCGTCTGTTTCCCCGATGGTGCACCACCCGGCCCAGTAATTGATAGACGCTGCTCTTCGGAATTTTACTTGCCTCCCGGAGAGCACGTGCAACTGTGTAGCTAACTTTGTTGATAATCTTGGCCTCTAATCCCGAGCAACCACTGCACCTTAAAGACTGTTGGCATTTGCTTGGCTCAGTTTGCTTACACCGCTCACCTTTGAAAATTCACTTCCTGAAGTCCTTGGACCACCTCGCGTGTGTAATACATAGGTTTTGTATACAGTTCTGAGTTCAGTGCATTTTCAGATTTGGTTTTAAGGCTAAGCAGGACTGTACCTGTGATGAGACAGCGAAATAAATCTACCTACAAAACCATTTCAAATAGAACTACATCAATAAGCTTAATTTTAACACATTCTTTACACGTACTACGTACGTAGAATGTTTTGTAGTCCACCCAAATTTCGATATCTAAATTTTATCGGAAATACGTTTTTGAGACATTCTAAATAATAATAATAATAATAATAATAAAAGTATTGTCAGTGCGTGCGTGTGTGTTTTTGTCTATGGACAACATCGCCCAAAAACGAGATGATCGTTTAATACTGAACTTGATGCATTCACATGAAGATTTTGAAAAAAAATCGCCCCAACTGCCTTTACCTGGAACTTTTTAGTCAAATGTTGAGTTTCTCAAAAGGTTCTAACTATTTTTATTAAAATGCCATTTGTTTAAGATATTTTCATGACAAACACATGTATATCTTGAATTTTCTCGGAATAGCCTCTGAAGACCTCTTCATTCTGGATAACTTCTGAGAGAGACAAAAACTTACTACACAAAAGGTGTAGATCTCATAAAACATAAGTTATGTCATATGCATCTTTTTTTTTTCGTAGATTTAACCATTTTCGAAATATTCGAGTTCAACTCCTGGCCATGTAAAGAGGCGAATTTCAATCACACGGCAACCAACTTTTAAAATATTTGACTATGCTTTAGCCTAGTGTTTTCCCTTATTGCCCTTCTACTTTAAAAGGAAGCAAATAAGACAGTTTATGCTAATGTTTATCTCGATTAGCATTAAGTACATAGAAGAATACTCTTTTTAACAATAGTTTGTTACAGAGATGTAGTCATATGAATTAAACTCATTAGTTTTTAAAATATTTATTGAACCAAAATTCATATGCCAGATTTCAGCGGCCTTGTGCATTTTGACAAACTGAATCCAAAACATTATTTATGTTTACCTTTTAAGGGTCA
Organism: Hymenopus coronatus; assembly: GCA_030762935.1. Lineage (NCBI taxonomy): Eukaryota > Metazoa > Arthropoda > Insecta > Mantodea > Hymenopodidae > Hymenopus > Hymenopus coronatus. The sequence continues at coordinate 67,523,700 of CM060898.1, read as the reverse complement.
AAACGAAGATGTTCATTGAATCTTTTCCGCATAAAAAAAGGTTACCTCCCGTCCTCCCAGTTCTAAATTTCATAGCACTAATTCTATCCAAATTACAGATTTTCTTCAGATTGAAGTTGACTTTTTGGCGCAATTGGGGAACGTGTTTGAAATTTGCTGTTATTTTCTCTCCCCTCTTTGCAAATGTGATATATTCCATATCATGTTTGTAATCCTTATTGCCTAATCTAAAACAATTTCTAGGCAACATTCATGAAATTTCCTTGGAAAAATTTTCAGACCATGTCATTGGCCAAGATTTGAGATTATTTTATGGGGATTTAGTATTATTTTATGCTTTTGCAAATACTGTTACAATACAATTTGGCCTATTATCTACACAACTCTAAAGAAACAGCGTATGGTGTATGAATAGCTATCCTCATACTGCTCCGAACAGTATGCATAGTCATAATTTAGACGCTACAAAGCAAAATTCAATTGGATGACATTTCTCTAAATAATAAACTAACTTTTGAATGCTTAAGTATGCCAAACATCCGGTGACGATAATTCCTTTTGTAATAAAATGTTGCTGCTATACTTCCTCTATATGCTATAATTTAGTTCTTTCTCGGTTAATTATATAAGGAGAGAAACATGTGTAGCGTATCTGCTTCACATTCAATAGAACTCGAGTTCGAATCTCGGTTACGGTGAGTTGGATAAGATTATTTCTCTGGGATTTTACCCCTTTTCCTGAGAAGACGAATGTCGAGTAACTTTAAGCTCCATGGACCCCGAAATCATTTGAGCATCATTTAACCAATTTTATTCATCACCAACCAGTTTAAAAGGACGATAAGCTGAAAAAACAAATAAATAAAAAAAAATATCTGATGTGTTCCATTCACATAACTTTCTCTACATATCGGTAACAACTTATTGATAAAAAGCTTATTCTTCTATCTACTTCATGCTAGTCGAGATAAACATTAGCAAACCTGGTCTTATTTCTTAGTTCCTTAAAGTAGAAGGAAAATAAGGGAATACACTAGGCTAAACTGTGGTTGCTATGGGATTGAAATCAGTTTCTTTGCGTGGCCAGGAGTGGATAAGTTTCCGTATGTGAAAAGTTGAAAGCATTTTAAAACAAATGAAATGAAATGGCGCTTTATTTATAGATGCTCTTTACCTGCTGTGGTTCTTAGCATCACATTCAATACTGGGCGTGTAATCGCTTAATTTTGCTCAGAGGCCTCTATCATTCTTGAGGTTCTTTTACGTGCCGTAAATCCACGACACGGGACCAACGGCTTTACTTCCCTTCCGAAAAAGCCATGCTAAGGATTTTTACGCCCGAAAAAATCCATCGTCCTCCGCCGGGTTTGAACCCGCGACCTTGGGTATATGAAGTCAGCATGGTAACCATTACACCATGGAGGGCGACATTTTATAACTAAAACCAATAGCAAGGAATATCTCGAAAAGAGGGAACTCCACGAAAAAAAAAAAAATGTATATGGCTTAAATTGTGTGTTTCAAAGAGATCTAAATTTTTTGTGTAGCAAAATTTTGTATACCTCTTACGGTTTACTAGTTATGCACAATTTTGAAAAATTCAGCCAGAGTAAAGTAGTCCTCAGAGGCTATTTCCAGAAAATTCAAGATACACATTTTATATGTCATGTAAATATCTTAAACATAAGAGATTTTAATCAAAATCGTTAGAAAACCAACATTTTCGAAACTTTTTTCCATGTCAAGGGTAGTTGGGTTGAGGAAAGATTCTTTAAAAACTTCGTTTCGCGTCCTTAGAAGATACTGAACTCAAATATTAAGTTTGGCATTTAAAGGACTTTTTGTTTTTGAACAATATATACACGCGCGCGCGAACATTTTTCTAAAGATGCTTTTTTGGTTCAGGGGGTCTCAAAACATGTATTTACGTTGAAGTGTCGGTATCGAATTTTTGGCTGCAATACAATACCTTTTCTATACACAGTACGTCTGGAGAAAGTTAAGAGAGTGAAACTTGTGTTCACATAACATAAGAAATTAGTCGATATTTATAGATAAATAACTGAAAAATGTGGCTACTTTTGCTACCACTTGCGTACTAGGTAGAGAAGGTATTGCATTCCACTCAAAAATACGCAAGTCTTCAGCGGAAATATATTTTGTGAGGCCACCCTGAAAAAAAAAAAAACATGTTTAGAGAAAGTCCGCGAATGGGTGTGAAACGACGTAACTCAAAAAATAAAAATTCGGATAAATTTTAAACATGTGTTTAACTTCAGTATCTTAAAAAAATGCGACACCAGGATACTCAGAACAATCCTCTACCCCAGTTACTCTGCATGGAATATCCTTTTGAAATCCTTTATTTTCTCAAAATAGCTCTTAACATTTTGATTAAAGTATTATATACCTATGTATTTGACAAAACCTGTATCTTAAATTAGCCTGTGAAGTACTCTTCATTCTAAAGGATTTTATATAATCTTGTGTAACTGGTTTACATTAAGCGATAAACGGTAGCTTATGAAAAATAAATATTTTAAAACACTATTTGAAAGACTTAAAAGTATAGATATAAGCTATTTCCGAAATATCCGTTGTTACTGGTTCGAATTGTTCAATGTTGATGTTCTATTAGAGTCCTGTTGATTTTCAGTTGTTTCTTTAATTATCTGGGATTGCATGGAAAGAGTATGCAGTTTTAAAGAGAACATATAGCATCCAGTTCTTAAAAATTTGACAATCACACTGCTTTCTTCTATTTGTCGCGAAAAGTGAAATACAGCTGTTTCTGCAAAGGCTTATCTTGTATAAAATTAAATAGATTGAAAAACACATTTTTTGTGCACGCACTATTAAGAGATAGAGGTAGAGAATGTCCTGTGAATTTAACATATCCAATTTCTTTTCCTTGATGGTTGTACACTATACGCAATTTCCAAAGTAACTTTAACTTGATAATTTAGAAATGGAAAATATTCATATTCACCGCGTTTATTTCATTATATTGATGTTAAACCTTTTTGTGTTTAGTGAAATTTCTGTTGCATTTCTTGTTAAGTAATATATCAGATAAACATGTTTAAAATTGCATCTATTGCAATTATCGAAAAATTGCTAGACCACTCACAAACTGTAGTTACAGTCTATGTACGCCATTTCCAGAACTTTTAAGGCTGTTGTGTAGAGTTAAAGAAATAAATAAATGCAACTTTCACCGATATTTCACTTCAATTTCATGAATACCGTGTTTTTTTTACATCGATTAGTATGAACATCGCTGTTATAAAGGTTAAAAAGTGTGTTGCACCCTTAAACATCTTTTAGATGATTCTACAATAACTAATAAAGGTAAATAAAATTGATTTATTACTTTCTCTACACGTGCTATTTACATAGTGTATAGAGAAGGTATTGTAATGCACCCAAAAATTCGATACCGAGATTTCACCGGAAATATATGTTTTGGATCCCCCTGAATCCAAAAAAAAAAAAAAAAAAAATTACAAAAAGGTCCGTGTGTGTGTGTGGACAGCATAGCTCAAAAACGAAAATACCGTTAAATACCAAACTTTGTATTTAAGTTTGGCATCTTCCAAAGATGCGACACGAAGATTTTCAAGAAACTCCCCCCACCCCCAACTACCCTTTAGATGAAACATTTTTTGAAAATGTTGATTTTCTTAAAAATGACTCTAAGGATTTTGATTAAAATGTCAAATATTATAGATATTTACTTGAGAAATAAAATGTATATCTTTAATTTTCTGGAAATAGCCTCTGAAGACTACTTTATTCTGGATGAATTTTACGGAATTTTGCATACTACTAAACCGTAATAGATGGACAAGAACTTGACACACAAAAAATGTAGAGCATATTAAAACACACAATTTATATACCTTCTTTCGTTGAGTTGATCGGTTTTTAGATGTTCCTTGTTTTTGGTTTCAGCTTTGAAAAACTCGTACTTTTCTCATAGGAATTTGTCAGCTCCTGTCCATACAAACAAAGGAACTTCAGTCACATACCAACCAGCTTTTGACTGTCACTTTTACCTATGGTACTCCCTTATTTGCCTTCTATTTGCAAGGAAGCAAATAAGACCATTTCTGCTAATTTTTCTAAATTAGCAAGAAATAAATAGAAGAATAAGCTTTTTAACTATAATTTGTTGCAGAGATGTAGACAAAAGTCATGTGAATGGAACCCATCAGATTTCTTAGATTTCTCCGTCCTTACTCTAAAAGGCCCGTATTGGTAATTCTCGAAATGCACGGAAGTTATTCTTGTGCAGAAATTGCAGCAATTTTCTCGATAAGTCTGCAAGTACGGAAGGCATCGATTTAGTGTAATCGAGATAACCCTGAACCCGAAATTTCCAGTAGAGCTAAACTCTGGATATGATCATTATTTAATAGAGCGTTTTAGGTTAGTAATTTGTGACAGCTGTTTAATCATATACCTTGATAATTAAAATCACAAGCAGCTGTTTCCAATTATTTGTACGCAACTGTTGAGTATATCAGAAAAAAAATCTTATGTTTGTCATATGACTTTTTCTTCATCTGAACAACTAACACGGACCTTTTTACTTTCTCTACATATACTATGTACATAATGTCCAAAAAAACTATAATACCGTTAAATACCAAGATTGGTATTTAGGTTTGGTATTTTCCAAGGATGCGATACAAAGATTTTCAAGAAAATCCCCACCACAAACTATCCTTTACATGGAAATGTTTTTGAAAATTTTGATTTTTTCAAAAATGGCCCTAACGATTTTGATTAAAATACCATATATTAAAACTATTTACAACATAAATAAAATGGATATCTTGAATTTTGGGGGAATAGCTTCCAAAAACCTGTGTATTCTGGATGAATTTTGCATAGCTGGTAAACCATAAGATATACCTACTCAAAAACTTTCTGCGCAAAAATATAAATCTTGTTGAAATACACAGTTTATATCTTATACATTTTTGTTTTAGAAGGATTTATTAGTTTCAATTTTAAACTACGCATCTTCTACAACGGGGTCACCTTTCGTTTTATATCTTGTTTTTTCTAGAAACGCAAAGCGAAATACTTCAATTGTTCACAACGGCTTTTAAAAGATTTGACTATCGCTTCAGCGTGGTATATTTCCTTATTTCCCTTCTGTTTATAAGGATATAAGTAGCAGGACCAATTGTGTTAATGTTTATCTCATTTAGCATGATGTAAATCTGAATAATCTTGTATAAGAATAGTTTGGTTGCTCTACAGGTAGAGGAAGTCATGTGAATGCAGCACATCAGATTTTCCTAAACTTCATTTTTACTTTCTCTGCTTTGTACATGGTACGCGAGAAGGTATTGCACTCCACGCAAAAAATGGATACCGTGATTTCACCAGAAATTAACGTTTTCAGATCCCTTGTAACAAAAAAATATTTTTAGAAAAAAAGTTTGTGTGACGGTAAAATACCAAATTTAGGTTTAGTAACTTCCAAAGATGCGACACGAACATTTTGAGAAAAATACCCCACTGCAAACTACCCATTTACATGGACTACATTGGTTTTGGTTTTCTCAAAAACGGTTAAGAATTTAAATTAAAGTATCATACATTAAAGATTACATGATAAATAAACTATATACCTATATTGAATTTTCTGGGAATAGCCTTCGAAGACCTTTTTATTCAGGATGAATTTAAATGAATTTTTATAATTGATGAACCGTAAGAGAGGGACAAAAATTTACACAAAAAATGTAAATGTCGTTAAAACGCACAATTTATGCCATATTCATTTTTTCTTGGAATTGACCGTTTCTGATTTATTGCTTGTGATTGGTTTCAGTTTTAAAATACTTTTATCATGCGAGAATTTGTAAACCCCTGGCCATGCAAAGAAACTGATTTCAACCACAAGGCAATCAGCTTTTAAAAAATCTGATGTGTTCCATTCACATGACTTTCTCTACATCTCTGTAATAAATTATTGTTAGTAAACTTATGCTTCTATATATTTCATGCTAATTGACAAAAAATTAGCAGAAATTGTGTTATCACTTGCTTCCTTGTAAGTAGAAGCGAAATAAGGGAGTAGCATAGGCTAAAGCGATAGTCAAAATCTGGTTGCTATGTGACTGAAGTTCCTTTGTTGGTATGGACAGGAGTTGACAGATTCCTGTATGAGAAAAGTTAAGTTTTTCGTACCTGAAAACAAAAACAAGGAATATCTCAAAAACGATCAACTCAAACAAAAAATGTATACAACATAAATTGTGTGTTTTAATGTGCTCTACATTTTTTTGTGGTAAGTTTTTGTCTATCTCTTATGGTTTAGCAGTTATACAAAATTCCGTAAAATTCACTCAGGATAAAGTATTCAGAGGCTATTCCCAGAAAATTCAAAATATACAATTTATTTGTCTGGTATATATCTTTAATATACGATATTTTAATCAGAATCTTTAAGGTCATTTTTTAGAAAATCAAAATGTTCGAAAAAAGTTTCATGTAAAGGGTAGTTTGGGAGGGGGGGATTTTTCTCAAAATCTTCGTGTCGCATCCCTGGAAGATGCTAAACTTAAATCCAAGTTTGGTATTTTATCGACTTTTCGTTTTTGAGTTATCGTGTTCACAGACACACTGACACACGGAGACATATACACGGTCTTTTTTCTGAAAATACTTTTTTGGATACAGGGACCCTAAAACATATATTTTCGGTGAAATCTCGGCATCGAATTTTTTGGTGGAGTACATAGTACGTGTAAAGAAAGTAAAAATTGAATCGTCGCTTTAGTCTGTGTTTTCCCTATTTCCCTTCTAGTTAAAAGGTAGCAAAATAATGAGACAATTTCTGTTGTTTATTTCGATTAGTAGGAAGTAGACAGAAGAATGAGATTGTAACAATAACTTGTTACAAAGATGTAGAGAAAGTTATATGAATGGACGCGTAGGATTTGAAGCCTCGGTATCGGCATATATATGTGATATTCTTTACCCATGGTTCATAAAAATAATCATAAAGCTTATTGTACTGTATTCATCTACTTTTATTTGCGTTATATGCTCCTATTTCTTTGTAGATACAATGAAGGGGATTACAGTAGGCTTAAGCGGGTTAAATCGTTTTAAGTGCTGGTCGTTAAGTGATTTATTTGAAGTTCCGTTCTTTTTATTCACCAGGAGAAAAATAATCGGTGTTATATTCATATACTTTCTCCACCTATAGCAAAAAGCCTCTCTTACAAAAACTTATTGTTATTCTTGCTAATTGGGGACATAGCAGTGTTTTTATTACAAATTAGTTGAAATACCCGGCCATGCACGCGGTTAGAATGATTGTCCTCCCAATTTTTTTAGCCTTAGGTTGCACTTGTCCAATAACCGTGCATTTCTTTGGCCTCATTCAGAAATTATTGCACAGCATAGGTAGTTAATTCGTTTCCATTTGATAAGAAAAGGAGGGTTACATTCTAATGTGGTACTGGGATCCGTAGTGGTATGGTTTCCGCATAGTTCCACAGCTGTTTTCTTATTTGCCAAAAATCCTATACCGAGATTTCACCGTAAATTCGTGTTTTGGGGATCTCTAAATAAATGAATAGAAGATGTTAATTTCAGTATTAAATCACTTTGAGCTTCAAGTGTATTTCAGAATTTAGATAGACACGCTTGGGCGTGTGTCTGTGTAGGTAGCGTAGCTAAAAAACAAGAACTCCGTTAAATGCCAAACTTAGCGTTTGAGTTTTAATATCTTCCAGTGCTGCCGCACTAAGTATTTTGGAAACTCCTCCCATTCCAAACTACCATTGACATGGAAGATTTTTCGAAAATTATGAGTTTCTCAAAAATGGATCTAGCTCTTTTGATTAAACTGAGGTATATTAAAGATATTTATATGACAAATAAAATATATCATATATTGAATTTATTGGTAGCAAGGTATTTGTCATATACACTTTTTGTTTTCTTTCTTGCCATTTCCGAGATACCTATTGTTGGCTTTAAAATACCCAGTACTTAAACTTTTCTCTAGCGCAACATCTTTATTCATCTTTTTTGATCCTTTATTGTTCCATTTATACCCCGCCATTATCTGCATGGTTCTATCGGCAAAGACAGTAACGTGTGTTCTGATGTCGTTGGGATTCTGTTTACCTTTAATTGTAATCGTATCGCTCGCAGATTAACACTCACATTCATACTTCCAGACTCTGGGGAGGATAGGAAATTTCGTTTCGTAATCGGCTTACTCTCCCAGTATTTGTAGGATCGGCGCCCCCCCTCAAGGACTTACAGGGGGTCAGAAACCTGTAGGGGAGCCTTCGGCCCGAAACCACAGAATGGAGAACCTGCTACGAGGGTTCGATCCGTTGCCAGGCATGAATATGAGGAAGTGGATATGAAATGTTAGTGAAATTGAAGATTGGAAAAGTGATAATGCAGCAATTGGTGGAATGAATGGCGGGGGGAAACCGGCAGGACCCGGAGAAAACCCGCCCAGTCGCCACTTCGTCCACCACGAATCCCACATACGGGCACTTGGCATGAATAGGGATTAATCTACAGGAAACTTCCTATGAATCTAACCCGGAACCCCTCGAACTTTAGACTCATTCGTTTAGTGGCGTAACACTAAAACGTGCATATTACGAGTATTTTCGAAGAGGTATATCGTAAGTAATATCTATATGTTTATTGCTGTCTTTATTAAGCCTTTTACGCTTTAAAAATAAACGAAACGAGTACGCACATCAGGCAAGTGCTCTACTGACTGAACTATGGTGTCAGTCTTTTACATCCTGGTCGTGCAAAGAGAAGGGAATTTAAATTCCATCACAAACCGACCGGTGTTCAAAGGATTTGACTATCGCTTTAACCTTGTACATTCCGTTATTTCCCTTCTATTTAGAAGGAACTAATAATACAGCCAGTTCTGTTGTTTATCTCGATTACTTAAGAGTGGTGTAGAGAGAGGAATACGATTTTTTGAGAATAAATTGTTTCAGAATAGGTAGAGAAAGTATTGTGAATGGAACACACAAGATGTTTTGATACCCGGAGGTCCACTATTCTTTTAATCTACCCAATGAAAGAATTGGAAATACAAATTAGATATTGATTTTAATACTAGTTTTATTTGGATTTGGCAATTTACTAAAAGGTGCAAACTATTTGGAAAATTGATTTCTATATGTTCCCCCTTAAAGTTACACCAACTACTTGTATTGATCTTACAGGTGGAGCATATTTAATGAAATATAAATGAAGCTATATTGAGTTAGTGTTAGGCCTTTTTCTCATTATCTTCAAGATATTCTGCTGCTATTACCCGAAATGACTTCACTTGTAAATAGGAATAACCAACTTCTGTATCTTCTGTAATATAAGCTTTAAATTTAAAACAATTAGCTTAAATAGTGATAGGGTAATGTTGTTTGTGATCAATTATAAACTGTAATAGGAATATCCTGAACTCACAAGAGCTCTGAAGTGCTTAACTGTGCTCCCCACAATTTTATGTGAAAAATCTCATTCTTCTAAAATAAGCTTGAAGTGATTTAATAAAGTGAAAGCCAACATTGCAGAGTTAATTAATCAAAAGCAGCTTCATTGTTCACTTTAAACATTGTACTGTGTTTTTATTAGTGATATTGCTATTTTGTCTTTTGATGTTACGAATAATACATTTAAATAAAAATGTATGCGTTTGTAGGACGTTTGCTGATTGGTTTATTTCTAAAACCAGAGGGGGGGGGGGTGTCTGTCAAATTTTAATTTTTTTTCAAGAGATCCGTGTATTAAAAGTTAGGGAACCACCGATATAGACAATTCCAAAAGAATACGGGGGATGTAAATTAAATGAAATCATTCGAGATTAAAGTGTCGTTGATGCATCTGCTTACTGGTTATTATATAAATATAAGTTAGTGAAAAGTCAGCACAGTTCATGTTATGAGACATTAACTGGGGGGGAGGGAGGGGTTGTTAAAGTGGCAATGGGTTTCTGGTATTTCCTTGCCGTTGGTTCTGTTCCAGCATCATTGGGCGCATGTAACAAGTATGTATTGAGCTGCACTATAGTCACCTTTTGTTCTGGTGATAAGGATCGTTCCCACAAATTCATTACTCTAAAAGTCTAGAACATTATTTAGTACTTAAGAATTCAAATGGAAAACTAAGTGACTCTAAAAACCAGTTATTACCATACAGTAATGTACTACTTTATGTATCTTGCAATAAATAGTGGCTTGTTATAAAGTCTCTATGGTTTTCATTATTTTCCTCTTTAACTGATTTAAGGGGTGTATCAATGTATCATTTTTTTTTTATTTTCTCTTCACTACTATGCACATAGTGTATAAAGATGGTATTGTATTCCACCCAAAAATTCAATATAGATGTTTTACCGGGAATACATGTTTTGAGAGCATGTCCAAGAAAGCATTTTTAGAAAAAGGTCCATGTTTGTTTGAGTCTGTGGTTAGCATAGCTCAAAAACGAAGAGACTGTTAAATATCAAACATGGTATTTCAATTGTTTCACATAGCGACCGACTTTTAACGGACGAGATTATCGCTTTAGCTTGTGCATTTTTTTATTCCCCTTCTACTTACAAGGAAGCTGGTAATAAGACTAATTCTCTTATGTGTATCTTAATTAGCATAACGAAGATAGATGTTTAATATTTTGAATAAAATGTTTGTTTATCGAACAGCTAGAGGACATCATGTGAAGGGAACACATTAAGATTTTTACTTTCTCCATACGCACTATGTACATAGTGTATAGAGAAGGTATTGCACTCCACCAAAAAATTCGATACCGAGATTTTACCGGAAATATATGTTTTAGGGTCCCCAATATCCAAAAAAAGCATTTTCACAAAAAGGTCCGCGCGTGTGTGTGTGTGTGTGTGTGTGTGTGTGTCCGTGTGTCTGTGAACACGATAACTCAAAAACGAAAAGTCGGTAAAATACCAAACTTGGTATTTAAGTTTAGTATCTTCCAGGGATGCGACACGAAGATTTTGAGAAAAATCCCCCCCACCCCCAACTACCCTTTACATGGAACTATTTTCGAAATTTTTGATTTTCTCAAAAATGGCTCTAACGATTTTGATTAAAATTTCGTATATTAAACATATTTACTTGACAAATGAAATGTATATCTTGAATTTTCTGGGAATAGCCTCTGAAGAGTAGTTTATTCTGGATGAATTTTACTAAATTTTGAATGACTGCTAAACCGTAAGAGATGGACAAAACTTACTACACAAAAAATGTAGAGCACTTTAAAACACACAATTTATGTTATATACATTTTTTTCGTGGAGTTCGTCGTTTTTGTGACATTCCTTATTTTTGGTTTCTGCTATGAAAAACGTACACTTTTCTCATATAGGAACTTGTCAACTCCTATCCATATAAACAAAGGAACTTCATTGACATAGCAACCAGCTTTTGACTATCAGTTTAACCTACGGTTGTCCCTTATTTCGCTTCTGCATACAAGGAAGCGAGTAATAAGACTATTTCTGCTAATTTTTTTTGATTAGCATAAAGTAAATAGAAGTATAAGCTTTTTAAGAATTATTTGTTGCAGGGATATGGAGAAAGTCATGTGAATGGTACACATAAGATTTTTTCCCCTTCTACTTACAAGGAATCAAGTAATAAGGATAATTTCTGCTAATGTTTATCTCGATTATCATGAAGTAGATAGAAGAATAAGCTTTTTAACAATAATTTGTACAGATATGTATAGAAAGTTCTGTGAATGGAACACATCAGATTTTTTCTAAAATTATTTGTGTACAAGGGACCTAAAACATATATTTCCGGTAGAATATAGATCTCTGTTTGGGTTAGGTAATATACTTGTACGGTCTACTTGGGTTGGGAAAAACTGTAATACGATTGTTCTCCTTCGTACCTATTTTCATGTTTACTTCTTAGTATATAGTACATATTATGTAGAGAAGGTATTTCATTCCACCCAGAAATTCGATAGCGTGACCAACGGAAATACAGTTTTAGGGTCCACTGTATCCAAAATAAATAACTTTTAAGCAAAAGGTTCGTGAGGGTGTGTGTGTGTGAGCTAGAGAGCAACATAACTCAAAAACCGAACCAAAATTCGGTTAAAACTTGATTATCAAAGTTCAGGATTTTCCAAGAATGCGACACAAAGATGTTCAAGAAAATCCCCCAGCTCAAACCCCTTTTCATGGAAGATTTTTCATTTTTTTACTTTCTCTATACGCACTATGTACATAGTGTATAGAGAAGGTATTGCACTCCACCAAAAAATTCGATACCGAGATTTCACCGGAAGTATGTTTTAGGGTCCCCTTTATCTAAAAAAAGCATTTTCGGAAAAAGGTCCGTGTGTGTGTGTGTCCGTGTGTCTGTGATCACGATAACTCAAAAACGAAAAGTCGGTAAAATACCAAACTTGGTATTTAAGTTTAGTATCTTCCAGGGATGCGACAAGAAGATTTTGAGAAAAATCCCCCCACCCCCAACTACCCTTTACATGGAACGTTTTTCGAAAATTTTGATTTTCTCAAAAATGGCTCTAACGATTTTGATTAAAATTTCGTATATTAAACATATTTACCTGACAAATAAAATGTATATCTTGAATTTTCTGGGAATAGCCTCTGAAGGGTAGTTTATTCTGGATAAATTTTACTGAATTTTGAATAACTGCTAAACCGTAAGAGATGGACAAAAACTTACTCCACAAAAAATGTAGAGCACCTTAGAACACACAATTTATGTTATATACATTTTTTTCGTGGAGTTCGTCGTTTTTGTGACATTCCTTATTTTTGGTTTCTGCTATGAAAAACGTATACTTTTCTCATACTGGAACTTGTCAACTCCTATCCATATAAACGAAGGAACTTCATTGACATAGCAACCAGCTTTTGACTATCACTTTAACCTACGGTTGTCCGTTATTTCGCTTCTACTTACAAGGATGCGAGTAATAAGACTATTTCTGCTAATTTTTTCTGATTAGCATAAAGTAAATAGAAGTATAAGCTTTTTAAGAATTATTTGTTGCAGGGATATGGAGAAAGTCATGTCAATGGTACACATCAGATTTTTCATACAGGAATTTGTCAACTGCTGTCCATACAAACAAAGGCATTTCAGTGGCATAGCAACCAGCTTTTGATTATCACTTTAACCTATGGTACTCCCTTATTTCACCTCTACTTACAAGGAAGCAAGTAATATGGCTATTTCTGCTAATGTTTTATTGATTAGCATGAAGTAAATAGAAGTATAAGCTTTTTAAGAATAATTTGTTGCAGGGATATAGAGAAAGTCATGTGAATGGTTCACATCAGATTTTTTTACTTCCTCTACACGTATTATGTGCATAGTGTATAGAGAAGGTATTGTGTTGCACCCAAAAATTCGATACCGAGATTAGAAAAATGTATCTATCCTTCTGCAAGCAGCAGAGCTCAAAAATGAAAAGACCGTTAAATACCAAATTTGGTATTTAGGCTTGGCATCTTCCAAGGATTCTACATGAAGATTTTCAAGAAAATCCCCCACCCCCAACTACCGTTTACAAAGAGCTTTTTTAAACATTTTTGATTTTCTCAAAACTGGCTCTAACGATTTTGATTAAAATACCGTATGTTTAAGATATTTTATGGCAACGAAATGTATATCTTGCTGGGAATATCTCTAAAGACCTTTTCATTCTGGATGGCTTTTGTATTACTGGAAAACCGTGAGAGATATACAAAACTTACTAAACAAAAAATGTAGATGTCATTAAAACCCACAATTTATGAGATATATATATATATATATATATATATATATATATATATATATATATATATCATATTTAGTTAGTGAAATAAAAAAAATATTGAAAAATGTGCCATTTTAGCCACCCTTAAGGGGCTAAAATTGAAACCAATAATCCGGAATATCTCGAAAACTGTTAACTCAATAAAAAAACAATATATTTTTTAGTATTCCGGATTATTGGTTTCAATTTTAGCCCCTTAAGGGTGGCTAAAATGGCACATTTTTCAATATTTTTTTTATTTCACTAATTAATTGCTAATACACTCAGCTTTATGTTCCCAAAGTTTCATGACCTAATTCGATTTCTTTGTGGTTCAAATAAAGTAAAAGGTTAGGACTTGTCATGCCACGCCCACTTTTTCTGCTTCCTTGATTATCAGCTTTGTTCCCTTGTTTCTCTACTTTTCTAACAGGCAAACATAGTTATAAATATTTAGAAGGTATGTTTCTTTAGTTTCTAATCAGGAGGAAGAAGCTGACTACAGTTATGATGTATTTTAGGCAATATTTAAGTATGTAGATCACTCCCCAAATAAAAGAATCAAAATTTTCTTTTCTCAGTTTTATAATTTTTCACACTTATGTACCTTTTTCTTGGAAACTATTTGAGATATTGCAATGACATTTTGCACACACATATTTCAGTCCACAATGAGTGTTTTGGCGCAGCTAGTTTTCTTTTGATTTAGATTCTATAGGTGTTGTGCTATGAAATGCATAATAATTTGAAATAAAAAACTCACGTACATTGAAAAGTACTTTAAAAATCATTGAAGGGAGATAGAGAAAAAACTTCTGCGCCAAAATATAGCATAAGTCTAATACTTAATGTACTCTTGTTTTCAAGCAACTTCACTAAAGGCATATTAAGAAAAATGTGCATAAGTTTTTTGATGTTTTAAAAATTCCAATGTAGTGTAATTTCTTTATTTGTTGACAAAATTACCTATAAAATAGTACAGTCATAGAAGATATCAAGACAATTAATTGTGCAAATGTTCACTGCTTTAAGACTATGGCCATGGTAGAATTTTTGTTGGGTCGAGTTATTTCTGCCTACGGCCCCCCTTAAACTTTTCTCAAACGGGAAGACATCTTTCCTTTCGTTTCTCGTTTTATTTCTGGAAAGCAGAAAGATTAGAATTTCAATTGTTTCACATAGCGACCGGCTTTTAAAGGACGACACTTTGTTTTAGCCTGTGCATTTCCTTATTTCCCTTCTGCTTATGTTTATCTTGATAAGCATGATGAAGATAACAGATTAATCCTTTGAATAAAAAGTTTGTTTGCTAGAGGACATTATGTGAATGCTGCACATTAGATTTCCCTTCTACTTACAGGGGAGCAAGTAATTAGGGCAATTTCTGCTAATGTTTATCTCGATTAGCATGATGAGGTAGAAGAATTAAGATTTTTAACAATAATGTGTTACAGAGATGTAGAGAAAGTCGTGTGATTGTAACACATCCGATTTTTTTTTTATTTTCTCAAAAGTGCATCTAACAATTTTGATTATAATAACGTCTATTAACGATATTTACATGACCAATATGTAGGTATATTTTGAATTATTAGGAAATAATCTCTGAAGTAATCATTGTGAACGATTTTTTCATAATTACTGGTAAACCGTAAGAGAAACACAAAAACTTATTACACAAAATAGATGTAAATTTCGTTAAATTACAATTTGTCATATTTTATTACTTTATTGATTTATTTTTTGTATAGAGTTAATTATTTCTGAGATATCCCTTGTTATTGGTTTCAATTTTAAAATACTTAAGACTTTTCTTAAACGGGAATTTGTTATATTTGCTTCTTTGGTTTACTCCTGGCCATGCAAAGAGAACCAAATTTTGATCTCTCAGCAACCAGATTTTAAAAACATTTGACTATCTCTTTAGCCTAGTGTCCCTTATTTAACTGCATATAACAACTAAGTAACAAAACCATTTCTGTTAACGCTTATCTTGATTAGCATAAAGTAGAAAGAAGAATAGTGTTACAGAATATGTAGATAAAGTCATGTGAATGGAACACTTCAGATATTTATTTGCAGTGTTTGATATTATGTTTGCTGAAATGCCTAACCTCTTCGCGAAGTCTTTAGAATTAATTCAATATTTTAACTGCCGAGAAACAAGTGCATTTAATTTGAAATCGAAACAAAGGCAAGGAAACTGATGTTTGAAGATAGAATATGCAGACATTTTCGCTGACTCATGAGTTTTAAACGCACACGCTTATAAAGGTCCCTACTGCCAAGCACCCTTAAAATATCGATTTGAATACGTTTCTGAAGTATTCCTCTGCTGCAAACTTACGAGGTTCACAACAAACTCTTATATTGGCATTAATCTGTGGAATAAAATTGCATTTTGAAGGAACTGGAGCTTAAGAGTTAGGTATTTACTGGGGTAGTCTGAGCGAAGTCTACAAACTTTATTCTGCATCCTGTTAGATTCCATTCCAAATGTGAACCTTTTATGGTATTAATCTTTGGAACAGAATATCCTGCGGAAGGGAAATGGCAACATCATAGCGGTATCGTCCTATCCTGGACCTCGAGGCCGGATTGTGGTCTCGCCCACAATTCCGTCCTGACCACTAATCAATCTTCGGGTTGAATACTCAATCTTCATCATCAGGACAATAAAATTTCAGACTAAAATTGTTTTACTTTATGGACTTAAAATTATAACTAGAATCGAAAATTACAGGAATTATCCGGTTATCTTTTATTATGCATATTTAAGTGGTCAAGTGGTCAAAGAATGCTGCCATTTTGGAATAAATGTTAATAATTTTATATTGTATGTCTCAGTAAATGTTGACGGAATAACTTTTACTCGCCGCTCTGTGGTCTGGTGCACAATTCCCGACCTCGCATGCCACGAGATCTCTGTAGAAATCATGCATTTCCGACTTCGTTGTCCGGCTTCCTCTGCTACGAGCCACGCATACTCGTTTTGAGATTAGACCTTGGATTGAATGTTTTTACACGTGTTCGTACTACAGTATGCATATATGTTAGTAACTCGTGTGTACATGTTAAAGTGCTTTTAAGAAATAAGAATGCAAATAAAAAAACTAGACCGATTTTTTTTACTTATTTTCTGCAGTGTAACGCCAGAGCTCACACTGCTAATAAATGCATTAGGGAATTGCGCGTATATTTGACCAAAGACTTACAAGCACGGGTTGTGGCCTCCTCGATCCTGAACTTATGTGTTGAACTGATTTGTGTGGTTGATAATTTCATGTGTATGAGACAAGACGCTGAGCACTTCAGCATCGTCTATGATAAGGACAAGTAATGCATAGTGTTGTTTAATCCCTTGTGTCCAATTTATACTCAGTCTACAATCTCTAAACCATGAGTTGTCGCAGAGATTCACAAACCGGCGGATAAAAATTATCCCGTCAACGTTCACAAAGAAGCAATTTGTTAAAGCCAGTGCTATTTGTTCCAATAAAATTACAAATATCTCCATCAAGGAGTAAAAACGTATGTAAATACCAGTTATGTACCCGTTTATCTCAATTAACTTGGAAGTAGATAGTTTTTCAAAAAGTATATAGTAGAAGCTATATAAAATGAAAAGGCTGATATGTTTCATTCACATGACTTTCTCTACATATCTGCAACAAATTATTGTTAGAAAGCTTATTCTTCTAATTACTATACGTTAATCGAGAAATAATTAGTAGAAATAGTCTTATTACCTGCTTCCATGTAAGTGCAAGGGAAATAACGGACTAGGATAGGTTAAGGCGATAGTCAAAAGCTGGCTGCTATGTGACTGAAGTTCTTTTGTTTGTATGGACAGAGTTGACAAATTCTTGTATGAGAAAAGTATAAGTGTTTCAAAGCTAAAACCAAAAGCAAGGAATATCTAAAAAACGATCAACTCCACGAAAAAAATGTTTATAACGTAAATTGTGTGTTTTAAGTGCTCTACATATGTTGTGTAAGTTTTTGTCCATCTCTTACGTTTAGTAGTTATGCAAAATTCCGTAAAATTCAGCCAGATTAGTCTTCAGAGGCTATTCCCAGAAAATTCAAGTTATATGTACATTTTATTTGACATGTAAATGTCTTAAATATAAGAGATTTTAATCAAAATCGTTAGAGCCATTTTGGAGAAAATCAAAATGTTAGAAGTTTTTTCCATGTAAAGGGTAGATTGGGGTGGGAGGATTTTCTTTAAAATCTTCGTGTCGCATCCTTGGAAAATACCTAACTTTTACGTTTTTTAGCTATGCTGTCCAAAGACACACACACACGGACCTTTTTCCAAAAATGTTTTTTTTTTAGTTTTAGGGGGACCCAAAACATGTATTTCCGGTGAAACCTCGGTAACGAATTTTGGGGTGGAATACAATACGTTCTCTATACACTATGAAAATACTACGTATAGAGAAGATTTGATCTTTTAGTTTTATTACACACACACACTCACCTACTTTCTCTAACATGCTATGTTCATAGTGTATAGAGAAGGTATGTATTGCACCTAAATATTCGATACCGAAATTTCACCGGAAATATGTTTTGAGGCACCCTGAATTCCCCCCCCCCCCAAAAAAAAAAACTGTGTGTTTGTGTGTGGGCAGCATAGCTCAAAAATGAAAATTCCGATAAATACTAGACTTGGTATTTAAGTTCAGTTAAGTGTCTTACAAGGATGCGACAAGATGATTTTCAAGAAAATCCATTCCCTCATCTACCCTTTACATGGAAACATTTTCGAAAGTTTTGATTTTCTCAAAAATGGCTTAACTAATTTGATTAAAATATCGTATATTAAAGATATTTACATCACAAATAAAAAATGTATCTTGAAGTTTCTGGGAATAGCCTCTGAAGACATCTTTATTCTGGATGAATTTTGCATAACTAGCAAACCATAAGAGATAGACAAAAACTTACTTAACAAAATTTATAGAGCTCACCAAAACACACAATTTATGTTATACCTATACATTTTTTTCGTGGAGTTGACGGTTTTTGAGACATACTTTGTTATTGGTTTCACTTTTCTCATACGACAATTTGTCAACTCCTGGCCATAGAAACAAAGGAACTTCAATCACATAGCAAACGGCTTTTAAAAAATTTGACTTTCGCTTTAGCCTAAGGCTTCTGTTATTTATTTTTCTCTCGGTTTGTATGAAGTAAATAGAAAAATAAGGTTTTTAACAATAATTTGTTGCAAAGATGTAGAGAAAGTCATGTGAATGGAACACATCAGAATTTTACTTTCTCTATGCGTACTATGTGCGTAATATATAGTGAAGGTATTTTATTCCACCCAAAAATTCGATAGAGATTTCACCGGAAATACATGTTTTGGGTGGCCCTGAATTAAAAAAATCTGATGTGTTCCATTCACATGACTTACTCTACTCTGTGTAACAAATTATTGTTAATAAGCTTATTCTTCTATTTATTTCATGCTAATCGAGAAAAAATTAGCAGAAATAGTCTTATTACTTGCTTCCCTGTAAGTAGAAGGGAAATGGGAATATCATAGGTTAAAGTGAAGTCAAAAGTTGATTACTAGGTGACTGAAGCTCCTTTGTTTGTATGGACACGAGTTGACAAGTTTCTGTATGAGAAAAGTACAAGTTTTTCAAAGCTGAAAACAAAAAGATATATCTCAAAAACCATCAACTTCTCGAAAAAAATGTATATAACATAAATTATGTGTTTTAATGTGCTCTACATTTTTTGTGTGGTAAGATTTTGTCCATTTCTTACGGTTTAGCAGTTATGCAAAATGTAAAATTCATCCAGAATAAAGTAGTCTTCAGAGGCTATTCCCAGAAAGTTCAAGATATGCATATTATTTGTCAGGTAAATATCTTTAGTATACGATATTTTAATCAAAATCGTTAGAGCCATTTTTGAGAAAATCGTAATTTTCGAAAAAAAGTTCCATGTAAAGGCTAGTTGGGGGTTGGGGGATTTTCTTGAAACTCTTCGTGTCTGATTCTTGGAAGATACCAACTTAAATACCAAGTTTGGTATTTAACGGTCTTTTCGTTTTTGAGCTATGCTGTCCACAGACACACACACACGGACCTTTTTCCAAAAGTGCTTTTTTTTTTTTTTTTTTTTTTGATTCAGGAGGACCCAAAACATGTATTTCCGGTGAAATCTCGGTACACTATGTACATAGTGTAGAGAGAAGGTATTGTATTCCGCCCAAAAATTCGATACCGAGATTTCAACGGAAATATATGTTTGGGTTCCCCTTATCCAAAAAAAAAGCGTTTATGGAAAAAAAAAAAAAAAAAAAAGTCTGTGTTGTGCGTATGTGTGTCTGTGGACAGTGTAGCTCAAAAACGAAAAGACCGTTAAATACCAAACTTGATATTTAAGTTTGGTTTCTTCCAAGGATGCAACACAAAGATTTTCAAAAACAATCTTCCCACCCCAAACTACCCTTTACATGGAAAACATTTCGAAATTTTTTATTTTCTCAAAATGGTTTTAATAATTTTGATTAAAATATTTTATATTTAAGATATTTACATGGCAAATAAACTGTATACCTTGAATTTTCTGGGAATAGCCTCTAAAGACCTCATTATTCTGGATGACTTTTATTGAATTTTGCGTAACTGGTAAACCGTAAGAGATAGGCTAAAACTTACAACAGAAAAAATTTAGACCATGATAAAACACACAATTTATGTCATATACGTTTTTTTCGTGGAGTTGATCGTTTTTTTAGACATTCGTTATTATTGGTTTCAGTTTTGAAAAACGCACTTTTCTCACACAGGAATTTGTCGACTTCTTGTCCGTATCAACTAAGGCATTTCGGTCACATAGCAACCAGCTTTTGACTATCACTTTAACTTATAGTACTCCCTTATTAAGCTTCTACTAACAAGGATCAAGTAATAAGATTAGAGTCGTATAAGTAGTCAGACTGAAAAATGCAATGACATGACCGGGATTTGAACCACGGATCGCCATATCCGGTCGCTCTTCCAGTGAGCTACTATGGCAACATGCCGGCATAGCATTGCTTTTTTCAACGTTTCCTGGTAAACCACAAGGTGATCTCAAACTGCTTTGAGATGTCAACCCTAATGGCGACTTACAATGTTGTAAGTACAAGTCCCAGGATTCATAATATTGCCAACTATTATGGTCAATGGGTATTGGTTTAATTGTTTTTTCATACAAGCCGTGTGTAGGACAGGAGTTGGATAGGTATCAATGCTATGACGGCATGTTGCCATGGTAGCTCAGTGGAAGAGCAACCGGCTACAGACCGGGATATTCGTGGTTCAAATCCCGTCTATGGCATTTAATTTTTCGTCTGACTACCTATCCAACTACACACGGCTTGTGTGAAAAAACAATTAAACCAAGTAATAAGACTATTTTTTTTTCTCGACTAGCATGAAGTTAATAGCACAATAAGATTTTTAACAATAATTTGTTGCAGAGATGTAGAGAAAGTCATGTGAATGGAACACATCAGAATGTTTATTTTTTTACTTTCTCTACACTTACTATGTACATAATATATAGGGGAAGTATTGTAGTCCACCCAAAAAGTCGATACCGAGATTTCACCGGAATATATGTTTTGAGGTCCTCTGAGTCCAAAAAAATGTAAAAAACGTCCGTGAGTGTTTTTGTGGACAGTATAGCTCAAAAACTAAACGACCGTTAAATACCAAATTTGGAATTTAAATTTGGTATCCTTTTTGGTATATCCATAGTACATGAAGATCTTCATCCTCAAACTACCCGTTACATGGAACACTTTTTGAAAAGTTTGTTTTTCTCAAAAATGGTGCTAACGATTTTGATTAAAGTACCGTATATTAAAGCTATTTACATCACAAATAAACTGTATAGCTTAACTTTTCTGGGGATAGCTTCTGAAGACTGTTCATTCTTAATGAATTTTGCATAACTAGTACATCGTAAAAGATGGACAAAAACTTACTACACAAATATTGTAGATCTCGTTAAAACACAATTTATGTTAGGTATATGTATTTTTGCGCGCAGTTGACCGTTTTCTTTGTTATTAGATTTTGTTTTAAAATATTTAAAATTTTCTCATACGGATATTCGTCATCTCCTGTCCATACAAACAAAGGAACTTCAATCACATAAGAACCAGCTTTTAAAGATTTGAATCTCTCTTTAACGTATGGTCTTTCCTTATTTCCCTTCTACTTATAACGAAGCAAGTAATAAAACCATGCCTGTTAATTTTTGCTCGATTAGCACGAAGTAAATAGAAGAATAAGCTTTTCAACAATAATTTGCTGCAGAGAATGTCAATTGAAATAAACATAAGATTTTTCAATTTAATTTCGTAAGTATGGATGGAATAAGTTAATTTGTGTGTGTGTGTGAGTGACCGCGCGCGGATGTAGTTGTATAAGTAGCATAACCCCAAAACGCAAAGTCCGTTAAATACTACTTATTGCTCAAATTCAGCATCTTGCAAGCGACATGAAAATTTCCAAGAAAGAAAACCCTTCCACAAATTACCCTTTCGTTTGTCCCATAGCTCAGACGATAGAGCGCCATGTACCTCCTGTACGAGAGATTCCGTTGCAATTCCCGGCTGGGGTGGAAATCATTTCTGAGGCCAAGAATATTCCGCATCCTTCCCAGAGTTCTGAAGTATGTACAAATGGGAGTGTGATCTAATGCAGAAGAAGCTGATGTGTTTCATTCACGCGATTTGCTCTTCCTATTCGTAACAAACTATTTTTGCAAAAGCTTATTCTTCTATCTACTTCGTGCTAATCAAAATAGACAACAGAAGTACCTTATTATTTAGTTCCCTGAAAGTAAGGGGAATAAGGAAACACAATAGGCTAAAGCAATAGTCAAAACTTTTAAAATCTGTCGCTATGTAAAACAATTGAAATTCGGGATATTTACAAAGATTAAGTAAAATAAAAGAGAGCTGAAATGAAAGATGACTTCCTGTTTGAGAAAAAGTTGAAGCAAATAACAAAGAATATCTCGGAAACGATTAACTCTACAAGAAATGTATGACAAAATTTTGTTTTTTTTAACGAGATCTCATTTTTATGCAGTAAGTTATCTTATCCCTTAGGGTTTACCAGATATGCAGAGGGCATGCAGATTGAAGGACTTCAGTGGCTATACCCAAGAAATTCCGAATATATGTTTTATTTGTCATGTATATATCTTTAATATATGATATTTTAATCAAAATGGCTCTTAAGAATTTTAATTAAAATACCATACATTAAAAATATTTATATGGCAGATGTAATTTATATACTGAATTTCTCGGGAATAGCCCCTGAAGCCCTTTTCATTCCAAATGACTTTTACATAACTGGTTAGCCGTAAGAGATAGAAGAAAAAAAAAAACTTACTATACAAAAATGTAGAACTCGTTAAAACACAGTTTGGCATTTACAATTTTTTGTAGCACTGACAATTTCAGAGGTATTTCCTGTTATTCGTTTAACTTTTCCATTTCTCTAACCCTCACCCGTTTAATATATTTCTTGTTTTTCTCCTGTCCATGGAAAGAAAAATGAATGTCAATAACGATCACATAGCGACAGCCTTTAAAACAATCTCACTGTCGTTTTAGTTTATGTATGCATTACCCTGTTTCCCATCTACCTATAAAGAACCATGTAATACGATAATTTCTGGTAATGTTTATCTTGATCAGCACGATGTAGATAAAAGGATAATCTTTTGTAGAACAGATTCACAAAGGCATGTAATTTAACTCATCAGATTTTTATTGTAAAACTCGTTCATACTTCCAGACCCGCGGATGTAGTGTAAAGCACAATCCTCAGCCGGGGATTGAACCCAAAGTCCATTGCTCTTCATTAGCAGTGTCTTTAACCGTATTGTCTATTTAAATCTTGGCGTACCCTATCTTGTGCATTGTACATGTAGTAGACTGCGCTAATCCGTTGGAAGAGTACACATTGTTTAACTCTTGATGGCAATACAAGCCAGGCCAGGCAGACTTCCAAAGGCTGTCAGTGAGCCCACGTTTCTTGGCACGCGCTTCACGTTCGTCTGTCTCCGCTATTATTATATGGGGGCTACCTTTACAGCGCTACGCTGCTGGACTATTAATGCGTTTAACAGTATACAGGCATCTCGCATATCCACCTTCTTTATTTATTCACTTTTATTTATAGTTTTAACGTCCTTTGTGATCTTGAGGAACACGAGCGAGGGCAGGTGAATATTTTGTGGAAAATATAGCGCAGTAGTCCTCAGAAAAATAACATAAGCTTTTTTACTCTGTCGACTTGGTTCAGTCCGGTGCACGGATATTTCGATGCTGTTGGCGTGTTTTGGTATGTTTCTTAATTTAATGTAAGCGAAACCTTTACACCATTTGTGTTCCACACGAGTCCTGACTTTACCGATATCCTATTGGATTGTATTAAAGTCCGACACACAGGCAATGGCCGATATACAAAGCGTGGCCAAGGTGAGTAGTGCAAGGGGAGGGATAAGGAAGCAATTTAACCGGAGTGGAACGGTTATTATCAACACTACCTCCTGGCAGAATGGGTGCTGTTATAAGGAACAAGGGACCGTGGATTAATTAGTATAAGGTTAGCTTACTTTAATTCCATGTTCGTCTTTTGTGTTTGCTCACTTATGTTTGTATACTTAACGAAAACATGTTTTACGACTGATTTTGAATACTTGGTATGTTTTGTGTATATTGTGCTTTACATTACAGCAACTTATTTTGAAGTGAAATGACATGATTCGAACTAAATATGTGTAATGTGGTGTTTAAGTTAATACACATGTAATAAAACATAAATTTGCCTCATCTCTCATTCCCTTTCTCCGCAAAAAGATGCAAACCTGAGCATTTTCACTATTCAAAAAGGATTGACAATCTGGATATTGCTCATTTGTTCAAGAACCGATGATAATATAAATAAAAATAACCGGCATTCTGAAAGATATGTTTCAATGCATATAACGTTCTGGTTTGCCTCCGCTATCGCCAAACAAAGGTTAAGCGCATGCTACCAATCAGGCCTTGCTATAGCGACAGGTTTGAACTGGGGCCGTTGCAGAGGAGTGGTGCAATTCACCTACCGTCCTAAACAGCGGTTCCTCATATCGCCACGTTTTCGTGTACCGTGCTGTACCTACTTAGTACACAGGTAGAGGAGGTATTACATTCCATTCAGCAATTCGATATCGAGATTTCTTGAAAATACGAGGTGTGTTCCAGAAGTACCCGACCTTACAAAGAAAGCATAAACATTTGGGGGGAAAACATATTTATTTCCCTACATAGTCTCCCTTCAGCTCTATACACTTTTCCCAGCGAAGTTCAATAGCTTCGATACCCTGTTTATAATGAGAACTATCGAGGTCTACAAAATAGCCATCAACTGCAGTCTCCACCTCTTCATTGTTGACAAATCTTCTACCACCAAGTCATTTCTTAAGTTTGGAAACAGAAAATAATCAGAGGGGCTAAATTTGGAGAAGAGGGGGCACGAGGAAGCAGTTCGAACTTTTATTTTGGTCATGACAATAGTGGATGTGTGACTGGTGCATTGCCTTGATGAAACAAAGCTTTCTTTTTCGCTAAATGCGGCCATTTTTTACTCAATTTCATCACTCAAACGCTATAAAAAGTTCGCATAATATTCGTAATTGATTACTTTTCCTTTTTTGAGGTAACCAATGAAAATTATCCCGCGTGTGTCCCAGAAAACTGACGCCATGACCTTGCCTGCAAATGAAACTGTCTTCGCCTTCTTTGGAGCCGATTCTCCCCTTCCATTCCACTGTTTTGATTGCTCCTTCGTCTCAGGTGTGAAGTGATGGGCCAAGGTTTCATTCATTATTATGAATCGACAAAAAAACAACAGCTTTATTGCAGCGAAACATTGCCAAACACTCGACTGAAACATCCCCACGACGCTTTTTTTTTTTTTTTTTTAAATAAAGTTTAACGTCCTTTAACCTGGTTGGTCATATCAGACGATGAATGAAATTGGTGAAATGGTGCTCAAATGATCTCGGGGTCCATGGAGCTTAAAGCTACTCGACATTCGTCTTCTCAGGATAAGAGAAAACCCCGAAAAAAAACCTTATCCGGGTAACTCACCCTAAGCGAGATTCGAACTCGGGACCTGTTGAATGTGAGGTAGACACACTACCCAGGTGGGCCGACGCTGTTTTTGTTCTATTGTGAGTAATCGCGGGACCCACCTTGCACTTAACTTTCTTATATCCACATTTTCAGTCAGCATGTGATGTATAGAACTTTTTGAAATGCCTGAAATGTCTGCTAGCTCGTGCACTTTCAGTCGACGGTAATCCAATACCATTTTGTGGATTTTCTTTACACTGGTAAGCTCATTTGGTCGACCAGTGCGATGTTCGTCTTGGCAACTCATACGGCCACGCTTAAACTCTGCCACTCAATATTTCACTTAAACGAAGGAGTATGCTCCCCCAAAGTAAAATCTAGCTTTAATATTAGTTTGACTAATCCTTCAAATGAAAATATTGTATCACATAACGATGGCCAGTTTTATCCATGTTTACAAATTCGCTGAGAGCATTCACTAATGATGGCTGCTAAAAAAATGCTAAACAATTGTTTCATATAGCGACCGGCTTTTAAAGGAATTAACAATCGGTTTAGCTTAGTGTATCCCCTCATTTACTTTCTACTTACAAAAAAAAAAAAAAAAACAAACAAACAAACAAAAAAACAACACACACACACACACAAGTAATAAGGCCATTTATTTTGCTAATGCTTATCTCGATTAGCATGATGTAGATAAAAGAATACCTTTTTGTAAGATTTTTTTTTGGGGGGGGGGCAGCTAGAGAAATTCATACGAATGGAACCCATCACATTCTTATTTAACAAAATATCCAACGTTTTAGAAGCATTGGGTTTCGTTGAAAACACGCGGACATAGATTATGAAGTTTAAGGTTTAAGTTTGTGACCTAGTTATTTATTAGAACTTCTTTATAAGAAGGCTGCCATAAAGACAACGTACATAACTTACACACAAATAATATTTTTACACTACACTATATCAGTAAATTAAATACTCAAATGTTTATACATATTATATGTAAGTTAATTATCTCGTTTGGACGTTTTGTTAGCCGTAAAGGTGGTGGCAATGTTAAAAAGCCCTACCTTTTTAACTTCTATGGATCACAACTTAACTAATAATTACAACGTTTTGGGTTTTTTAACACTATAGGACACAAAATCATGTTAAGGGTATGTATGACTCAATATAAAAAATCTGATGTGTTCCATTCACATGCCTTTCTCTATATCTCTGCAACAAATAATTGTTAAAAACCTTATGCTTCTATTTACTTCATGCTAATTGAGAAAAAAATGACAGAAACAGTCTTATTATTTGCTTCCTTGAAAGTAGAAGCGAAATAAGGGAGCACCATAGGTTAAAGTGGTAGTCAAAGGCTGGTTGCTAGTGACTGAAGTTCCTTTGTTTGTATGGACAGGAGTTGACAAATTCCTCTATGAGAAAATATAAGTTTTTGAAAGGTGAAATCAAAAACAATGAATAACTCAAAAACGATCAACTCCACGAAAAAAATTTATATAACAAATTGTGAGTTTTAACGTGTTGGGTAGTGAGCTTTCGTCTATCTCTTACCGTTTAGCAGTTAAGCAAAATTCGGCAAAAGTCATCCAGAATAAAGAGGTCTTCAGAGGCTATTTCCAGAAAATTCAAAATATACATTCTATTTGGTATATAAATATACGGGATTTTAATCAAAATCGTAGAGCTATTTTTTTTAGAAAATCAAAATTTTCGAAAAAAGTTCCATGAAAAGGGTAGCTGGGGGTGGGGGATTAACTTGAAAATCTTCGTTGTGCATCCTTGGAAGATACAAAACTTAAATACCAAGTTTGGTTTTTAACGGTCTTTTCGTTTTTGGGCTATGCTGTCCACAGACACACACATACGGACATATTTCTAAAAATGCTTTTTTTTTTATTCAGGGGTTTCAAAACATATATTTCCGGTGTAATCTCGGTATCGAATTTTTGGGTGCAATACAATACATTCTCTATACACTATGTACACAGTACGTATAGAGAAAGTAAAAAGGATAATTGGCCACCAGGCGCCATTTTTAAATCCTTTAACTGGAGCTACAGCAAAGTATAACCAATGAAACTGTACTGGACTCTACAAGAAAAACTTCAGTTCGACAAGATACCATTCTCATCATGCAAAGTAGAAACCGAAGTTGTCCAGAAGAAAAGCAGCAGCAGAAGAGAGAGAGAAAGGAGCAGTTTTTCTGTTACACAAATAAAATTTGCTGTATATGTTCATAGAGGTCTGTGAATAAGATATGCCCTAGGTCTTACTGTCAGATATATTTAAGCATATCCTTTAAATTTTCAAGCATAATAATTATAGTTTTATAACAAAAATGGTACATTCATAAGTTTAAAAAGTCGGAGCCTAAACCATAGGAGACACATAGGACAATTTCAAAAGTAGATGTATTGTGACCCTGGGGTTAAATATTAGACCAACATTTTAACTTTTTTGGCACAAGGCGCTTTTTCAGTGAGTGACAAAAACATAAACATATTTGACCATAATCTCCAAACATTATAGCAAAATGGATGACAGCTTATTTGTACTATATTACATGTTTTAAACATTTCAAAAAGCTAGCATTATTAGTTTGGAATCTCAAACTTTCAGTCAAACAATTCCTTAAATGTTTCAGTAGAATACCGCAGCTAAGGGTCTCAAGAGTATTCGTGGTCGATTAAGCGTTTTAAATATTACATTCTTATTGCAGTTGAAACTTCCCTATGAGCGAAGTCAATTTAAAGTGGCGTGAGAAGTCAATGTCCGTACATGGTTGTTTAACCTCATGTCATTTACGGCTTTTTGCAAAGATAGTGCCTAAAAAGACAATCATGAGCTCTAATATAACTTTTCAAGAACAATATAATATACTGGCTTATTGTCACACTCCATTAGCTCTGTGTATCCAATATCCTTATTCACTACCTTCAGCGAAGACGGTCCATGCTTTCAAAAGATCGGGAGACTCTACTACCCTTTAAATGACGCATGAATAAAAGTATTATGGATTGAGGTCAGGAGAACCATAAAACCAGGATGTTGTGTCCCACGAACACTTGGCTGATTAGTGTGTTGCGTTTTGGTCACAAATGGATGAACCCACTACTGTTTATCTGCAAACCTACGTTTTGTAGGTTTGTGCAATTGTCAATTTTATTCAGCTCTGGCCACTTCAATGGATACCGATACGTATTAATGTTCCTTTAGGGTCAATGACAATGTACTAATGATAATAGATTTTAATTGTAACCAAATTGCTAACATACGTATACTTTATTTTGATTGAAATTCAGGGAATTATTAATAATCTGCTGGTTTTTGCTAAAGAACAGAATTCTTTTAGAAGGGTTGGAAATGGTTACGTTTAATTTAATAACAATTTAGAGATTGCCTCTTTAGGCTGGTGGTTAGTATATTAACTTCTAAATCCGAGGCCCGATGTTCGATTCCCATCTGGAAGTTGGGAGTTTTTCTTTGGCCAGGTACTCTTCATTCTCCTAGACTTAGTACGAACAAAAGTGAGAATTCAATGTAATAACAAAAGTAACACTAACCAAAATTTTTAACACAATGCGAACGAGTGTACATCGGCGCAAATGCTCTTTTCTGACAAGGCAGCTGATATGACCTTAGATGTTAAAGCGTCGTCTAAATACATTGGTAGAATAAACGGAACATTAAAAATTCTAATGCGTTACATTCACTTGGATTCCTCTGCCCATCATTCAGGAAACTGTCCTTACACAAGCTTATTCTTCGATCTCCGTGGTAATACACATACGTTGTATTACACATTTCGTTATAGGTATAACAAGTATACAATAAGCTAAAGCAATAAGTTAAATATTTTCGAAACTGTAGCTATGTGATAGTTTTGAAATTGTGTTCCTTTTGCTTAAATACGAAGAATAAAGATGGAGAAAAAATACAAGCGATTTGCAGATAAATGGTACACAGTATGTAAAGATTTAAACAATTGCAAAAATGTCTCGATAGTGGTCAGCATCAGGGAAAAAAAAAAGAGTTATTTGAGAT
The DNA here is from genome assembly GCA_030762935.1 of Hymenopus coronatus. Classification (NCBI taxonomy): domain Eukaryota; kingdom Metazoa; phylum Arthropoda; class Insecta; order Mantodea; family Hymenopodidae; genus Hymenopus; species Hymenopus coronatus. Next base: position 67,493,654 of record CM060898.1, on the reverse strand, counting down.
AAATTGTGTTTCGACAGATCTACAAGATTCTATATCTTACAGGAGCTATTGGTGGTCTTAATCAAATTTTCCTTCGTAAAATTCTTTTATCCTTATATCAAAAGAGAGAAATCTTTTGAATAGATTTGCAATCCAATACCTTTAACCTCACCATTTTCTATTGCAACGATGATTATTCTGAATAAATCATAAAGAGATTGGAATATTACATTTTATTGCCAGTTGCGCAAAAGTTGTTCAGAATAAAGAGAGATGCTAATATAGATTATTCAAGATACAGACATCAATTGTTATAAAATTATCTTAAATATATGATGTTTTAATAAAAATAATTAGCATTTTTACTTTCTCTACAGTACTATGCACATAGCGTGTAGAGAAGATATTGTATTACACCCAAAAGTTCGATACCGAGATTTCATTGGAAATATCTTTTGAGGCCGCCTGAATCCAAAATATAAAAGGATTTTTAGAAAACTGTCCGTGTGTGTGTCTGTGTGTGTGTGTGTGTGTGTGTGTGTGTGTGTGTGGGTGTGGGCAGTATAGCTCAAAAACGAAAAGTCCTTTCAATACCAAACTTAGTATTTAAGTTCAGTATCTTCCAAGGATGCGACACGATTTTCAAGATTTCCCCCCACCCCAACTACCCTTTATATGGATGGAACATTTTTCAAACATTTTGATTTTCTCAAAAATAGCTGTAACGATTTTAATTAAAATGTATGGATGAATTTTGCGAAATTTTGCAAAACTGGTAAACCGTAAGATACAGACAAAAATTTACTTCATAGAAAATCTTGAGCTCGTTAAAACATAATTTATGTTAGATACATTTTTTTCGTGGAGTTGATCGTTTTTTAGATATTCCTTGTTACTGGTTTCAGTTATAAAATACTTATACTCTTCTCATATGGGAATTTGTCAACTCCTGTCCTTACAAACAAAGGAGCTTCAATCATAGAGCACGCAGCTTTTGACTCACTTTAGCCTATAGACTACCTTAGTTCTCTTCTACTTACACGGAAGCAAGTAATAAGACGATTTCTGCTATTTTTTTTTTCTCGATTAGCATGAAGTAAATAGAAGAATAAGCTTTTTAACAATAGTTTGTTGTAGATATGTAGAGAAAATCATGTGAATGGAAAACATAAGATTTTTAGAAAAATAACCATGTGTGTTTCTGTCTATCTGTCTGTCTGTCAGTGTCTGTGAGCAGCATAGCTAAAAAAGTTCGTTAAATACCAAACTTGGTATTTAAGTTCAGTATCTTCCAAACATGCGCCACGAAAATTTTCTAGAAAATCCTCCCACCCCAACTACCCTTTACATGAAAAAAATTTCAAATGATTTTGATTTTCTCAAAAATGGCTCTAATGATTTTGATTAAAATATTGTATATTAGAGACATTTACATGACCAATAAAATGTGTATCTTGAATTTTCTGGGAATAGCCTTTATTCTGAATGAATTTTGAGAAATTTTGATTAACTGGTAAAACGTAAGAGGTAGACAAAAGCTTACTTAACAAAGAATTTAGAGCTCGTTAAAATACACAATATACGTTTACATATACATTTTTTACTTTCTCTATACGCACTGTGTACATAGTGTGCAGAGAAGGTATTTTATTGTACCCAAAAATTCGATACCGAGATTTCACCAGAAATATATGTTTTGAGACCTCCTGAATCCAATAAAAGCATTTTTAGAAAAATTTCCGTGTGTGTGTCTGTGTGAGTGTGCGTGTCTGCGTGTCTGACTGACTGACTCTCTGTCTGTCTGTGGGCAGCATATCTCAAAAACGAAAAGACCGTTAAAAACCAAACTTGGTATTTAAGTTTGGTATTTTCCAAGGATGCGGCATGAAGATTTTCAAGAAAATCCCCCCGCCCCAACTACCTTTTACATAGAACTTTTTTTCGAAAATTTTGATTTTCTCAAAAATGGCTCTTAATGATTTTGATTAAAATGACAAATGAAATGTATATTTTGAATTTTCTGGGCATAGCCTCTGAAGACTACTTTATTCTGGATGAATTTTATGGAATTTTGCATAACCGTATGACATGGACAAAAATTTATCACACAAAAATTATAGAGCACGTTAAACCACACAATTTACGATATATACATTTTTTCATGGAGTTGATCGTTATTGCCATGTTCCTTGTTTTTAGTTTCAGCTTTGAAAAACATACGTTTCTCATACAGGAATTTGACAACTCCTGTCCTTACAGACAAAGGATCTTCAGTCACATAGCAACCAGCTCATGACTATCACTTTAACCTATGGTACTCCCTTATTCGCTTCTATTTACGAGGAAGCAAGTAATTAGACTATTTCTGCTAATTTTGTCTCGATTAGCATGAAGTAAATAGAAGCATAAGCTTTTTAACAATTTGTTGCAGAGATGTAGAGATTTCATGTGAATGGAACACATCAGATTTTTTTTCGTTGGGTTGAACGTTTTTGTGACATTCCTTGTTATTGGTTCAGTTATCACACTTGAACTTTTCACATACGGTAATTTGTCAACTCCTGGCAATGCAAAGAAATGGATTTCATCCACACGGCAAGCAGCTTTTAAAGATTTGGCTGTCGTTTTAGCCTAGTGTATTCCCTTATTTCTCTTCTACTTACAAGAAAACAATTCTGTTAATGTTTATCTCGATTAACATGAATTAGATAGAAGCATAAGCTTTTTAACAATAACTTGTCACAGATATGTAGTAAAAGTCATGTGAATGAAACACATCAGATTTTTTAAAATATTGAACATTTTGAAAAATCTTTCTTTTTAAGGTTTATTTGGGGTGGGGCTTTTTTCTTGAAACATCTTTTATTCGCATTCTTGGAAGTTCGGTGAGAGAGAGAAAGAGAGAGACAGACCTTTTTCTAAAATTGTTATTAAGGGTGTCTCAAAACGTGTATTACGGTGAAAACTCTGTATCAAATTTTTTGCATGGAATACGATTCTGAACTAATTGGTATAGAAAGCAAATACTGTTAAATTGAAGTAATGCTTTTATGCTGTAAGCATTGTAGCTTCAGCAAGTTTTCTTGCTCTGTTGTAAAATTTATTCAGTTGGTTGTGTGCTTTTGGAAATAAGTTCCTCATATCCCTGTATTTAATATTTGTAATTTTTTATTGGTTCCACTTGTGAGTTATTGCAATCTCCCAACAGGAAATTTCAACCAAGTGTGAATTTCACAAATTCTTCGGCCCATGAAATATGAACATATGTTTGTTATTCATGACGTACCACTCAGCTGTTATAATAATCATAACGATGTCAGTGGGAAACACGAGGGGTTCCGCCCAAGTCCCCAGGCAAGTGCCATGGTGGATGCCCCCTAAATATAGCGCAAAGGAAGGCCAGAGAGAAGGCACGATGCCATATCCTTGCAGGCCAGGAGTGCCCTCGACGTTAATGCTTCTAGTCTACCAAAGAATCGAGTTGAGCGTGGTGTCTTTATTTTTGTGTTATTGTTCGCCGTTGAGTTGGAAACGCCACTGAACACGTGACGTGTGCCTTACATTTATGGTGATGAACTCTTGTGTTTGAATAATTGGCGCATTGGCCCCCATCCATGTAGTGACGATTAATGCATGCATATCCTGAGGTCGACGACAGCATTGTACATGATTGTAGGAAGATCGTAATGTACCACTAAATTTATTTCAAATTTAAAAAGAACACACACGTGATCAGTTATCACACAAAGAATATTCGGAACTAATGCTTAAATTTAGAATAGTTACGGACTTTCCTATTAAAACAATTTGAAGTAGCAACTTTCACTGTCGATGCTTGTTTACCTTTTACGACTGTCAATATCGAAGTCCTTGGATGATTTAAAGAAGAAAGACCTGTTTATTGAGTGTGTCCCCGACCTAACCTAACAAATATAGCGCCTTGGTTTATTTTTGTGAAAGCTGTTTTTTATATTGCACAATTATGATAATGTAACTTTCAATGAAAAAGTGGAAGTTGTATTATTTTACTTTCATTGTGACTTAAGCTAATGCATCGGTGAACCTTGAGAAGTCTAAAACCTGTGCAAGTAATAAAAATATTTGAGATAACTTAACGTGTAAACAGTTTGAAATAACAGTTTAAATGTTTGGCGTAAATACTTTTTATAAACATTTTATTGATATTCTTTTAAGAAAAATGTTATGTGTTCCGTGCACATGGCTTTCTCTACAATTCAGCAACAAATTATTGTTATAAAGCTTATGCCTCTATTTACATCATGCTAAGCGAGAAAAAAACTACCTTATAATTAGAAGAGAAATAAGGGGGTACCGTAGGTTAGAGTGATAGTCAAAAGCTGGTTGCTATGTGACTGTATGGACAGGAGTTAACAAATTCCTGTCTGAGGAAAATATACGTTTTTTAAAGCTGAAACCAATAACAAGGAATATCTCAAAAACTACATACTCCACGAAAAAAATTGTATACAACATAAATTGTGTGTTTTAACCTGCTCTACACTTTTTTGTGTGGTAAGTTTTTGTCCTGTCTTACGGTTTAGCAGTTAAGCAAAATTCATCCAGAATAAAGTAGTCTTCAGAGGCTATACCCAGAAAATTCAAGATATGCATATTATTTGTCATGTAAATATCTTTAATATACGATATTTTAATCATAATCATAATCGTGAGGACCATCAAACTTTTCGAAAAAAGTTCCATGAAAAGGGTAGTTGGGGTGTCACATCCTTGGAAGATACCAAACTTAAATACCAAATTTGGTATTTAACGGTCTTTTCCTTTTTGAGCTATGCTGTCCACACACACACACACACACACACACAAACACACACGCGCGCGCACCCACCTTTTTCCAAAAATGTTTTTTTTGGATTCAGGGGGACCCAAAATATGTATTTCCGGTAAAATCTCGGTATCGAATTTTTGGGTGCAATACAATACCTTATCTATACACTATGTACGTAGTACGTGTAGAGAAAGTAAAAACGAGTTTTCTTTTCCCTATAAGCCAGTAAATTCTTCTGCCACATATTTTTTTTTTTCTTTTTCTTCAACATGAATTATTTAAAAACGTTTAACTTTCGGGCTTTATTATTTTTAAATTTAAATTGTTTTAAGTAGATGCACTACTAAATTTAAGCCATCAAATTTGGGTATTCTTACTTGTTTAATTTTGTCTCCATAATATTCCTACTACCTACTATGATAATTATATGTGTGCCAGGTTTCACAGCGTTTGTCGGCGTTAAGTGCCTCTAATTTGTGTCCTTTTAACTGTTTGTAAGGAATTAATATGCCCAGAGCGCTTGCCAAGATGTTGCTCTTCTTGGAGAACAGTTATTCTAACATATGACAGCAGTCTTTCACCGTGGAGAAAAGCCGTACAAAACACAAGACCATGTACAATAAAACGAACATTTTTGTTTTGCTAAAAACATGCATGGTCATAATTTTTCTAAGGGTTTTCAGGTGTTACAATATTTTTATAGAAAAATATCCCAAATATAAATACTGTTTTACTTTCTCTACCACATACAATGTGTATAGTCTTTACATAGAAGGAATGCATTCCACCTAAAAATTCTACCGCGAGATGTTACCGGAAATACATGTTTTGAGGGCCCTTGAAAAAATAAACATTTTAACAAAACCTTCGTGTGGGGGTGTGGCAGATGACAGCATGACTAAAAAATGGAAAGTTGTCTATATACCAGACTCAATTATGAGTTTGTCTTCGAAGCATACGACGTAATGACTTTTAAGGAAATTCCCCACCCCCATTTACGTGAATCATTTTTGGAATATATTTATTTTCTCAAAAAAGGCTCAAATGATTTTTCTTAAAATATCCTATGTTTAAGATTAATTAAACATAAAAATTAAACATATTTTTTGATTTTTTTTAGAATAGCCACTGAAGCTCTCTTCATTCTGGGTGACTTTTGCAAACTGGTAAACCGCAGGAGGGAGACAAAAATGTAGATCTCGTCAAAATACACAATTTGACAATTTATGTCAAATAATTTTTTGTTAAGCTCACAATTTCACATATTCTTCGTTATTGGTTTCAAGTTTTTCATACTTTACTCAAATGGAAAGTGGTTATGTTTTTTCTTTTTGTAAACAACGTCTAGTTGTGCTAAGAGAACGGGATTTCAATGCCATAGCGACAATACTTAAAAAAGTTGACTATCGTTTTGCCTATTGAATTTCCTTCTCTCCCATTGTACCTACATGGAAATAAGATGTAAGATCATTTCTGCCCACGTTAGTTCGATTAGTATGAAGTAGATAGTGGAATAAGCTTTTGTAAGAATAGTTTGTTGCAGAAAAGGTACGGAAAGTAATCTTATTTTAAAACATTTTTTTTTTTTTTTTACCTTATTACTTTTACTCCACGTACTATGTACACAGTATAAAGAGAAGGTATTGTATTGTACCTAAATATTCGATACCGAGACTTCACCGGAAATACATGTTTTAGGACCCCCTGAATCTAAAAAAGAGTCCGTGTGTGTGTGTCTAATCTGACTGCGGGCAGCATAGCTCAAAAACAGAAAGCCCGTTAAATACCCTTTACATGTAAATATTTTCGAAATTTTTTATTTTCTCAAAAATGGCTCTAACGACTTTGATTATAATATCGTATATTAAAGATGTTTACATGACATATAAAGTGTATATCTTCAATTTTCTGAGAATAGCCTCTGAAGATATATTTATTCTGGATGAATTTTTCGGAATTTTGGATAACTGGTAAACCGTAATAGACAGACAAAAACTTATGCATAAAAATCTAGATGTCGTTAAAACACAAAATATATGTTGCGTACATTTTTTTCGTGGAGTTGACCGTTATTGAGATATTCCTTGTTATTTGTTTCAGCATTAAAATACTTGTACTTTTCTCCTACGGGAATTTGTCAACTCCTGACCATACAAACAAAGGAACTTCAATCACACAGCAACCAGCTTTTAAAAAAATTGCCTATCGCTTTAGCCTATGGTACTCTCTTATTTCAAGGAAGCAAGAAATAAGACTCTTTCTGCTAATTTTTGCTTGATTAGCATTAAGTAAATAGAAGAATAAACTTTTTAACAATTTATTACAGAGATTTAGGGAAAGTCATGTGAATGGAACACGTCAGATTTTATTTTTATTCTATAACAATATTTTGTAGTGTATGATTAGGGGGAAAGCACACATAACACACACACACACAAAACGAAGAACATTTTTCATTTTCTAAAACATGCATGGCGCAATTTTTAAAACGTTTTCCGGTGTTAGAAACAATGTTTCCAGAAAAGTATCCAAAATATAAATACCACATTTTTACCATGCGGAAATAGCATAACACATGAGATAGCGTACTAATTTGGCTCGAACTTAAAAAAAAAACAAAAAGAAAACTGTTTTATTAAAATATACATTCGCCGTGACACACACAACAAATTAATTAAATAAGCATAGTTCTGTAAGAAAAGAAACAAATAATAGTTCAATACACAGTTACTTAATTCAAATACTTCGCTCCCACTGAAGAGAGAAAGTGATCAAAAACATTTATATACCGCTTTTGAAAGTGAATTACCATCATCAAAATGTTTCCATGAAGCTTTGCATTTTGTTCTTTTAGTTTGTAAATTTTTCATTTCAATGGGTAAAATTTGGTCACTTTTGAGTTCATATAAGGAGAACCTATAAGGAATAGTAATAGGGTTGCAGTTTTTTAATTTTAAGTAATTTTTTATTGATATAAATTGTATCGTATAGAATATTTTGAATCTTAATGGGGATGTAACCAATATGGAGTAAAGTATTGCTTTTGAAATCTGCATATTTTGCATTGTGTGAACATTTCAGCGTAATATATCCATTCGATGCTTTTAAAATATGAATACGTTTACAGGCCTGATCCCATGTGCGCTGTAATTTATGGTTGTTTTTTCTTCAAACAATATTTTTCAATATAAGGATAGGCTTTTTCTGGAACTGAGGAGATAGAAATTTGAAACTTTAAGGGATAAGAACAATATGCATTTTATGACGCTCGTAATGCTAATACTAAAATATGCATTATAGAGGTTGACGTGAAAAATTAATATCTACTTCCCTCCACATAATATAAAATCGAAATATTGTTCCATTTTTATCAATAATTTATCCGATTTTCTTGTAACTTTAAAGTAAATATGCTAAAATTCCTTGACTTAGCAACTGTATTGATAAAAAAGTAACATTTAAACATTTCAATTTTTGTGTAATTATTTTTATATAGAAATGCCAATTTTATGATAAGTTTATATCGAGTAATAATAATAATAATAATAATAATAATAATAATAATAATTTAGCCAGGTTTCAGTCGTAGTACTTTTAAATATTTAGTAATATCGTTTATACTTTCCTTATTGATAGCGATTGTTTCCATAATATAAATTCAATAAATTGTAAAAATTAAAGATGTCACCTAAGAGAACAGTATTAAAATGCACAATGCAGGGTCGGTTTGACTTCTGCAATTAAAAAACAAATGTTATGTAATTTTCAGTTTTGAAGTTTAAATTATTAATGAATTTTACGATATTTTCTGTCAGCTTCACGGATGCATTACCTAAAATACGCTGTGGGAGTTAGTTTTTTGAGGTTTCATTTTCTCGTAGAAAAATAAAGCGACCTCTTTTGAAAACATCATACTAAAAATTAAATGTTGACTAGTACTTTAATGGTTTGAGACTGCTAAAGAGATAGCTTTAATAGTACAATAATATTATGACCTGCCGTTCCATTAGCTTTATTAAACACAACTGCTGACAATATAAATCGGAAGGATGTATTAAAAGCAAGAACTCGGGACTAAACATATCCACCATGTTGAAATATGGCGTTGAGACATGTGGGATGCTACAGTCAGGTCAGGTTTGCGACCTCCAACATTTTGTTACGTGGTACACCACAGCTACAGTACGTTGGTGTTTGACCTTGGCAAAAGTATGGTCTGGTTTCTACACCTCAGAAATTGCTTCATTTTGCTTGAACTAACGCCTTTGTGCTTAAAACATGCTGTCTAACTTTGTTATTGAGGGTTCAGATAATATTTGATTATTTGTTGTGATGTACTGAGTACAATAGCAACTTACCATTAGAAGCATAAATGGTCAGGGAGGGGGGGTCACGTGATAGCAATGTCGCTTTCTATATGGCCGTTGACGATTGAATCTGCAACATAATGCAATACTGCACAGTCGAAATTAAGTCAGACTGAAAAATTCAATGCTATAGCCGGGATTTGAACCACGTATTTCTTAGTCTCTGTCCAATTGCTCTAACTATTGACTCGCGTTTTCCCCAGTAAACTAACAGTTGGCACATGTCGCGCACCAGTTCTTGACGAATGGCAATTTTAAATGAGAGATTAAATGCCAATCACTTACTCGTCTACACTGTATTCTGGAAACCTAATCATATGGAAGCGGAGCTGTTATTGTAGCAAAGTATTTGCTGATCTGTTTATCAAGGGAGGCTAGCTCACTATCTTCGCTGAAGTCATTCGTCTAGAAGAAACGAGCAGCCTGTATCGGTATGTTTACATCTTAGCTCAGTGGTTAGAGCAACCAGGAGATCCATGAATAATATCCGGATTATGACATTGCATTTTTAAATCTGACTCAAGGTCCAACTTATTTTACACACGGCTAGTGTGGAAGAAACATTCATAATACAATACAGTTTTCAAGACAAATGTGAAAATGTATTACTTTCTTTATTACTTCCGGAAATGTATGTTTTGAATAAAGTTTTAGAAAAATATCTGCGTGCGTGTGTGAATGAGCACCTTAAAAACGAAAAGTGGGTTAACCAGACAAGATATTAAAGTTAGCTAGCTCTCCTTGATAGTGTGAGGGATAGTGGGTCTGCCACATTTTCAAGAGGTCGCAATTTCGAATCTCGCTTGGGTGTTACACCGTAAGGTTTTCTCTGGGTTTTCCCTTATCCTGAGAAGACGAATGGTGAATAACGTTAAGCTCATTTGAGCATCATCTCACCGAGTTCATTCCTTGTCCGATATGACCACTCAGGTTAAAGGATGTTAAGCGCATCATCCAACCATCACAGAGTGACCAACTCTTAAAATATTTTACTATCTTTTAAGCCTACTTTAATCCTCTATACTTGTTGTATCCACAAGGAAATGTTTGATGAAATAATTTCTAAAGATATATCGATTAACATGAAGTAATATCACGGGTTCAAACCCGGCGGAAGATGGATTCTTTCGGGCGTAAAAATCCATGGCTTCCTTCGGAAGGGAATTAAACCAGTTGGTCCCATGTTATACTTACCACACATAAAAAAAACCTGCAGCCTAATAAAGAGACCTCGGAGCAAAATTAAGCGGTCTTTAATGCCCAATATAGAATGGGATGCTGAGAACCACAGCAGCTACAGATCGTCCATAAATAACACTGTTTCAGTTCAACATGAAGTAGATAGAAGAATAAGCGTTTGTAAGAATAATTATGAATAATAGGTAGTATAAGTAATGTGAATGTATCACATTAAAGTTTTCTCGTTAAGTGCGATCCGCGTTTAAACGTAAAATTGTAAACGAACTGAGTTGTTAATTAAAGCAAACGGGTTGTTAAAACATATGAAAATGTTCGTAGTATGAATAGACAATCTATAGAGCGTTTTCAGAGAAGTAAGTTGCATTTATTCGTTAATGGTTTTGCGGTTTCAATACCGCGGTTTGAAACCGCTTTACCGATCCGCGTTTATGTGCCAATGTTCGGTCGGAACTCCATCCTATTTTCTTCCCTGGTAGGGTCGGTAATGGAATATACTTTCAACTGAATCCCCATTTATTTGCTGGAATGAGCAAGGAAAGCGGATCCAGATCGACTTCTAATCTCATAATTAAGTTTAGTGCCTATGTTTGAGATATTAAGACCTCTTGAATTTTCTAGGTATAATATGAAGGGTTATTCTCGCTTAATTTTGTATAACTTAGTAGCATTAGAGATAAAACGTGCTTCAGAAACAAAATATACAGGTAATTAAAATATGGTTGACTCAAATAGATTTCTTCGTAACAATCGCTTTCGAAATCTCTCTAAACCCAGTTTCCTAAAGTTCGCCACTGGTAATTTTACTAACCGAAAGAGGTAGCAGCTAACACCTGGTGTCTTCGCATTTCAGTGAATGCTAAAAATCATTTACCACTTCATTTGCTATGAGTTTTTTACCATATTACCTTACAGTGACTGGTAATTAACTTGAACTTATTTTTTATCCTCTGGGATATCTAGCGTAACTATAATATTTGGGCCTTGTCCAGTTTTCACTGTCGCTCCCTAAAGTTCTCCCTGTCACTTATATGATCTAGTTCAGATTTTCACAATCCCTTTACTTAGTTCTTACACTCGCTTCATTTTTCACGACGTAGCGGTGTATATAAGCAAGCTTGATGCAGAGGCTTTTCTTCGGATGGCTCACTCGCTGGAGAGTGGCACACAATACGTCTCTTGTCTCCTGCAGAAGCAGTGCACATTGTACATCACAGCAATCGTCATAAACTCGCTCGGAGAACAGTACTTTTGATCGCACCAGAAACGCATTTGCTAACTTACTAAATGACTCACTATCGAAAGCGCTCGCAAACTAGTCGTTGGAAATTTCCACAGAACATTCAAGAGGTCTCAGAGCGGTGAGAAGGGAAACTTCCAGAAGATTCTGGATAACTGACGATAATATTTCTGGCATTTATCCTGTGCGAGAGCGCTGCTTATCTCCTCAACTGCCGGGCATCGATCTGGACTATAGCTGCTCAGCACGGTATCTTTTAAAAACATATTTTGAGTACTTTATAATTGTGTAATTAGAATTATGTCTACATTGACGTAATACTGCCTGGCATATTTATTAAATGCTGCACGTGCATCTAAAATTGTCATTCAAAATTGTACTAAGTTCCAAGTATCTCCCCTTCCCGTACTGGTATTAAATCGAGTTTGTCTATGTGATTTCCATTTTACATTTGATTCGGACTGGATAAGCGTTCGTCTTTTGATACTAAAGTTGCGGGTTCAAACCCGTGTCAGATCTAATCCAGTGTGCCTAAAAGCGACAGCTTCATGTCAGATTTTACTGTCATGTAAAAGAACTGCGGTACGAAATTCCGGTACACTACGATCATGGCAATTGATAGAGTAGTTAGCAAACTGAATTTTACTTCTAATTGTAACTTTGAAGCTATCAGCATTCGCTGTTACCATCTGTTTTCATTTTTACTTTTGTTAAGGTAGACTTAAGGTGAGTTTTGGATATTAATAATCCAGTAGGGTATATACGATACTTTGACGACTGAACGAAACCACAAAGGGAAGGGCGAGAAACAATCAGATTAGTGACCCTCGCAATTTGAACCCGGCGCATTCCAAATACGAGTCATCCCACTCGATATAAGCATATTTCTTTTTAGAGCATTAAATTAAAATACAAAGTTATCAGAAAAAGACGCAAAACTAAAGAAAAAAGACGCAATTCTGAGGATCCACCTCACTGTGTTAGATATGAGATGTTTTAGGATTTTCAGTTTTCGAAATGTTTGAGAAAATAACTTACAAGTGCATTTGTTAAGGTATTGTAGTTTGAAGATAATCACGATTCTTATTTAGTTAGAAATATGAAAAACTTCCACGGATTTCGTAGGGTACTCAAAACTGCATCTCTGTTGTCTTAGTTGACTGTTCTGTACTTAAGGCGAGGAAGAGACCATTCAAAATGTCTTACAACCTTTAAATATCTGCGTATTAAAATTTTGAATAGAGTAGGTGATGTAGCAAACCAGTTTTTAAAGATATTTTAACTGTCATTTTGAAAAGGATAAATGCCTACGCCATAAATGGTATACTTCTGGCTGGTAACCCGAGATAATAATTACTAATAATTGTAGGACTACTGCTGTATAGGTAATTAGTGACAGAAAGAGCCTCCTCACTATCACAAATACACAGAGAGTTTTTTTTTTTTTTTTTTTTGCATAGAATTAAATTTCAGGCTCGTTTACTTTATGGTAGAAAACATTTTTTCGGATTATTGCAATTATTGTTTAGGGAAATAATCCTAGACATCATACATTTTTAGGAAGCGCCCCTTTGAATTTGTACTGATTTAAACTACATTTGAAATGAGTCAAGAATTGTTCTAAAGCTCTTAAATATGAACATTCAACAATGTTACTGCTGCGGATTGCCTGAACATTTTTGAAGGGTGAATAAATTGTGTCAAATTTTGTTCCGATTTCAATCAAATTCGAAATGCATATTCGAACGCCTCTCAAACTGGTATATACAAATTCTCATGAAATAATACCTTCACCTTCTCTAGGGAGAAACTGGAGACAAAAATTTCAGACATGTATGCTCTGTTATAGTTCTCAGGGTTTTACAGGTTCTTCGGCATAAAACTTGTGCGCTCGCACGAACTTTTGCGCATGAGTAGCACTACATTCTACAACCGACTGTGCCAGCATCCGTCTTCGCTTCTTAAATCTGTATTCAATGAGACTATTAATAATGATAAAATTAACTCTAACCTCATAACAGATGTTGGAAATGTGATCATTTTGAGGCTAAACAAGCATTATACCGAGTAAACACATTTATGCGTAATGTTAATGTGTTACGTGTTTTCCGAAAGTTCCTCCATTGTGATTTTCGTGGTGAAGTTTCAAGCTGTTCGCCAATATTGTGTAATTTTTCTTCTGTCAACACTGTAAGTTTTCGCATGTGTTTCGTATTTTACACTGAACCATTAGTCTCAAATCTACTTACAAGATCGTGAGTTCTGAAGTGATATACATTGTGCAGGAAACTTTAACATACATTTTTTCGAATGCGATGAGCGATTCGTAAAGTATACTTTGTTCTAAAGAATCAGTATATCATAACACAGTGCAACTGCTGCTTTCAAAACTGAATTTTTCTGGAAGGAGCTCTCTTATAACAAAACTTTTAGATGCCAGATTGTCATGTGTAGGTAAAGTGCAGTTGTGGCAAGTAGAGGGGGAGCTCGTTCATGTAAAGCCACAGAGGGACTTTGTCTTAGAAATGCTCCCTGATGTGATAGGTTGACAGTGGGCTTCTTCCAGTGCTGTAACTGGTTGAACCCGCAGCTCTCTGCCTACTGTATTGCCTTAACCGCTAAGTTTTTCTCTCTCGCTTTTGTCTCTTCCTTCCATTACCATATCCTTTATTATCACACCCTTCTCTCTTTCATTCACCTATATGTGGCATAGGAAATTTTGAAATCCGGAAGGTTTTTTTCCAAAGTCACTTTAAGCCGTTATAAATATGTATTATTACATTTGATATATGAATAAAAAACACAAACGAAGTCGCATATTGGGTAAACAATGGGTTTTATAAAACTTGGGAAGATGTCCTCCGTTCTGTTGTTCAGCGTACACCATTCTTTCTGCGACTCCATGTACAGCATTTTGCAGATGGTGCCTTGGAATATTAGCAATTTCTTGCGAGATAGCATCTTTCAGTTGCTTTGGATGTGTCAGGAAAACTCGTTCACATTTGGACACATTGGGATCTGGAGCCCGGCGGCCAGTCGGCGTCAAAGATCAGGGTAATTGTTTTGCAACACAGCAATACTGACATCATTGGTTACTTTGTCCTTCCAGGTTTCTTACTATCGGCAACAGAGCCAGTTTCCATAAACTTTCTGATTAAATCCCCAGAATTACGAATGGAACATGTCGCTTGCTCCTAAGCGGTTAAGAGTTTTATATTTCCAAACCTTGAGAATAACTCTTCTTTCTTTCATAGCATAGTGATAGAGATTTGTAACTTACAAATCCTTATAGCAGTATGAATAAAAGTATTGTTTTATTCAACAAAACTGTTCTCATGGTAACATAAACTAAAAAGAAAGAAAGAAAAAAACATTGCCTGTGCCTTCTTTTGTCTTTATCCTATCTCAAATATTATATTTGCAGCTGTATGAAGTTCGAAATTACTTTTGATAATAAATATGTAGTGTAGTGATAGTGTGTCTGCCTTATACTCAACAGGTCGTGAGTTCGAATGTCGCTTAGGGCGAGTTCAGGGTTTTCCCTTACCCTGAGAAAACGAATGTCTAGTAACTTTAAGCTCAATGGACCCCGAGATCATTTGGGCATCATTTCACCAATTTCATTTATCGTCCGATATGACCAATCAGGTTAAAGGACGTTAAGTTAGAAAAAAATATTAATGTTGTTACATAAGTTTGAATAGAATAAAATAAGTAAGAAACAAATGACAGTAGGCTCAGAAGGAATGCATCTACATCTATAGTAATTTCAGTCGATATTTTAAATACTTTCTGAGATAATAAGCTACGAAATTTGTAAACTTAACATTGGCAACATAGGACGTTTAGATTCTGCTTATAAACATACCAATCCTTAGTCTTGTTACCGATGATAACCAGGATATGACAACGCAAGATCCAGGTTTATATTTTAAACTAGTCGACAATTTGGGAAGTAGACTCCGCTAATAATTAGTATTCATTAATAAATAAATATATATGCAAGTTGTTATTATTTATAGAGGCTACTATTATTTTGTAATTTGTTGTATTAGCGATGAGGTCTCCTATTTTCTTTATTTCTTTCCTCAAGCCCTGGTGCGGGTAAAGGCTGTTTAGTTTTTCAGTTAATCCTTTCACTTTTAAAGAAATTGAAAAATATATTTTAAACACTATTTTATTTGAGTATAATGTCTTTTTACACTACATTCTCTGTTTTATTTGTTTTTCCAACCATTTGCTTCCTGATTACAGATATATCACTTACCATCACAGTCTCTCTCTAGTTTCAAACAAGATGAATACTTTTTTTTTTTTTTTTTTTTTTTTTTTTTTTTTTTGGAAATTCTATGTAGTTATTTTAGATGATCATTCTCACCCTCTTTTGTTTCTTTTAATTCTTGACTACTTAGTCCATTTCTTTCCTCACCAATAAACATGAGTATTAAATATCAATAATAAGCAAGAAACTATGGCAAATTACATAAATTAATATTTCAAGTAAACATTGCTACTAACATACCACATTTGGTAAGTACATAAAATCTTATGCAATATAACTGCTTCAGAGTGATTCATAAAAATATCAGTGCTGGTATTGATAGGAAAGAAAATATATAATGTTAATAAAGATATCTACAGGATATAATAGCGGACATTAAATATTTGCAAAATAATGTTTATTTTAAACTTAATGTAATACTTTGTGCAAGAACTGGAACAGAAAAAGCAAAACATTAACTTTTTTGTAGGTGAGAAGTAATTAATGGCTTAGGCAAATTGTTAGTAAGGGTCATCATAACATTAATGGAAATGCTAAGTTTCAGGTAGAAGGAGATCGATTATGATTTCATTGTATATACGCAATCGTGTCGTATTGATTGAATGATTTGAATTGGGAAGCAGAGTGTAATGAAATTAAAAGGCGTGTGTCGACGCGTCTCAGTGATATCATATATATATATATATATATATATATATATATATATATATATATATATATATATAACTGTTTATATTGCTGTCCGCGTCTCAACTCCTTGACTCGAGTGATGTAAATCAGTGTGCGAGGGCGTTTCAAAAGTACCCGTGTTTCAAAATAGATTATGTTGCTCAGGTATGTTGGTGTCACTTTTTACACTTCGCCAAAACAAATTTGGTACTGAATCATATGTTTGGATTTGGCAGGCATTTCAGTTAGCCATTCATGTTTTCGCTAAAATGCAAAGATCTGATATGTTCCGTTCACATGACTTTCTCTAGTTGTTCAACTGCATATCGTACAAACTATTATTACAAAAGACTATTCTTTTATTTACATCATGCTAATCGAATAAACGTTAGAAATATCGTATTCCCTTCTTCGTTGTAAGTAGGACAATAAGGAAATATACTAGGCTAAAGCAATAGTCAAAGCTTTTTAAAGCTGACTGCTATGTGAAACAATTGAGGTTCGATTCGTTTTGTATGGCGACTTCCCGTTTGAGAAAAGTTAGGTAGTTTAAAATTGAAACCAATAGCAAGAAGTATCTCGAAAACGGTCAGCTCTACAAGACAAATGTGCATGACATAAATTGTATGTTTTAATGAGATCTACATTTTTACTTTCTCTACACGTACTATGTACATAGTGTATAGAGGACGTATTGTATTGCACCCAAAAATTCGATACCGAGATTTCACCAGAAATGCTTGTTTTGAAATCCCCTGAATCAAAAAAAAAATATTTTCTCTACACCTACTATGCACATAGTATATGCATTCCACTCAAAAATTCGATACCGAGATTTTACCGGAAATAGACGTTTTAGGGTCTCCCGTATAACAAAAACAGTTTTAGAAAAAGGCCCTTGTGTGTGTCTCTGTGTCTGTGAACACGATAACTCAAAATCAATAATTCGGTAAAATACTAAACTTTAAGTTGAGCATCTTTAAGAAATGCGACACGAAGATTTAGAGAAAAATGCCCCCACCACAAATTACCCTTTACATGAAAAAAATTCGAAAATTTTGATTTTCTCAAAAATGATTAACTATTTTGATTAAAATAACGCATACGAAAGATATTTACATGACAAATACCTATAATGTATATCTTGAATTTTCTGGGAAATGCCTCTAAATACCTCTTTATTCTGAATGAACTACTGAATATTGCATAACTGTAAAATCGTAAAACATAGAAAAAAACTTACGCACAAAAAATGTAGATCTAGTTAAAACACACTTTATGTAATATACTTTTCTTTCTCCTTTTTTCCCCGTGGAATTGACCGTCTTTGAGATATTCCTTATTTGTTTCAGATTTAAAATACTTGAACGCAGAAATTTGTGAATTCCAGGTCATGCATAGAAACTGATTTCAAACACAAGGCAATCAGCTTTTACAAGATTTGACTATTGCTTTAGCCAAGTGTATTCCCTTATTTACCTTCTACTTATAAGGAAGCAAATAAGACAATTTCTGATATTATTTATCTCGACTATCATAAAGTAGAGAGAAGAATAAGGTGTTTAACATAATTTATTACAGCGATGCATAGAAAGTCGTGTGAATGGATTTTTAGATTTTTAGAAACATGTCCGTGTGCATGTCTGTAGGCAGTATACCTCAAAATCGAAAACTTTAAAACTGAAACTTGGTATTTAAGTTCAGAATCTTCCAAGAATGCGACACGAAGATTTTCAAGTAAATTCCCCCAGCCTCAACTCTCTTTGCATAGAAAAAAAATCCAAAATGGCTCCAACGATATTGATTGAAATATTACATATTTAAGATATTTACATTACAAATAAACCGTATAGCTTCAGTTTTAAATTTTCTCTCGTCGTCCTCCGTGGTGCAATGGTCACCATGCTTACTTCATGTACCCAAGGTCGCGGGTTTAAACCCGGCGGAAGATGGTGGATTTTTTTTCGGGCATGGCTTCCTTAGCATGGCTTCCTTTGGAAGGGAAGTAAAGCCGTTGGTCCCGTGTCGTAGATTTACGGCACGTAAAAGAACCTCAAGCCTAATAATAGGCCTTTGTGCTAAATTAATTGGTCTTTTATGCCCAACATAGAATGTGACGCTGAGAACCACAGCAGTTAAAGAGCGTACATAAATAAAAGGCGTTTTTTTTTTTTTTCTCAATTTTCTCGGAATAGTCTCTGAAGACCTCTCTATTCGAAATGGATTTTGCTGAATTCCATAGCTGGGAAACCGTAAGAGATAGACAAAAGCTTTTTACTCATAAAATGAGATCTCATTAAAACACACAATGTATGTCATGTGCTTTTTTTCGTGGGATTGACTATTTCCGAGATATTCGTTATTGGTTTCAGTATTAAAATACTTTCATACAGGAACTTGTCAACGCCTGGCCATGCACGGAAAGGGAGTTCAATCCGATAACAACCAGCTTTTAAAGGATTTTACTGTCGTTTTAGCCTAGTGTATGCCCTTATTTACCTTCAGCTTGTAAGGAAGCAAGTAGTAACACCATTTTTGCTAATGTTTATCTTGATTGTCATGAAGGAAATAGAAGAGTAAGCTTTTTAATTATAATTTGCCTCAGAGATGTAGAGAAATTCATGTGAATGGAACACATCAAATGTTTTGTGTAGTAAGTTGTTGTTTTTTTGTTTTTTTTTGTTTTTTTTTTGTCTATCTCTAACGGTTTAACAGTTATACAAAAGTTGAAAAATTCATCCAGAATAAATAGGTCTTCAGAGACTATTCCCAGAAAATTCAAAATATAATTTTATTTGTAGTGTAAATATCTTTAATATACGTATTTTAATTAAAATCGTTATAACCATTTTTGAGAAAAACAACAGTTTAAAAATTGTTCCATGTCAACGGTAGTTAGTGGTGTGGAGGTTTTCTCGAAAATCTTCGTGTCGCATCCTTGGAAGGTACTAAACATAAATACCAAGTTTGGTATTTACCAGTCTTTTTTGTTTTTCAGCTACGCTGTATATACACACACGAGCGCGCGCGCCTGCGCCTTTTTCGTACAATTTTTTTTTTTTTTTTTTTTTTCTTAACTGGAGGGACATCACTACATATATTTCCGGTGAAATCTCGACATCTAATTTTTGGGTGGAATACAATACCTTCTCTAGGTTCTATGTATGCTTTTTACTTTTGAATGGGAAAACTTGCGAGGAGACAAAAGCAAAATTGTGTGTTGTTTATGAAGACCTCTCGCCTTTTATTATAACAGTTATATATTTGTTAAACTTCAAGGTTGGTCAGACATCCGTTTGTTCGAGAAGCGTCCAAGACGCCCGGCAGATGTGGTTACTGAGGAAATCGTTTGAAAAAGTTCACTATATGATTCTCGCTGATCTTCGAACTAAAGTTCGCGAAATGGCAGATGCCTTACGGTGTAGATAGGAACGACAAGTAATATTTTGCATCATAGGTTGGAGATGAAAAAGTGTTGGCCCGATGGATGCCGAGATTGCTCACAGCTATCAAGCGGGTTTTCAAGTTCGAAATTGTGTTTGGAGCTGTTTAAGCTTTCGGAAGAACAGGAAAGGTTAAATCAGACTAAAACATTCAATGCCAAGCCGGAATTTGAACCACTGATCTCCGTCCAATTACTCTAATCACTGAGCTACCATGGTAAGATACATGATGCAGCATTAAGTCTCCCAACTGACTCATATTTCTAAGGATAATTCGTATAGCCAGCAAACTCAATAGAGGTTAAAGTCATGTCAACATATAGTTTTGTTACAATAGGAATGTAAAGTAAAGTACGGTTACTAATTGTTGCTATTGCATGAACTTCCGAAACTTCTGTGTACGCGTGTTATTACGATGGCACCAGTTGGTCCCGCCACCCCTCCTCTGATCAACAGCAGGGGCAATATGTTCAAGGTGATCTTGCTGCTTTCGTGCCTATAGGCAGGTTGTTTCTCCCACATTGATTCCCACAAGTAAATGTACTCACGTCCATGTTGGTTTTATTTCGGTAACTCCCTTACCCCACCACGGCTTTTGCATGGCTTGCTGCATTATTCACAGAATTATTCGCTGGTTATTCCCCCTGAGCCTTCAGTCAGACATTCTTCATTCTTTAGTCATGTGTCTCTATTGGCCTACTGTCGCCCAGATGGCTCCTGCTTCCCTTTCTAGTCCAGGACTGAATTTCATTTCTTCTATTCACACAGATCGGAAGACCTGTGTTGACATTTTGAGACAGATTCTGTGTCAAGAGCGATAGAATTCCTCTTGTTTCTATACGAATAGTTCAGTTTTGAAATTCGCCATGTCCTCAAAATAGAAACCATCAAAACACACCGCTGATGTATTTCATTCATATAACTTTGTCTACATCTCTGTAACAAATTATTGTTACAAAGAATATTCTTCTACTTTATGCTAATCGGAGAAAAATGGCTAAAATTGTCTTAATACGTGCTTCCCTGTAAGAAGAAGGGGAGTAAGAGAGTACCGTAGGCTAAAGCGGTACTCAAATATTTTAAAAGCTGGTTGCTATGTGATTGAAATTCCTTTGTTTGAATGACCAAGAGTTGAGAAATCCAAGTATAAAATAGCATAGGACGTAAATTATTTGTTTTAACGACAGCACACACACACACACTGACCTTCTTCTAAAATGCTTTTTAAATTTACGGGGGTTCAAAACACTCATTTCCGATGAAATCTTGGCACCGAATATTTGAGTGGAATACAATACCTTCTCTATACACTATGTACTCGTACTTGGTACGTATAGAGATAACAAAACTCAACCGACATCATCAATTGTGAGTTTTATATTAGATTTCACAACGCTGTGTTTTGTATTAATAACTTAAAATTTTTGTCATTGTATTTCAACATGGTGGTTACTAAAATACGAAAGCTAAAAAAGTACAACAAAAAAGCTAAAGTACGATTAAATTGTTAAAAAAAATATCAGTATGTTCATGGGTTTCAGCATTTTCCATTTCAGAATGTTTTGCTTTTGTAGCAATGTCGCAGAAAGAGAAAGTGGACATTCGTATCACTATATTTTATAATGATGGTGTAGTCGTAATCTACATATAGATGTCATGTGGTCACAGTAGTTCAGCTCTTACAAGATGGTAAATACATCATTTGGAACCGATGTACTTACAATTAGAGGTACAATTATGTTATGTTGTGTTTGTGTATTCGTTTGTATACTTGTCTTTTATAGTGTTTAATGCCCACTTTTACTACATGTGACACCGCAGGCGATGACATGATGATTCATTGAATGAAGATGAGCACCGGTGGAATGCAATAGCAGGGGAAACCGGAGAACCCGGAGAAAACCCGTCCCTGTGCCGCTTTGTCCGCAAATCCCACATGCGGTCGCCTGGGTCGAACCCGGGCTGTGAGAGGCGAGCGAGTGTGTGTGTGTGTGTGTGTGTGTGTGTGTGTGTGTGTGTGTGTGTGTGTTAGAGATAGAGAGAGAGGCAGCTGGTTTCTTTCTTTGTATTTGTTGCTGCTCTTGGCAATGGGCAATTGTACTCTTGTACAATTATTAAAACACAACTTGAATGTCGAGAATACTTGTTCTTCAAGCAGTAGCTATATATTATCAAGATTTTGATTTTATGTTTTAATAATTGACTGCAATTCATTTGCTTTATATTTTTAATTAGTTAATTCCTGTAGTGAATGTTACGATTCTTCCTTGATCGGATTTGAATTTATAGTTCGTGAGTTCGCCACTATGGGCCATGGTAACGAGGGATCAGCTTGTCGATAGCTTTTAAAACATTTGACTACTGTTTTAGCATTCCTTTAGTTCCCTTCTACTTATAAAGAACTAAGCAATAAGTAGGTACATTCTGCTAATGCTTATCTCAATTAGCATGGTGTAGACAGAAGTCTTTTGTAAGAAGTCTGTCTGTAGAACAGTTAGAGAAAGCCACGTGAATGTAACACATCATTTTTTTCTTTCTTACGGATGGAGTACCCTATTCACTCACTATTGCATAACTATAATTTAAAATTATTTAATTTAAAAGTAACCCACCAATGCGATCTAATACGGCGCCTCACTTGATTAGACAATGTAATATTATAACTCGAATTAAGGCTTGAGGGAAAGGAAGAACAGTAATACATTCTGGAGTGGTGTACTATTAATGAAGTTATAAATCGGGGAATTACGTACCATATACTTCCATTGATTGGCTATTTGTTAAGGCAAGCCGGAATAATGGAGGAAACATTGTTGAGTAAAATATCAACACGTAAGATTTCGGGGAAGTACAAGATTATGGGCGACTTACTAATTCACATCCATCATTGTAATAATTTCATCGCATGAATATGGTGCGATAATATTGGCAGTGAAGAAACTATAACCTTTTGCATTTACATGTGGTTTAAAAACGTAAAATGAACAAATTAACTTTGTATAATATGAATTGAACTTTTTAATATTTATTTTGGTTACACTCATACATTTAGATATAAAAATTAAAACCGACAAAACTCGGTACAATTTCCAACCTCGTAATTTCCCCCCGCAATGATTCCCGAAGGCTAAAATTTCTCTTTGTTGCGGAAATACCTGATGTTGACAAAACTGTTCTCATTCATACTTCTAGATTGTGTGGAGGGCAGAAAGTAATACTGGCTAGAGAAAAATTCCCACCCCGAGCCGGGAATCGCACACCAGTCAGTTGTTCTACGGATAAACTACTGCTATTCTTTCTTGTCAATAAATTCACGATGTTATTTGCCATGTGCGGGGGCTGTGTTAAGTGTAACTATATGCATTGAAATTGCGCTAATAAATGTATACTTTATTCGGTACGCTAAAAGGGAAAATAGCAAATGAACTGACAGTGATCTTAAAAGTCTAGAATGTAATCTAAAATGGAAATCTTGAACCCCAGACGAAGAATATCTCAGAAATGGTTAACTAAAAATGAATAAAGTATATGACATAAGAGTTTTAACGAGATCTTAATTTTTGTGTTTTAAGTTTTTGTCTATCTCTTGCGATTTACCACTCATGCAAGCCATCTAGAATGAAGAGGTCTTTAGAGAATATTCCCAGAAAATTATATATAGGCATATATATTTTATATGTCACATAAATATCAGTAATGTACGGTATTTTAGTCAAAATCGTTGGAGCCGTTTTGTCGAGACTAAAAAATTCATGCAGTTGTGGGGGGGGGGATTTCCTGAAAATCTTCTGGTATCCTTGGACGATACTACACTTGAATATCAAGTTTGGTATTTAACTCACACACTGACGAGCGCGCGTACAGCTATGTTTCTTAAAAAAAAAAAAAAAATGATTCAGTTAACAATAAACGAATATTTCCGGTGAAATCTCGGTATCGAATTGTTTGGTGGAATACAATACCTTCTCTACAGTATTTGGTGGAGAAAACAAAACTACTCTGCAAATGAACTGAACACGAATCTTAAAATTCTTCGAGTTCAGTTTAAAAGGAAAATTCTATAATGCAGTTGAAAGGATTTTTTTCTCCTATTTTTCATTTCAGTTTGCTGGTCTGAAACGGTCATTAGAAACCTGCCCACCCATCGGAGATTGACAGGTTTTAACATCCCATATCGACTGTCTCTGAGACAATTTCGCTAGAATCATGGTCCCCGTTGTCACTTGAGAAAAGCGTGAACTGGGTGGAGACAAAATTGAACGCGGGCGTGTAGTGACGCACCATTTCCGATTGCTCGTGAAGTTTCCAACCGTTTGTCAGGACAATAGTAGTCGTCACGGGTTCGGTCAGCGACCCCGCACAACAGGTGCTGTCTAATTGAACACATTTACTGCTACCTTAGCTGTTCATGGGGTTCAACATTGTGGCCACATTGTCACCTCCGCCCTAACAGTAGTTAAAGCTCCTCCCAAATGAGAATGATAACTGCATATGACGTGACGAGAATTTTAACTGTCTCTGCAGATGAGGGGCCAAAACTGCGTCCTTGGCGGTTATTGAGAAGTCCTGTTCTAATTCTGCAGAGCAAATTTCAAGTCAGTCATTGCATTCGTGTTGGCTTTACTTTCCTAATCAGAACTGTTGTAACATTTGATTTGAGGAAAACTGCATTCTGTGACATGACATGGTTGGAAATATTGAGCTATTTTACTGAGTTTTGATTGCGTAAAACACACATAATTATTACTTTGTTTAAAAATCCAGGTGACTGCGAAAGGTCATGAAAGTTTTTGTATTTTCAGTATCATTTGTGTGCCGTGAGCTTCGAAAACGATAGGTCTAGTAGGGATTGTCAATTGTTTCTTCTACACTAACCAAGTTGGAATGGTAGAGATAGATATTTATTAAATTTATCATGCACAAAGAACCCAGGATCGTCCGATACTAGGAGATAACATCCCTGTTATCAAATTCCTGCCAGGGCTTGTCCCGTAGCCCAATCGGTAGAACATCTATGTGTTGTGCGAGTTCCTCGGGTTCAATTCCCGACTGTGGGTAGGTATTCTTCTCCAACCAAGATTATTCCCTAATCTTCCCAGAGTCTGGAAGTACGAATGGGAATACGAATATGTGTTTGTGAGCTAATATATAACCTCCCCCGATAATAAAAAAAATATTCCAAAAGTAAAGGTAGGATTAAATGTAACGAAATGGATTATTTAAATTGAGGTAGAGGAAATGGTTGCTTCAATATAATTTAATTTACTAAACTGGGACGACAGAACTTTATGCTTGAAGCGGATGCAGTTTTTATCCCTGATGTGCATGGTTATTCACCCAAAAACAAGTGTATGAAAACAAATAAAGCAGCATTTTCGATAGCTGCCACCGGTTATATTGGGCTGTGTATATTGCAGTCTTCTAGCCACAATTAGCATTTTGCAGGCAAAGTCAGCTTGCGGGAATTTGTAACCGGTCCACGTGTTCGGTGACATGCATAGCAGATTTCTTTTATATCTGCAAGCTGCTTCCCAAATTAGCTCTTCTCCGCATGTTCAAGAAATGCTCTGTGTTTTATGGGTTGTATTTATTACAATTAATATATCTGTTTTACATATTAGCTCCAATTTTACTGTAACTTATATAACTTGCCCCTACTGCATGGTGCTTTGATTAATTATATCCATTTCAGCATCTTCGGAATTTGTTGCATTCTGTAAACTTTCATTTCCCTCAGTTTTTTGTAAATAGGGTGTTGTGTACTTCTACACAGAAAATTGTGCTTCTAAATATCGACAGAGAAACGTATGAATGGAAGTTTGTGGTTCAAAACCCACTAAGACAGTCCTTTTTTTTTTTTTTTTTTTTTTTTCCTCTCAGGTTTTTCTGTCTTAAAATACCGAAAAATGTTGTAAACTAAGGTCTGCTTTCTTTCAGAATTATGATTTTATCGGTGTATATCGCCTGAGGTGCCGTATGCAGCAAGCACGGGTGTTAACACCTTGACTTGATTCTAAAGGTTTCGGTTCCTGGTATGCCTATTTACTAAAGGCTTCGGGTTTTGCCGCATCGAATGTTAAAATGTGTCTTATAAGTTACACTTTTTTAAAAAAAATATGTGAAAAACAACAATCAGCCTGTTTGACGTAGAACTAAGCTGTACTGTCCCAAAGCCACTGAAAACAAGAGTATTCCTTGTTATATGCAGAAGGGTCCACAAAATGCACATACTTAACCAATAAGTTTGTAATGATTGGTTACGACATGACCTAGGAGCTACAGCGACTTAAAATAAATAAATTAAAGAAAAAAGTTTATAATGAATTGAGATACAGGTCTCAAATTTGGTGAAAGTATAGCGCATTCAATCGGTAGCGTTTCTTTTGCTTATTTAAGGGAAGTGAGCAATGACTCTTAAAATTGTCATTGAGGAAACCAGCGTAGTTTATCTAAAAAGCTGTAGAGATCGATTTTAGAGCTGCAAGGGGTCAATGGGTTTTACCTACAATAAGACAGTGTCCCAGTTACTAACATCAAGAATTGTGCCTTGATGAAACTCTTTCTGGACAATGGGTTATCTAATATCCATCATGTCCTCCAGATCTAAAGAGGATGTTTCGTATCGGGTAAGGCCATCAGTGCTAGCTGCACAATCTAAAAACATTGAATTATCAAATGCAGCTACTCCGCTGTACACGCTAGAGCAGGTTGATCATGGCACTGTTCGTCAGGCTTAAGACTGTTTTAAATTTTCATAAGCTGCATGTTAATCCCAGTCCAAAATTCTTTGAATTCTTTAAATTGTAGTCTCCTTGAACATAGTTCATTTTGGAAAATAGTTTCCTTTTAAAATTCTTATCCTTTCTAATCTCTTTCTGTTGTTAATAATAACACCTTGGCAATTGAAATTTGACTACTTCTACTGTTGAAAAGAAATACTCAGGAATTTCTTACACAAGAACAACTCTACATCGAATTAATCTTCATAAGGCTAAGCGTAGACATGTCTTAAGAGTATTATTTATGTCCATAAAATTATTATTGTTTTAGTAATGTTTCTCTTCAAATTTGTGGCGTAAGGGCCAGCTAATGCATTGGACTTCTAAGAGAGTATAACATTTGTGATTCATATAAGAGGGGCGTTCAATAAGTCCTTAGAAAAAGATAGAAAAACAAATTATTTTTGGAAGATTTTTTTTTTAACATAATCTCCTTTTAGCTCGATGCACTTTTCCCAGAGTTTCTCCAAGTGTTTTAAGCCTTCCAAAAAGTAGGATTTCTGAAGCTTCTCAAAATAGATATTTGTTTGGGAGATGACCTCTTTGTTAGACGTGAATCGTTTTCCGGAGCTATTTTTTCAAGTTTGGAAAGAACAAAACCAGTCACTGAGGGCCAAATCTGGTGAATGGAGAATTAAGGTTGGAATTACTGTGCGGATGTGCACCTTTGTACTGTCTTGATGGAAGAGAGGATTTTTCTTTGCCAGATAAAGTTTTTTTTTTCCTTGATTTCTCCGTCAACCGACGCAACATTTTAATAAAAAACTAAATAAAAATTAAAACAAAATAAGAATTAAATTTTAACATCCTTAAAACAATAACAGATTCTAAATTCATATAATCCTAAACACAATAAATCTTATTATAATTTTATTTTTAAAAAGCTA
Organism: Hymenopus coronatus; assembly: GCA_030762935.1. Taxonomy (NCBI): domain Eukaryota; kingdom Metazoa; phylum Arthropoda; class Insecta; order Mantodea; family Hymenopodidae; genus Hymenopus; species Hymenopus coronatus. The sequence goes on along the minus strand of CM060898.1, from coordinate 67,466,004 downwards.
TTACGGTGCGTTTATCGTTCTTCCTTTCTGCATGTAATCAATGTAGATGATTCCACGTGTATCCCCCCCCCCCAAAAAAAAAAACCGAGGGCATCACCTTGTCTGCAGATTTCGCCACCTTTGCCTTCTTCGAAGCCTTTAAAAGCCATTTTAGTATTTTTGTTCTCTAGAATGTTAGTGTATCCATATTTGATCCACAGTTATGTATCGAAGCGTAAACTCGTCAAGATTGCGACGAAAAAGTGCCAAAATAGCTTCCGATTCCATCATGCGATTGCATTTATTCTCCATTGAGAGCAAACGCGGCACACATCTTGCCGAAACCTTTGTCAGACTTAATTTTGGTGCAAAATTGAGAACATTGTACCTTATGATATGCCTGTGGTCTCTACTATTTCGTGAAGTTTGATTCGTCGACCATTCAAAATCATTTCCCGGATTTTGTCAACCATTTCGGAGGAAGTCGCTTCTACTGCATGTCCGGAACGATGTTCATTTGTGGATGTACGGCCTTGTTTGAATTCTTTATCCAATTGTAAATTGTTGCAAACGCAGGAGATGTGCCACTTTCGGCGTTAAGGCTTTAAAATAGAAGTGTTTAATCACCGCACGAATTTCGTTTCCCCCCCCCCCCAATCTTTTTAAATAAGTTGATCAGAAAGACAAAAGTCGCTGGAATATAATTGTATTCATCAATTACTGAAGATCTAGTCCAACATATAGATCAGAGCTTTTTTTTTTACAATAGCGTATGTTAGTAAATGAAGCAGCAAGTCCTTGACTTCATACTTAATTGCATACTATTAATTCTTCTTTAGAAACGTGATGTTTTTTGTCACGTGCAGGAACGCCTTTGACCATGACCTACAGTGATAACTAGTGTCGTGCTACTCGTAGTTTCTTCCAGTGATTTGCTTACTAGCAGGAACACGCAAGTTTATATTCGTCCTTGTTACAGGAGCGTTTTAACTTAATTTTCCCTGTGATTGAAGTGGTGGATTTATATTTCGCTGCGGCGTGGAAAAAGTGATAATCGATCTTATCAGCGATTATTCTCTTCAGTCGATTAGCACTTACATGTTTATAAAATAACGCCCTTATTCGTATCAAAATATATTCTGTGGACACTATATAGCGTGCACAGAAACAATGCAATGGTAACAGCCGCTTACAAGGGAACTCAGTGGATACAGCCATACGGTGGATACTTGGACAGTGTGCACAGAAGGTGCATGGGGTGTAGCTACACTTTGGATACTGGCTTAGTGTACGCAGAAGAGGAGCCAGGGATGTATCTATACCGTGGATACTTGCTTATCGTGCCCAGAAGGGCAGCCAGGGATGTAGTTACACCTTGGATACTGGCTTAGCGCACACAGAAGGGGAGCCAGGGATGTAGCTACACCGTGGATACTCGCACAGTGTGCGCAGAGGGAGAGCAAAATATTGGTAAATCATAAGAAATAGACCAAAATTGGAGAGGTAAAGTCAGATTCAGTGCCATAGCCGGGATTTGAATCATGGATCTCCTGGTTTCCGTCCAGTTGCTGTGACCACTGAACTACTCTGTGAACATGCTGACAGGGCACAAAATGCTCCAACTAGTCAGTTACTTAATTCACATTGAACTACCTAATAGTTGGTTAACTCTAAAGCCTGGGACTTAAATATTTAGGGAGTTTGTAAGACGACATTGAGGTGTGTCCCCCCCCCCCCCCAATGGAGATCTCCTTATGGTTTGTGAGTCCGTTGGAGAATTTAGTGCCCTGCTGGCATGTTGCATTAGTAGCTCAGTGGTCAGGGCAACGGGATGGAAACGGAGATCCGTGGTTCCAATCCCGGCAATGGCACTGATTTTTCAGTCTGACTCTACCTCTCTGACTTCTGCACTACACCCGGCCGGTGAAAAAGAAACAATGAATCCAAATTGACAAGAACTCACCACACAAAAATTAGATCTGATAAAATACAGTTTATGTCATACGTGTTTGTTATAGAGCTGACCGTTCGAAATATTCCGTGTTACTGGTTTCAATTTAAAACCAATTAAAATTTTCTCAAGGTAGGTTGTCTATCTTTTGTGCACTACTGGCAAGCAAAGAGAATCGAATAAATTGTTTCACATAGCGACCGGCTATTGACTATTGCTTTAGCCTAGTGTATTCCCTTATTTCCCGTCTGCTTACAAAGAATCATTACAATAAGACCAATTCTGCAAATGTTTATCTCGATTAGCATGATGTAGATAAAAGAATCATCTTTTGTAAGAAACTTTGGTTTGTTCGACAGCTAGAAAAAGTCACGTGAATGAAACACATCAGATTTTTCATTGGCTGTTTTTCGAATCTTTTGCTTCCAAATTGAGTGTAGTCAGAACAAATTCAAAGAGCTTAAACGTCTTTCATTTGCACGCAATCTCAGGGTTTTCCAGAGTTATGAGGGCTGTCCCAAAAGTACCCGAAAGTACAACAATTTTGGGGGAAACATCTTTATTTCTCTATATAGTCTCCTTTCAGCTCCATACACTTTTCCCATCTATGCTCAATAGCTTCGATACCTTGTTTATAGTGAGAATTATCGGGTCTGCAAAATAGCCATCAACTGCAGACCCCACCTCTTCATTGTTGGCAAATCTTCTTTTACCATACAATTTCTTCAAGTTTGGAAACAGAAAATAACCAGAGGGGATAAATCTGGCGAATAGGGTGCATGAGAAAGCAATTCGAACTTTAACTCATTGATTTTGGCCATAGCGACGTGTGAACTGGTGGCATTGTCTTGATAAAACAAAACTTTTTTTTTCGCTAAATGCGGAAGTTTTTGCTCTATTTCATCATTCAAGCGCTGTAACAAATTCACATAATATTTGCCTTTGAGATAATTAATGAATATTATCTCGCGTGCGTCCGAGAAAACTAACACCATGATCTTCGCCTTCTTTGGAGCCGATTCTCCCTTCCAATCCACTGCTTAGATTTGTTGAAGTGATGGAGCCAGGTTTCATCCATTGTTATGAATCGTCACAGAAATTCAGCTTTATTGCAGTAAAATATTGCCAAACTCTCGACTGAAACATCCTCATGACGTGTTTTTGTTCTATTGTGAGTAAACGCGGCAGCCACCTTGCCCACAACTTTCGCATAACCAAATTTTCAGCCAGTATGCGATGTACAGAACTTCTTGAAATGTCTGCAATATCTGCTACCTCGCACACTTTCAGTCGACGGTCATCTAATACTATTTTGTGGATTTTCTTTACAATTTCTGGATTGATAACCTAATTTGTCGACCACCGCGATTCGTCTTGGCAGCTCGTACGGGCGCACATAAACTCTGCCACCCAATATTTCACTGTTGTAAACGAAGAAGCAGACTCCTCCAAAGTAGAATCTAGCTCAGCTTTAATATTAGTTGGACTAAGACCTTTCAAATGAAAGTATTGTATCACATAACGATGACCAGTTTTATCCATATTTACAAATTCGTTGATAGCATTCACTTATGATGACTGCCAAACAAATGCTAAACGATGAAAAAACGTAAAACTTAAGCTTTCTAAGGTTGGTACTTTTTACCATTGACGTCAGGTCGGGTACTTCTGGGACAGCCTAGGCATGTATACTTTTGTTATGATTATGAGCCAATAACGATATCTACAATTTATACAACTATTTACCCGACGGAGGGCGATAGACTTTTTGGGACGTAAAAAATCTTTAGTATGGCTCCCTTCGGAAGGGAAATAATGCCGTTTAGTCCCCTGCAATGTTTATTTACACGTAAAAGAACCCTATACTTGAAAGAAAAAGGTCTAAGTAAAAGTCTCTGAGCTAAATTCGCCATGTTTCAAGTCAGCAACTCGTGATTTCTACATATAGGGACGTGTATGAGCGTTAAGTTGATCCCTCGTCACCATAACGGTGAACTAGCTAACTAGAAATTCCCTGATCAAAATACCACTGTAAAGGTTCCCCAATATACGCGGCATGGGTGATGGAACTTGAAATCCATATTAAACTATTTGGGCGTATAGAATAAATAAAGAGCTTCAACCAGAGTGATATTGTCTTAATAACAATGCCAGTCATTTTGATAGGAAATTATAACACTAAAATGATTGGTACGGCAATAAAATGCATCTAAGTGACGGGTTACAACATTGATAAGGGTTTTTGAAAACCCAGCGCCAACTGGGAGTTGATGAAAATTTAATCCCCCCTCCCCTATGAAAGAGTTTTCTCATAGTCCTATGTTATGTTTTTCTGTACTGACTCGCACCAACGTAAAGATTTCTGCCAACTTGCAGTTCGATAGTATGAAAGCAAACTGGTGGATGTAGTGTAGAGGTTGCGTCACAGGTGGACGGCTTGAGAGACAGACAGTAGTAGACTATGTAGAGCAGTGGGCGGCCATGGAGGAACCAGTAGGCGAACAGCGCCCGCAGGGTGTGCTGGGGACGGTGCTCGCCAAGCTGCGACCCCAGGTCACCGTCACCAACGTCGGCATCTTCACCCTCGTCGGCAGCTTTGCACTTCCAGAAGCCATGACTTACGTCCTCTTTTATCCATTTTTCAGACTCGTCTTCGGAACCCTGTACCCAGCCTACGCCTCCTACAAAGCTGTCCGCACGAAAAACGTCAAAGAATACGTAAGTACCACTTTTCTTAAATTTTAGCCCTGTTATATATGTATGCTAATATTTGCTAATGAAAGTTAGTTGATCATGAAAGTCTCAAATATTTATAAAACACACAGGTCGTGATAATTAGGAGGCCAACAAAATCCAGTGGTGACGAATGTATAATGAAAGTAACAACATCAATAATAATACACAGATAATTCCTTCAATCTATCCCTTAGAGGTTAATTTACCTGCTACATTCCATAATTTTGATGCAATATAATTATGATCCAACGCGAAATCATGGAAGGAATCAAAATAGGGGACCTATTCCAAAATGAGATAAGGAACAAAATCTGATTAATGGTTACAGTTGTTTATTTTTGCCTGTTCTTTGTAAATTAAAATAAAGATAGCTTTGCAGTTAGTGTGCGATATCTAACATTATTGTTCACACGGGTTGCAAATAAAACATGTTATAATCAAAGTCACACGCCAAGTACGATGGTTCTCTGCAATTCAACTTGTCATTATTTATTTTTTATTTATGAGTTATAATCTCATTAATTTCTTCATCCAAGTACGATGGTTCTCTGCAATTCAACTTGTCATTATTTATTTTTTATTTATGAGTTATAATCTCACTAATTTCTTCTTCCACTATAATTTATTTACATGTTTATTCTGGAAATTGTTGTTAAAAATCATCTTGTTAATCGTGATAGATGATCGTAATATACCTACATTTTGTAGCGACTACATAGAAGCATACCTACATAGCACTAATATTTCAAATAATGCTTAAAATGATATTTTAACTTAATCGGTATATCTTCTTTCGAATAACTGATAACCTCAGTGCTGTTTCCTTCACTATACCCCATGGACAATGGTTTTGTGAATCTTTGTTAAAAAGTAAAGAAAAAACAAACCTTTTATTTTTATGTAATCATTTACTGGCAGTAATAGTTTCATACTGCATTTTTGTTCTACGAACTATTCAAACTTAGAGAGTTATAATATCTCTATATACAAAGACTGAGTGATCGATTTTTTTCATGGTGGAACTTTCAAATAACATTTTCTCTGATAAGAATAAGAGTTTATGCCTCCCAACAAGAGCAAAAGGGATGTTATGTAATTGAAACATTTCTACTTATTGCATTAAACATGATGTGGATAGATTCATGCGAATAGCCTTCACACTGGAGCGTCGTTATGAAATACGTAATAGACTGAGAAAGTGTTGTGAACGTTTTCACACCATTTGGCTTCTACTTTCCAGAACACATAAACAATGAAATTGAGTCACACTTCCTGGAGAATATTTTAAAATTATATTAACATTTATATTGGTGTGCATAAAAAGTGGCCCATACGTAGTTGCTTATTTTGATACCGACAAATCTAGCCTCCACCTTCTGCCAGCGTGGCCACCGCTGTCCTTTGTAGATATAACTCGAGCCACTGGACTGGCAAGATGCTTTACCATCCCCCAAACGTGCTTGAACAGTCCGAGGATCATGTCGCAGAACACCCATTCCTCCAGAAGGCCGATTCTCCTGAATTAATTACTAATCCAGCCATATACAGAAATGACGTTGGCGTCTTGTGTTTGGTTACCCGAGGGCAGAAACCACGGAGGAAAAACCACTTATAACGCATAATGGGAACGGACAACTTTTTATGTACGTTAGCGCACATGTGTAGCGTAAGTTTCACATAGTTATTTGTCTGCGCTACAGAGTGCGGTTAGGTGAAGAAATTCCTCTGTGTGTGGTTCAATTTGAAGCAACCACATATCCATACAAGATCAGAATTGCAACGCCAGGGCCCGCTTCTTTTTAACGGCTGTTCCTAATGTAACGTGTGTACTGTTATGTACTTCCAGAACGCGATCACAAACCCGATTAGTTATCACGGATTGCGTTTGTGAATGGAACCATAGTTGGTAGCTTACCACTCCGCTAGTACGTTAATGTAGAGATCTGTATTATTATTATTATTATTATTGTTATTATTATTATTATTAATGGATTGTATGCAGCTAGCTCGAAATTCACAAATTTCCCCCATTCCTCTTACAATCTGTTGACATTTGCTGACAGCATCCGTTAACCTGCTCTTTGGGGAGTAGTAAACAATGTTCATATTCTTTGTATTGACAATGGTTTAGTGCATGGGTCGGGAACTTAACACTGATTGAGGCCAAGAAACCTTTCTTTCCATTACTCCTTTTACCCATTTTCGCTTTTTCAAACGGCTAACTTATGGGTCGGCTACATTGACTTGTTTTGGACTCGCAAGATAGTGAGTTGTCAGGATGTTTCTCTTCCACAGGGAGTTCCAGGTCCCTGGTTTAAGGTATATGTAACTTGAAGCCCAATGCTTAAGAATTCCTATTAAGAATTCAATTATTATTATTATTAGGTACTATTATTATTACTGTTATTAATATTATTAAGATTGTTATCTTCTTCTACTACTACTGCTACTACTACTGCTGCTGCTGCTGCTGCTATTACTGCATACTTGCCATATTTACGGGTTGCACGGAAGGGGGCTTTTTAAATTCATGGTAATTGTCTTTTTTGACGGTTTTTGGACTGATTCCAAATGTTGCAGATTTTCTCCTCTACATCACAAATCAATAGTTTTCATTGCATTGTATAGCAGAGGTTAGAATAGGCCGAAATGTTTACGCCCGGCTTGCTGGAACAGAGCCCGAGAATAGGTTGTTAGTCTACTAGCTCGGCCCGTTTGTCTTAATTGTTTTAACTATTATTATTATTATTATTATTATTATTATCATCATCATCATCCCGCGAAGGGCTGTTTTAGCGCGTGACACTTCGCGAAGATTCATGAGAATCGGGTTCGATTTCCGGTACTGGTATGGAAATTGCTTCACCTGCTATGAAGCCGCCCGTTTTGCCTTTGTTTTGTGGGGGTTAAAATGTGTTTACACCACTATCGACCTCTAGTGATAACCAGCAGTAGCCAATGGGTGCTGTAATGGATGACATAAATGAATTAAATTTTAGGTAAATTATCCTCGTAAATTAATTTTATTCGCGTTTTATGGCTGCGGAATAAAAGCAATTTTATCACGATTTTGCTTTAACGGTTGTGGTTCTCAGCGTTCCATTCTAGTACTGGGCGTAAAAGACCGCTTAATTTTGCTCAAGGCCTCTTCATCAGGCTTGAGGTTTTTTTACGTGTCGTAAATCTACGACACGGGACCAACGGCTTTACTTCCCTTCCGAAGCTATGCTAAGATTTTTTACGCCCTAAAAATCCGTCTTCCTCCGCCGAGTTTTAACCCGCGACCTTGGATATATGAAGTTAGCATGGTTACCATTACACCACAGCGACTGCATGGTCTAGGGGTAATATGCTAAGCTAACCTTTGGTTATGAAGTTCGCGGGTTCAAGCCCGGCGGAGGGCGATGGGATTTATCCAGCGTAAAAATCCTTAGCATGATTTCCTTCGGATGGAAGGTAAAGCCGGTGGTTTCTTGTAGATGTACGGCACTTAAAAGAACCTCAAGCCTGATAAAGAAGTCTGTGAGCAAAAATTAAGCGTTATAGATGACTTCACGGGATAGCAACCGATTCCACTGTAACTCGGTTGTTATCCTGTGAAGTCATCTGTAATAATCAACACCAGAAAAACTTCAAATCTTTAAAAAATAAGCGCTCTTTCACGCCCAATATACACAAGGTCATCAGATTAAGCGGCCACGCTTTTAACGGCACCTGTGTCACAGTCGCGCGCCGTTTCCCTTCCCGACACTTTTCCTGCGTGTAGGTGCCATCTTATACATCGAAACGAATAGGATGAACGGTAGGGTACAACTAGAACCTTTATTATTTCACAAATTACAATATTGAATGTCCCCTTTATTATGTAACCTTTGCATAGAAGATATTGGAAATTTTGTTTTTGTGCTCGAGACGGGCACTGTAGCGTCTTAGAGGTATTAGAACTTTGTAATTCTTCTTAGGATACGTTAGTTATTTCTTCCCTATATTATTGTGTAGTTCTTGTAATGTTCGGGGATTAGGTATATACACTTTTTCGTATTTGTGCTGACCCATTGCTCACGCCTGTTTGTTGCGCTAACTTCGAGAAACTTTCTTGGCGAACGTTCTACCTGCACAGCGATATTAACAATATTTTTCTCTGTTAAAACGTAACGTTTTCGATTTTTTCCCGGTACTTTTAAATTTCTTGACTATTATCTGAAATATACTTCTGCTAGAGGGATGAATATCAGGAAAGCGTTGCCGAAGTGTTCTACGATACACGGAGATTCGTGTGTTATACAGTTGCAACAATGTAAACTCCTTGTTCTGCAGTATATTGGACCATGACTGCACTAACACACAACTGAAAATCACCAAAGATTTTCTCTACTGTCTTTGTTTATCACATACCTACGTGGTGTGACAGGTCAAGCCATATGTAATACAATAGCAAGAACTGCAATTTCATCAGGCGAACGACGCACGCCCGAGACCCAAGTGCCATAAGAGCGTGGCCTTTTAATCTGATGCCATCGTAAAATAGGACACTAAGAAACACAGCATCATAAATAAAATAAAATTTTCTCTTTAATTCGGCGAAAATACTGGTTAGGACAATGCGGCAGCCGCCTTTTTTTGGGGGGGAGGGGTACCAAACCATTTAGTGATATTTAATTATTCCTTATAAGTCCCTTGTAAAAAATCAACGTTTAGCATCCTTCGAGTAGGCCATTAAGCATTATATAGATATATTTAGACAGAACAGTTAAATTATCAAAACTTCGGCATTTTAAGCGTTTTTACGTTAAGAACCCTTAAGGATGCGGTTTAAAATTGTTAATGGATTTCGAATACATTTGGAATAATTAAGCTTTCGCTGAAAAAATGATTTGTGAGGCAGTGTTCTTTTATTTGGACATTAACCTGGGACAACGAGATACAGCACATGAACTGTTAGAGTAACAGTGACCTTCTGAAGTTTGAACTGAAGCCAAAATTCGATAAAAATGCACGGGCCTTGTTCGCTCTTTGGCTTATGGCCGCAGCATAGCAATGGCCAGAAGCAGACCTTGAAGTTTTAGTGTGACATTCAAATTTTGATGTGGTTCAACCATTTTTATTTATTTCTTTTATTTATTTATTTATTTTACTTTGTGTACTAATAGTAAGTAGGGAAAGTATCGCATTCCATCCAAAAACCAATGTCGAGGTTTCACGTGAAATATGCCTTTAAACCCCCCGAAAACGTTTTGGAAAATGACCCTAGTGTGTTTGTGAATAGTATAATTTAAAAAAGTAGGAAATCTGGATAAATGTCAAAGTTGGTATTTATGTTCAGTGCCTGCAAAGATGTGACGTGAACATTTTCAAGATAACCCCACTCATATTACGCTTTACACATGAAGCATTTTCTCAAAATTGTTAGATTTTATAAACAAAAAAAAACAATTTTATTAAAATGTCATATATTAAACATATTTACATGACAAAATGTATATCTTGAATTTTCTGGAGTAGCCCTAATCCTCTACATTAGGAAGGACATTTATATAAGCTTGCATAATTGGTAATTACGTTAAGCGATAGACGAAAACGTAATACACAAAAATGTAAATATTAAAAAAAAAACAAAAAACAACACACACACAATTTATTTCAAATAACATTTGCTAGATATACGTTATTGACGGTGCGAAAGTCCTGCCAATTTTCAATTGTTTCTCGCGATGTCATATAAAAATTAAATTTTAAGACTAGCCTATAGCTTCCAGTTCTAAAACATCCCTTTGTATCTATACCTAACGAAATGTGCGATGCAGCTATTTCTGGAAAGGTGTAATCAAGTAGATGGAAAAATAAATTTACCTAACAGCGTATATTCGCGAAGTGTCTCACCACATTGAAATAAAATTAATTATAATAGAAATATCAGGTATAGTCAATACTTATTGCACTAATTTTAGCTGCTCATAACGGTAATTATACATGTTGGTGGGGCCTTATGGTGTAATAATGAATAGGGCAGGAAACACATAAGTATTCTATTCCATTTATGTTTGTGGGTCTTGGTGTAGAAATCTGTTTACAAATGTAAACGACAGCATGCGCATTGGTATTTGGAATTACAGAAGGTTCAAGTTGCTGAACACCCAGCTCCACAATTGCATCATTTATATGCTGCCTATAAATGCTTTTTGTACATTCAGGGAACCTCATGATATGTATTTCTGGTAAAATCTCGGTATTGAATGTTTTAATACATTACAATGATTCCTCTACTTAGTGATAGAGTAAAAATGCTGTAATTACATACAACTATGAACATTTTATTTAGAATTATGTGGCACCATTGTCGGACAGTTAATTAACAGGAGTGGAAGATCACATAGACCAATTTGACCAATTAGTCGAGCTACATAGTTCAGATAGGTAGATTAATTTGTAGGGAATAATATTTTTATGTAAAGATTATGTAGAATTGCTAAGTCAGGATTAGAAGTGTCGTTTGGCTGCTTCCTTAATAATGATGTGAAGCACGCGTGCCCAGTTATCTATTATTCTTTTTTTTTCTCTTAGCAACCGCTGTTTTTTCTTTGGAATCCTTTATATCGCACTAGAAATCCCCTCTCTTTTGGAGCTCTGCCATTCCCAGGAGCATCGCGTCCTTGATTTCGGTTTGGTTCTTTGTGACGACTCGACGCCATCCTTTCAGAAAGGCTGTCGACAGAAGCAGGGATGTTCCACATTTCCTGTCGAAATTCCAACAATGGCGAGAAATGCAGCATTCCACAATATCCATTCCTATAGAAATGGCGGCCAAATGCGTTGGATACGTGAAGAAACTGAACGAATAACTATCAAAGATGCTTGGAAGCGACCCGCATTCTTAATCACTTCAGAATTTATTGAGAATAGTAACGAATGAGAAACTGTGACGGTTTGTAGCAAACAACTTTACAATGGATGCTATCCTTTGTCCTGTTCAATCCGTCTAGACTTCTGGCCTTCCTGCGTTGTCTCCCACTTACTACTCTTTAAAGATACGAAACACTATATATATATATATCGTGATATATTTTTATCTAGAAATTATTTCGAACTAAGCGATGAATACCTACTTACTGTGTGGGGAAAAAATCAAGTTATTAATCGCAACTACGGAGGAATACACTCAAAAGTCATAATAATGAAATCTTGCGAAGTAAAAGAAGCAAAAATTTGATTTTCTCAAAAATGGCTGTAACGATTTTGATTAAAATATCGTATATTAAAGATATTTATATGATAAATAAAATGTATTTCTCCAATTTTCGGGAAATACCAGTCTCTGAAGACCTTTTTATTTTGGATCAATTTCGCTGAATGTTGCATAACTGATAATCCGTAAGAGATACACAATAACTCAATAACTTACTACACAAAAATGTACATCTTTTAAAATGCATAACTTATGCCATGTTCTTTTCTTTCTTTCTTTCTTTCTTTCTTTCTTTTTTTTTTTTTATCAGTATTTTTTGGTAGAGTTGACCGTTTCTGAGATGTTCCTTGTTATTGGTTTCAGCTTTAAAATACTTATACTTTTCTCATATGGGAATTTGTCCACTCCTGGCAATACAAACGAAGAAATTTCAATTACATAGTAACCAGCTTTTAAAAGATTTGACTAACGCTTTAGTCTATTGTCTCCTTATTTCCTTTCTACTTACAAGGAAGCAAGTAATAAGATCATTTCTGCTAATGTTTTATCTCGAACAACATGAAGTGTATAGAAAAATAAGCTTCTTAATAGTTTTAGAGAGATGTAGAGAAAGTCATGTGAATGGATACAAGAATTATTTGGATACTGTGACCCTAAAACGTGTATTTCCGGTGAAATCTCAGTATCGACATTTTGGGTGGGGTGCAATACCTTCTCTACATATGTATCTACTATGTAGAGAAAGTATCAAATAGGTGTGTAATATAAACAGTAGAGTGGTTACAACAAATATAACAAATTCAATGTTTGTTAATTTTAAAGTTTTTCTGGGAAAACATTTATGGTAGTAGCGTAACAAAAAGATTATAACTCTTGTGTAAAATAGGATAACATTCATGAAAGCTGTGAAATATTAATGCTTAGAAGAAAACCTTACGAATATGTGATGAGGTACAATAATACTTCAACGCTTCTTGTTTTAAATTCGAAGTAACCAATTCAATTTTGATTTTAGACATTTTCGATATTTTGCAAGCTGTTTAGTGTGAAAATCACCAGCCACGTATTAAGTACGATCTCAGAATTTAACTGTAGGGAGAGAGGCAGAGCTGGAGCTAAAGCGCTCGAAATTCTCTGTTTTTTTGTAGTAATCCTTCCAGAATGCGTGCGAGAAGAAAGCAAGTTACCTTGTAAGAGTAGCTCTTTGCAAGGTCTTCAGGCTGCTGCGATTCCTTATAAGGTTGGCACATCTGGCGAACACATCACGTCGTTGGAGTAATTACCCGGGCTGCTGTCCAACACGTGCTAGAACTTCTTACTGTGTGCTAGACATTTGTGCATGTCGCACATCTCTAGCAGAAGTATTCTTTCTGCATTCATTTGTCATCGAGACCACAGCCACAAAAGAGACGCGGTATTTGAGAACCAACTTGGTTAATCCCATAATGCATTTTCTGATAGGTAAGGGGCTCTCCTAAATCCTAACATGAGGTTTTACATGACTTTTGTGCTCCCATAATGGACACGCATTTACATTAAATATAAGGACAGTTCCACGATTAAGAAACCTTAGTACAAGAAAAAAATCAAATGTGTTCCATTCATATGACTTTCTCTACATATTCTCCAACAAATATATTTATTTAAACCAATTCCTTTATCTACCTCATACTAATCGAGATAAGCATTAACAGAAATGCTCTTATTATTTATTTCTTTTAGATGCAAGGGATATAATTACATTAGGCTAAAATGATAGTCAAACCTGATCGCTATGTGTTGATATTGAAAAATCTTTGTGTGACCAGAAAAAGAAAAGCGATTGACACTATCCCATTTGAGAAAAGTAAAATATTGGAAAATTTAAACAAAAACTAAGGAATATATGGATTGTACATTTTTGTGTACTAACTTTTGTCTATTTCTTACGGATTATTAGTTATGCAGAAGTGACCCAGAGTGAGTGGGACTTCAGAGGCAGAAAATTCAATGTTTCATTTGTCATTAAATAGTTTTAAACAGATCGTACTTTAATCCAGATCGTTAGCGACTTTTGAGAAAGTAACCATTTTCTAAATTTTTCCCAAGTAAAGCCTAGAGAGAGAGATTGGGGAGATTTTCTTGAAAATCTTTGTATCGAAACTTTGGAAAATGCTGAACATAAACATAAGGTTTGGAATTTGTATTAATGTTTTATTTAGGGAGCCCCCAAAGGGCGATTTTCGGTGAAATCTTGGTTTTGAATTTTTGGTTGGACTACAATACCTTCTTATGTGTGGTAGAGAAAGCAAATAAATGGATCAAATGGTTAAGGCCTAATGTCTGTGGCTCGCAGTTGGTAGTAGCTGGTAAATATATCATCTGAGATTTTTTGTAATGCTTTTCCTCAGATCTCGGATCTTGTATAGTGTTTTGCAGATTCAGTACCGTGATTCATAGTTCGACCTTTGAAAACACACAGACTAAAATGGAGTAAAAATAGATGTACAGGGAGGCGGCTACGCAACTAAGGCTACTTGTCGAGCATCACAAGGGCTACATGCAAGAGCAGCCGTTTTACGATCCCAAAGTCAATATCACGAACAATAAATTCAGCAGGGACAAGCTAGATGTTGCAAAAAAGGTAATCGATTACACCTTAAGACCATGTGTCTGGCGTATACTGACTGATTCAAGTGAAGAAACAAACCTACGATAGCCGTCGCTATAATTTGAAGTTAAGACGACGATAAACATAGTGCTAAAGCTTTTGGTGATGCAACAGCAGAAGGATGCACAATGAATTATTTTTAAAAAGCAATGCTTAGGATTATCGCCATTTAAGCTCTTACAGAGCTTCATTACAATTACGCAAACTCGTGAACATCAGCAGTATTATTCTGAGATTAGCAGGTTTACTTGTTCTACCATGTGTAGTAGAGGTATTGTATTCCATCTAAAATCCTGTTTGAAGTTTCACCGTTTTGAAGTCCCATAGACTCAAAAGTATTTTTAAACCAGTTTCACCTGAGAGAATGAGAAAAGTAGAAATCAAAAACTTTTTGCCGATTATACATCAGATTTCATTTTTCAATCAATGTAAGCATGACGGATAAAGCTTTGCCTAAGAAATATCCCCACAGAAAACTATCCTTTATGTGAAAAATTAGTTTTGTTAAAATGGCTACGATTTTATTCCACCAATGTTGTATATTTGAATGATTAATAAAATGTATACCTTGAATTTCCTCTAAGCAGCCTGTGAATTCCTCTTTCCAAATACATTTTGTACAAGGATAAAGCATAAGAGATAGACAAAATGTAACGAAAAAATAAAACTCATTGAAACTTACTTTGACAAAAAAGTTAACATTGGCCGGTTTAGAAACATTCGTTATTACACTGTTCTTAGTTGAACTATCATGCGGGCCTATAGAGTATCTTAACGTGATTATTGTTTTCTGTCGTGAATTCATTAGTAGACTTGAAGGTTTATCACCTAAAAATACTGGAAAGTAACTTGTATAATGACAATACGGCCTAAAGTGAATGAAAAATGATCTCTAAAACGAGTTAAATGCATGAAAATATCTCATACACAGCTGATGAGTTCAGCAAACTTATGTTTAAAAAAACTGATTCTTCTACCTACTTCGTGTTAATCGAGATAAACATCTGCAGAAATATTTTTATTAGATATTTTCTGTGTTTTGATGATACCTACATTTTTTGAGTACTAAGTTTTTGTGTATCCCTTACGGCAGACTGTTCCAACTCGACTCGTGTGATTTGGAATAATTGCGCACACTCACTCAGAAAACTGAAAGCAATGCTGAAGGGAGAATATGATAGCCAATACGTCACTGGATTTAGATCATATCACAATACTTGCGTCCTGCCACTTCATTTCCAACACTTGATTCTGCCCAAACTAGCTTGCCCTCAATGCTGCGCCGTATTGCATGTTGCAGGTTTGATCCTGTGAGTCGCGACTTATTTGCTGCTTTTGTCGTGCACCTAAGTAAAACAGCCTGTCTTACGGTTTGCCAGTTTTGCAAAAGTCATCCGAAATGATTTAAGAGACTACTTTCAGAAATTTTAAGCTACACTTCGTTGTCTTGACCATTTCTTAAACATATGCTAATCAAAATCGTTAATCGTTTTAGAGAACATCAAAAATGTTTGAAAAATGTTCCATGTAAGGATGTTTGGGGGTGGGGGGATTTTATCGAAAACCTTCGTGTGGCATTCTTGGAAGATGACAGAATTTAAATATCAAGTTTGATACATAACTGCTTAAGTTTTTGAGTTACGCTGTTCTCCCCCTCTCTCTCACACACACACACACATATACGCGCGCGCGCGCACACACACAACACACACACACACTTCTCCAAGGATTCGGCTACGCAGGAGCGGATTTTCTGCTGGATCCCCGGTTTCTCCCGCCATCGCATTCCACCGGTGCTCCATCTTCATTCCATGTATCATCAGTGTCACCGCCTGTGGTGCATGTGTAGTAAAAGCGGGCATTAAAGGCTAAATAACCCCCCCCCCACACACACACACACACACACACAATACTCATTGAACTTTTTTTCTAGAGATGACTTTATTGGTTTCAAGATCCTCAAAACATACTTCAGGTCAAATCTCGACATCGAATTTTGGGTGGATTACAACACCTACCTTCTCTCATTACTCCCTATCCTCCCCTCTAGAAGTGTGAATGTGTGTGTATTTATGTGTAATCTAATGAATAAAATCTAAAGAAAAAGATCTATGTGTTCCATTCAGATGACTTTCTATACATTTCTGAAACAAATTATTGTTAAAAAACTTATTACTTCATGTTAATCGAGCAAAAATTAGCAAAAATGACCCTATTACTTGCTTCCATTTAAGTATAAGGGAAATAAGGGAGTACCATAGGCTAAAGTGATAATCAGAATCTGATTGCTCTGTGATTGAAGTATATGTATGTGATTTGTTTGTATGGGCAGGTGTTGACAAATTTCCGTATGATAAAAGCATAAGTATTTTAAAGCTAAAACCAATAACTAGGAATATCTAAAAAAAAAAAGCTATATCATCTCCACGAAAAACAACGTATGTAACATAAATTGTATGTTTTAAGAGTTCTACATTTTCTACTAAGTAAGTTTTGCCTATCACTTACGGTTTATCAGTTATGCAAAATTCCGCAAAATTCATCCAGAATAAAGATGTCTTCAGAGGCTATTCCCAGAAAATTCTTGATAAGCATTTTATTTGTCGTGTAAGTATCTTAAATATATGATATTTTAATCAAAATCGTTGGAGCTATTTTTGAGAAAATCAAAAATTTCGAAAAATGTTCCATGTAAAGGGTAGTTGGAGGTGGGGAGATTTTCTTGAATCTTCGTGTCGCATCTTTGGAGGATATCAAATTTAAATACCAAGTTTGGTGTTTAGCGGTCTTTTCATTTTTGAGCTATGCTGCCCAGACGCACACACACACACACACACTCACACACACACAACACACAAGAACATTATTCTAAAAATGTTTTTTTTTTTTTTGGATTCAGGGGGTCTCAAAACATATATTTCCGGTGAAATCTCGGTATCAAAATTTTGGGTGCAATACAATACCTTCTCTATACACTATATACTAGTTGAGAAAGTAATTAATTTGTGATTTTAAACTCACCTGCCACTGAATGAAGACGTAAGTCTAGGCTTCTTCATAATTACAATGATGACGGCAACGGCGTTTAGGGAATACAAATAATTTCATTTCGTGACCGCGTAAATGACAAAAGCAATTTTAAAAGCTTCTACTTAACGATTGTGATGAAGTCGAAAAATGATTGCAGTGTGATTCCTGTAAGTGTATTTCTTAGGGCGTACAAAGTGAATTGCATTTTGCAGCACACTTTTCTTCGAGAATTGATTGACATATTAAAGCTGCTAAATATATTTCTATAATAGAGAATGAAACTCGGATGTGTCAACACCAGAATAATAGTATTTATATGTGTGCTCTGATTCGGATCTGATGTTAAATGTAACGTAGGTTGCGTCGTCATCGTGTTTTGTTAATAGTGAATTGAACTCCGCATTTTAATAATGTTTTGCAACTTCGGTCTATTTAAACACTTATTTTTGTTTAATGCGCGATATATCTTGGAGTTGGGGAAGGGGCCTGACCCTAGTTAAAATTGTTTAGGGAGCGATGCACCTTGCTTCAAATAAGGGGGGGGCACAGAGAATACCCCCCCCCAGGCGGTGCCCATGAAACCAACTAAGTCTGTATTCCTTAGTTTGATATTCCTTATATTAAAGATGCATAAGTAGCAATGTGAAAGGAACATCCACTATTTATTTGAGAGATTGTGTGTCATTTGAGCATGGGGCAGCGGGTTGCTTTGTATAGGCATGTATTCAGGTATGACTAACTGGTCAATTGGAGGAGTGTAGGAGCGAGTGTGAAATCAAAGGAATGTGCAACCTGCATATCGTTAACCAGCATGTTCCCTGTACTGACTTCTGAATTCGAAGCTCCAGTTGTGAGTCCCGGCTGGAGGAGGGACCTTCTACAATGCAGATTCTTTCTGTCCGCTCTAGGGCCTAGAAGTACACATGAATATGTGTGTGTGTGTGTTTGTGTGTGTTTAAGACAGAGAAAAAGCTAGTGGGAGCTGTTTCGTCTTCTTTCTTTCGTTCTTTCTTTTTTACGTGTAAAACAAATAAAGCCCAACCAGAAGAAAGTGTAAAACCAAATAACATCAGTGCCCTTAAAGTAACAACAGTCGATACATTAGATGCTAAAGGCATAATAAATAAACAAATAATAACTAATAATACCTAAAAGTTGGACAAATTGTGACTGAATTTTATTTCACGTATTTAATTTGATATCCGTAAAGGGAAGGCATGAATGGCAAAAAGTAAAATATTTGTTAGTTAACAATACTATCAGTTGCCAGAATATCAGCGTTGCCGGTGTACTGAAATTTCGTTCCGCAAGGGTTATTTTACATGCCAATAATTCTACTGATGTGGAATCAGCTGCGTTAGAATCTGCGACCTTGGGATATGAAGGCCAGAAGGCATGCATTTGATAGTGTTAATGTTGAAATATGTATTTTATTAGATTTTTCTTTAGTTTTATATTTAGAGAATTCTTTTTATAGTATATTTTCACTGTAAATACACGTTTTGAGAATCCCCGAATCTGCAAAAACAAAATTTAAAAAAATGTTCCTATGTGTGTGTGCGTGTTCACAACATAACAAAAATACGAAAAATCGATCAAATATTAAACTTGGTATTTAAGTGCAGTATTTCAAAATGTGTCACAAAAACTGCCTAGAAGGTCCACCATCCCAAACTACCTTCATATGAAGGTTTTTAGAAATGTTTGCCTTTCTCAAAAATGGCTCTAACGGTTTTAATTAAAATGCAATGTAATATTAAAGAGCATAAGTGGTAGGTAAACGAATGGTGTTCAATAAGTCCTTAGAAAATCCAAGAAATTACACTCGTAGCATCAACAAAAGTTTGTATTTAGTAACCGTCGTCTCTTAACTAGATTGCAGTTAAAGTTTTCAATATCCATCACGTGGTTTCGTCAATTAAATCGACAATCTTGTGCTTGCTTAGAAAGATGGGGGAAAAAACGAGTTTCGTGCGGTGATTAAACACTTCTATTTAAAAGGCTTAACATCGAAAGAGATGACCAGTTGGATGAAGTTTATAGCACATCTGCTCCTGTATTTGCAATAATTTGCTATTGGATAAATGAATTTCAACCTGGCCGTACATCCACAAATGATGACGTTCCGGACGTCCAATAGAAGTAACTTCCTTCAAAATTCTTAACACAATTCAGGATGTGGTTTTGAGTGGTCGGCAATCAAAGTTCGCCAAATAGTAGAGGCTACAGGCATATACAAGGTAGAGTGTTCTCAGTTTTGCAACAAAAATTAGGTTTGACAAAGGTCTCTGCAAGATGGAGTATAAACACAATTGTGTGGTCGATTCTGAAGCTGGTTTGACACTGTTAGTTCGCAATCCTGAGGAGTTTCTGCATCGATGCATAACTGTAGATAAAATAAAGATATGCTACTGCACTCCAGAAACAAAAATAGTCGAAACTAAAGGCGAACCGGCTCCGAAGAAGATAAAGGTGGTGAAATCTACAGACAAGGTGAGGCCACGGTGTTTTGGGATGCACGCGAAATCATCTATACCGATATCTTGCAGAAAGGAAGGACGATAGAGTATAATGCATCGTTATGACACCGGTTGAACGGAGAAATAAAGGAAAAGCACCCTCATCTGGAAGAAAAGGATTTTCTTGCATTAAGACAATGCAAGGCTGCACACTTGCGCAGTTTCGATGACGAAAATTGTAGAATTAAGGTTCGAATTACTATAGCGTCCACAATATTCACCAAAAATTTAGTTCCCAGTGTTTTTTGTTTGTTTTTTTTATTTCCAAACTTGTAATATTAAGATTTTGAATTTGTATTTTAATAATTTTAGCTAGTTATTCTATTATTTGTTATAAATTTTATAACAAGTTATTTTTATTTATGGTTCTTATGTTATTAATTATATTATATTTTACTTTTTGTAGATTAAATATAATTTCTTTTTATTTGTTTTTTGAAAAAGTGGCTCGGTGAAAAACAATTCACGTCTAACGAAGAGGTTATCTCCCAAACAGATGCCTATTTTGAGGAACTTCCGAAATCCTACTTTTTGGAAGGCCTAAAATGGAAAACGCTGGGAAAAGATGTTGAAAAAAAAATCTACCATATATAATTTGTTTTCTATGTTTTTCTAAGAACTTATTGAACGCCCATCATACGTTAAGGGATAGACAAAAATGCATAGCAAAAACATCTTTAAAACATATATTTTATTCCAGATAACCTATTTGTGACATAAATCATTTCCGAAATATCCGTTATTAATGGTTCGAACTGTTCAATACTTTTGTCATTCTGTCGAGTGTCAGCGGTTTCTCGCGATTGCATGGAAAGAGTAGGAAATAATAGTTCGCCTAGAGCGTCCAGTTCCTAAACAGTTGATCGTAGCTATTGCCTTTGCATCCACATTTCCATTGTAATATATCCATTTCTGGAAGTGTTTATTTCGATTAAAATGAAGTAAATACAAAAGAAAATACATTTCGGATGAATAGCTAGTATAGCCAACTATGTTAGAGAAAGCAATGTGAATCTAATGCATCCGTTTTAACGGGATCTACATTTTTTGTGTATTAAGTTTTTATCTATCTCTTACGGTTTACCATTATGCAAAATTCTGCAAAACTCAAGCCAGAATAAAGAGGTCCTCAGGGGCTTTCCCAGAAAATTCAAAATATACATTTTGTTTGAGATGTAAATATCTTTAATATACGTTATTTTAATCAAAAATCAAAAGAGGCATTTTTGAGAAAAACAACATTTTCAATACTTTTTCCATGTAAAGAGTAGTTTGTGGTGGGGGGAGGGATTTTTTTTTTTTTAAAGTCTTCCTGTTGCATCCTTAGAATATACTAAACATAAATACCAAGTCTGGTATGTATTTTCGTTTATGAGCTATGCTGTCCACACACACACACACACACACACGCACAGACACACCACGGATTTTTCTAAAAATGCTTTTTTCGGATTCATTGGACCACAAAACATATTTCTACTATGTGCTAGAGAAAGTAAAAATATATGTTTCAAATATCATTTTCTTAAACAATCGAAATTCCCCATAAGGCGCAATAAATCATAAATCGATTTATTTTTATTTACCAGCAGTCGCTATATACTTCTCTGATACTATTACGGAATGTCTGAAATTGTTGGAGTCCAAGTCACTGATACTGATATGAAAAATAAAATGTATTTATATCTTGAATTTTTACAAATAGATTTTCCAATAAGAGAGAAAATTAACCATAGACTACCTCTGCGGTCCAGTGTTTAACGTTATGGCTTCTCAACCTAGAGGTCCTGGGATCTATTTCTGACTGGCTTAGGGAACTTTTGTTTAAGCAGTATCTGGCCAATCCCCACAGTCTGGAATTATGAATGCTAGTTTTTGATGTCCAAAAATTATAAAACCAACATTAAGAATCCCTCTGAGTTTATCTATCGGCAATACCACCAGTTGTTTCTCAAGTCAAAAGCCTCGATATGGCCAAAAAAAGTTAAAGGGACCATACAAATTAAACAAAGAAAGGAAGTAAGTTAAGGCTCCCCTAAAAATCTTACGAACGTAAAAATTAAGATCTCGTTAAAATGTACATTATATATGCCAAATAAGAACTATTGTGAAATAACTATTTCTGAAGTATTCGATATTCTTTTGAAGGATATCAGTTAATCTGCTCATGCTGTAGTTTAATACAGCTTTAATATCTTTGTCTTATCGCAACGATTATATTACTTTACCTGTATCGTTGTATACCAGCGTCAGCAAATGACTTGTAAATTCATTTCGGCAAGCATGTGTCCCATGTATAGGCTGTTCGTTCGTTCGTTCGTTCTAGACGAATGACCTTTACCGAAGATAGTGAGCTAGTCTATCCTTGAAAAACAGGTCAGCAAAAAGTTTGTTACAATAACAAACAGTTCTGCTTCCTTATGGTTACGATTCGAGAGTACACAGTAAAGGTGAGTAAGCGACTCGCATCTAATCTCTCATTTAAAAATCTATTTTCGTCAAGCCCTGGTGCGCCACCTGCAACAGGTAACAAAAAATAAGTAGAAAAACAGTCTTCTGTATAAATAATTTGCAGAATGGCCATGAAAATAGGTTGCAGCCCATACAGCAGGTGTTGTGATTATAACTGCATATATATTTTAATTTTTGCGGTATTGAACATTAAAATAGGAACTAAAGTATGTAGATAAGTGCAGAGGTACGTTTTTGCAGTTAAGATTGTATTGAAGATTATTTATAATGTATGTATATATATATATATATATATATATAAATGTATTTATTTATTTGCTTTTTAGCTTGCAATATTTCCAGTTTTCTTGGATATTGTATTTATAATCTTTTTATTGCAGATGGTGTTCACAGTCAATTTGTTTGAACATTTCTCTCTTTTTGGAGGGGGTTGTTTTGTTTTTGGTAATCTCATCAACGAATCAACTATTTGTGTGAACAACAAAGTTTCCAATGATCATCCGATTTTGCTGTATAACCACGGATGCTGCTAACTTCTTAACATTCACTAAGTCTAAACTAATTTATATCAATAAAATTATCTACTGCTATTCTCCTACAATCCAAAATCACCTTTCTTGCTTGACATTCACTACCACAGCTTGGGTTTTATTTATCCCATCAAAGTTTCGAGATAAAACCATGAGAAAAGCAATTGAACCCTTCCGTGTCTCAAAGGAAACTTGGAGTGACATTTCAAATTGTTATATTTCTGTATAGATTTTTCGAAAGTTTAACTCTAATAGCATTGTTGTTATTTTAATACGAATACTAAATTTCATTCAAATTGGATAAATACTATGCAAGATAAAAAATATTTCTTAAATATGATTAAGTACATCGTACTACGTAATAAGTATCTGATGCGTCTCAAAATTTGAGAAAATTGGTTGACTTATCGTTTTTAAGTTAGAAATTGTAATATAAAATTAAACATTTTCATAAAAAGATATTTTTGAAAAATTACTATTAGGATTAGAATGACCTTTGTAATATTATAATAAATATTTGTGCATATTCTGGGAAAGTTTAGTTTTATGTAAACAAAAACCGAGACTTGTGAAAATGTAGTTTTGAGAAAAACGCGGTTGAATGAAATAGTCTGCTAGGAAACATGTGTATTGTACGATCTGTAAATGGCTCTAGAGCCCGAAGCAAGGGGAAGTCAACCGAAAGTTGATTCTCTATAGACTCTGAAAGGTTCCAACAGATATTTGTAATAAAAAACTTATCGATTTTTTTTTTTTTTGACCGATTGTAGCGGCCCTTAAGTGCTTCGCGTTCACACATAGTGCATTCAAACGGTCGCTACTTTTACCGTAATATTTTCGAGCAATCTTCTCGCTAAATTAAAACAACAGTCCTGTATTGACACATTTGGGGGGAGAGAAAGAAGACACGAAGATTCTAACAAGCCATCCCTTAACTTATTAATCCTTAGAAGTGATTTTTCGTTCTCTGCTAGTTGTTTTACATTCAGTTGGGCACTCTCGTCATATTTTACAATATGACACTCTGCACACGCGACATTTCAAGAACCTCTTGACAGTCCCTATTCCGTAATTGAAGTCAACACCTCTTGCTTTCCTGCATACAGCATGGCGTTATTCCCACAGTTCCATGAGCCAAAACTAACACTATATTGTTTATACACCACTTACCCCAACCATTTGCACTCTGTTTTCAAGCATAACATAGATACTTCAATAGAAGTGCTCGCGGTTACTATTGATACCAACCGATGTTTTACTCTGATGGTTTAAATAACATCTATCTAAAAGGGATTACGGTTTTTATGTTTTTTACAACTTGCCTATACTATAAATATACCAAGTATTGCATTCCACCAAATAATTCAGTATCGGAATTCAAGTTCAAGTATACATTTTGAGATTCTCTGAAATGTGAATGCGTGAGAGAGAGGGAGAGCGAGCTTCAGCGAGCAGCATTACTCAAAAACCTTATTCGGATAAATATCAAACTTTGTATTCAAGTTTAGGTCTTTCAGAACGCTACACGATTTTAAAGAAAATTATCTCTACCAAATATGAGTCGTATTTACATGCAATACTTTTCCTTATTTTTATTTCTAAAAACGTATCAAACTGATTTGAATAAAAGTATGTAGCCACCTCGGTAGTGTGGGAGTAAGGTGGCTGTCTCACATTCAAGAGGTCGCGAGTTTGAATCTCGCTTAGGGCGAGCTACCCAGATTTATTTGTTTGTTTGTTTTAACCGAGGTTTTCCCTTATCCTAGGAAGACGAGTGTCTAGTAACTAAGTTCCATGGGCCCCGAGCTCATTTGTGCATCATTTCACCGATTTCATTCATCGTCCGATATTACCAACAAGATTAAAGAGCGTTAAGTACAAAATAAATAAAAATAATTAAAATAATAATATATAAATATATTGGCACGAATAAAATGTATAGGTATCTGAAGTTTTATGTTAATAGCCTGTGAAGACTCGTTCATTCTGAATGGGATTTGTGTAATTTGATAGTATTGATAAACCATAAGAGGTAGACAACGTATTTTAGAAACAAATTAATGTTTCATGAAATGCGCAATTTCTATTAAATGTTCAATATTTATTTTTGCTTAGAACTTTCAAGTGTTTCAAAACCTATAATTTTTTAAATGATTAGTCTGTTCTTTAGTTACCATCAAGGTATGCAAGGAGTATTCAAAATGCCTAATAGCGAGCTTCCTTTTAAGCATTTGAATGTCTTATTTGTTCCTATGCGTTTCTATTTAGCTTCATGAAGTGTGTTGAAGTCATTTCTAAAAACTTTATCACGATTGATAATCTTCAAGCATATATACAAGTAGAGAGCACGTGGCCTCACAGTTCACACTCTTGACACCAACATCTCGCTCCGCTGACTAAGGTAGAAGCAGTGGATGCAGGAAGTACTTGGGCACGAAACCCCCCCCCCCTCGCTATAGTTAATTAAATTCAAGGTTTATTTAAACCAAAAAGACTACCTATTATAGTGAGGTTTATGACTGCACGGAAGGATTATGAAAATAATCTGGCATTTCTTTTCACTGGTGCATATAAGAAAATGTTTGAAGATCGGTGATCTTTATTGCCAGAATAAAGGGTCTGATTTGTTCATTCGTATTATTTTAACAAAATACAAGGAAGCGAGTAATAGGTTCATTTTTGGTAATGTTTATCTTGATTAGCATGATGTAGATAAAAGAATATTTTTGTAAGAATAGTGTTTTGAGGAACAGGTAGAGAAAGTCATGTGAAAGAAACACGTTAATTTTTTTTTTATATATAATATAGTACCCATGATAAGGATAAATATGTATATTAAAGCAATGTCAATGATCAACAATAACATATGACAGAATCTGGGGTGCTTATGGTATAACAGGTAGAAAATAATTTTCTTTTGAAGTTGTCTTGTATTTTGGGACTATTAATTAGAGAAACTTGTGTACACAATTGGAAGTAAGGTTGTTTTCCTCCTGATGCACTCTGTCGCAAGGAAAGCTACTGCAGAGCTGAAGAACCGGTGTTTTGTAGGTCTGACAGATTACGCCTGTCTGGCGACTGTGCACTTTCCTCCGGGCCAGAAATCGATTTGATGCCCTTTGGATGAACCCTTGCTATTGTTTTGAGCACGTAGGACTCTTTAGAGTTTGCAAATGAGCAATCCTCCTCATTACTCCGCACTGCAGATGACGTTCTTCAGCAAGAGAGTGCACCTACACTTTGAGCATTGCAGAATAATAATTATTTTTTAGATCACATAGAGGATTTACAGGGCGGAATTATACTGGTACTGTGTTTAATTTCTCTGCTACGTAGAATACATAAATAGGGAACTTAACGTACTCCAATCAAAAATGCAATGTCAAAATTTTACAGGAAGTATATGTTTTGAGATATTTTTAAAAGACACTTTTCACAGAAAGAAATGCTTAATATCATTCTTTTGCACATTGTAACGTCAACGTAAACATTTTCAAATTACACCATATATTCCTACAGTTCCGAATAATTTATTATTGTGTATGAGTGTACAAACTATTGTTTTATACCACAAACGCTGCTATGATAACCAAATAGTCGAATTTTCAGGTATTATTGATGCACTTTATTTGTAGAAATTGACATAAATGAGTTGACATGCATAAATAAATGTTCTGTTTCAAATATTTATGTAATTACCTTTAGATTTGGTTACCTGAGTGTGTCAATGCTTATGATGAAATCCCAACAGATGAAAATTGCCCGTTAACTATGGAATTTCTTGTTACATTGCTAGAGATGCCAATATTAAAAGCATATATTTATTAGCATTCATAATCAAGTATGACATTAGTAATCATTTAAATTTTTGCATTGAAACAATATATTTATTAGCATTCATAATCAAGAATAACACATTGGTAATCATTTAGAACGTGTATTCATATAAGGTAAAAAGGTTTTACAGGGCCCCTAAAATCAACACAATAACCATCAAAATAGTAATAACATGACTTGATATGACAATATGAAATAATATATTTATTAGCATCCTTTATCAGGTATAACACATTGGTAATTATTTTAAATTATGCTTTCATATTGTCCCGTATAAGACTTCGCCGAGGTCCCTAAAATCATGGACCCCAATAAGAGCCACTTCTGTCTGCCCTAAAGGGCGTCTTTAACTGTAAATTGCCAGTTTGAAAATTAAAATGCCATATAGGTAGCTAACCAAAAAAATCACCCAGCTGTGTATAGTGTAAGCGTGAGGAAAATATGACAAAGCTGATGTTTCCATTCTGATGACTTTCACTACATTGTCAAAAAGCTTAATCTTCTATTACTTCTCGCTAATCGAAAAAACATTAGCAGAAATTGTCTTTTACTTACTTCTTAGTAAGTAGGAGGGAAATAAGGAGGTACCATGGGCTAAAGGGACAGTAAAATTGTTTAAAAGCTGGTTGCTATGTAATTAAAGTTCCTTTGTTTGTATGGCCAGGAGTTCAAAAATTCCCGTATGAGTAAAGTATAAGTATTTTAAAACTGAAACCAATAATAAGGAATATCTATTAAAAAAACAAAACAAAACAAAAAACGGTCAACTCCACGAAAAATTTATATAACAAATAGTGTGTTATAACGAGCTATACATTTTTTGTTGCATAAGTTTTTGCCTATCTCTTATGGTATACCAGTTAGGCAAAATTCCGCAAAAGTCAATCCAGAATAAAGATGCCTTCACAGGCTATTCCCAGAAAAGTTAATATACATTTTATTTGTCATGTAAATATCTTTAATATACGATATTTCAATCGTTAAGTCATTTTTGAGAAAATGAAAATTTTAGAAAAATTTTCCATGTAAAGGGTAGTTGGGGTGGGGGGATTTTCTTGAAAATATTCATGTCGCATCCTTGAAAAATACTGAATTTAAATACTAAGTTATGTATTTAACGGTCTTTTTGTTTTTGAGCTATGCTGCCCACCACCACACACTGACATTTTTCTATTTTTTTTTTTTTTTTGATTCAGGGGGTCTCAAAAAACATTTTCGGTGAAATCTCGGTATCGAATTTTTGGGTGCAATACAATACCTTCTCTATACACTATGTACATAGTACGTGTAGAGAAAGTAAAACTGTGTCTCACGCTAATAATGAAGTGCAATATTTGGCAACCTTAATCATAGGTAACTCGTGGAGTATTCTGTAGTAGGCGGGACTTGAGTTGAATTTAAACTACTTTAGGGCACTGGAAATTACTAAGGCTAGAGGGATGGTTTCTGTGGAAAAAGTGTAAGATATGGGGTAAATGAGGATTGTTGACCCTAATGGTTGGAAATTTGATATTGCGATAGTAGACCTTTGGTTATTTTTACTCAACACTTCCCTCAAAAACCATCGTGTAGTGGGAACTTGAAGTGACGCGGTCACCGCTGTTGCCGTAGGAACTACTCCTCTCTTAACTTTCCAAATAACTTATCAGGATTCTAAAGTAGTTTATATTGAACTGTAGGTTAATAAAAGAGCATGCATCACTAACATTTGGTTACTCTCTGGCGCTTCAAGTTACACCCTTTGTGTGATTTTTGCATTTCAAGTGATACTTGCTACAGTTGTTACAAGATACGAAACTGTTATTGCGTTCCTAGCTCAGTGCTACACTCATTAACCGTTTAGTGGTGATCAGTAAGGGATTCCCTTATAATAGTTTGGCACGTTACGGCAGGGTAAACTCTTTACGTTACTATGGAAATAAATTTTGACCTCAACGTAAAGTTCTTGGTATGCTAGAAGTTAGCAAATTTAATACAACGTGCTTAAATTCAGGTAGCTTGATTTCCATCTTTAAATAAATCACAACAGATTCGTTATTAATTAGGCTTTCTCTGACATTTTAGTTCGTGTTGTCCATTCTCGCCACACCCACACATACCCTTCAGTGATTTTTTTTTTTTTTTTTGTTTTGTTTAAAGGACGCTATTTTAACTGCCGCGATTCATATTCCTTTTCTATATTGGACATGGAAGCGCTTAATTTTGCTCATATGCCTCTTTAACCAGATTTGAGGTTCCTTTCCGTGCCGTAAATCTACATACGGCACGGAGCTGACGGCTTTATGTCCCTTCTGAAGGAAGTCATACCAAGGATTTTTACGCCCGAAAAAATCCATCGTCCTTCCCGAGTTCGAACCCGAGACCTTGGGAACTAGGGGTTAGCATGTTACTCCTAAACCACGGAGGACCATCCTGAGTGAAAGATTTTAACAGGACACCACTGGGGCTGCTAGTTGGCCGCAGAAAAAAAAAATCTGATGTGTTCCATTCACATGACTTTCTCTACATCTCTGCAATAAATTAGTTTTAAAAAGCTTATACTTCTATTTACTTTATGCTAATCGACAAAAAAATTAGCAGAGATACTCTTATTACTTGCTTCCTTGTAAGTAGAAGGGAAATACGGGAGTAGCATAGGTTAAAGCGATAGTCAAAAGCTGGCTGCTATGTGACTGAAGTTCCTTTGTTTGTATGGACAGAAGTTGACAAATTCCTGTATGAGAAAAGTTAAGTTTTTCGAACCTGAAGACAAAAACAAGGAATATCTAAAAATTGATCAACTCCATGAAAAGAATGTATGCAACATAAATTGCATACATTTTTGTGTGGTAAGTTTTTGTCTATCTCTTACGGTTTAGCAGTTATGCAAAATTCCGTAAAATTCGCTGAGAATAAAGTAGTCTTCAGAGGCTATTCCCAGAAAATTCAAAATATACATTTATTTGTCAGGTAAATATCTTTAATATACGATATTTTAATCAAAATCGTTAGAGCCATGTTTTAGAAATTCAAAATTTTCAAAAAAAGTTCCATGTAAAGGGTAGTTTGGGATGAGGGGATTTTTCTCAAAATCATCGTGTCGCATCCCTGGCAGATACTAAACTTAAATACCAAGTTTGGTATTTTACCGACTTTTCGTTTTTGAGTTGTGTTCACAGACACACACCTTTTTCTGAAAATACTTTGTTTGGATACAGGGGACCCTAAAACATATACTTTCGGTGAAATCTGTATCGAATTCTTTGGTGGAGTGCAATACATTCTCTATACACTATGTACATAGTCCGTGTAGAGAAAGTTAAAATAAGTGTATAAATATTTAAATGGATAATTTCAAACGCTGCTTACCAGGTGCAAGAAGCGAGGGGAATAGAATATTTAATTTTCCTTATGTCATGTGTTATTAGCAGTTTAGTGGAAAAAATAGTCATTTCGAAGCTGTACGAAGAGTGTCTTGAAAGAGCAGCTGCGATGGAACTTACGGATAGCAATATTCAGCCAACTGCGAGATTCCTTTCTTTAAAATGGAAAGCAGCAAAAGATATTTGAATATAACGACCATTTGCCTGAAAACGGATAAAATATATTTCGGGACTTTATTTCTTTAGTTTTGTTATGTTGATAAATATGTATTCTCTAAATGCACGACAACCAGTCTTCCGGATCACGGTTGGGTGACAGGCCGGAACTAAGGCCAGTTGTCAACTGCCTCATGGCGTAGGCCTACAGACATAAGAGCGGAGGGAGGTTGTAGCTAAGCATCCATGACCTGGCGGAAGACGTGAATTCCACATAATATGCCACAAGCCCACTGTTTTATAGCAACGTATCACTTTATCTTTGCTTTATGCCGAGATTTCTTACTGTTACAAAATCTTCTGTTCTAAGCAATTTCCGTGTTTAAAAACCTACATATCCATTATCTTCTTCATCGCTATCAGCAAAATAACTTGCTTATGTACAAATTACAGTTCTACCCTATCATCCTTTTCATCGTTTTTTGGCTCTAACGGTTACCGCATTAGGCCGTAACTCTCCATTCACAGTTTGCACATAGGACCAACAATGATTTTTTTCTAACTTACGTTAAACATTTCCGATATATTCGTTGCCTTTGTTTTGAATTTTCCAATACTTTCTTTGTTTTGAAGTGCTAAGCCATTGTTCTTGTGCTTATTGTAATGTGCAAAGAAAGGGTATGGATTTCAAAGCCAGCTTGATTATAAGAAAGATTTTACTATCGCTTCAGTCTCCTCTATCCCCCCCTTTGTACCTATATCTAAATGTTTACACATCCATTCTGTAAATATTTACCTCGACACGCAATTTACCCCGACAAATGCTTATTTTTCTTTGTACATCGCGTGTCGAGGTAGATAGAATGATAAGCCTTTGTAAGGATACATGCTAGAGCAAATATAAAAATAAACAATAATGGGCAAAGAAAATAGTATGAATATGATGCTATTATCTTTTCATATATTTACTTTGAACGTTGTTGCTTTTCCTTTGTGACCAATTCGGATGCCACCCGCCCCATTCTTTTTTCGGCGTCTTGATGTTGGGTGTTGTGATTCTGCTATTCAGAGATATTGATTGTCTTTGCACGATTACGTCTGAATCTTTGCTTTGGAATGGTTGTTTCTAGATTATGCTCCAAACATTTTGCTTTGCACGCTGCGACTGCGAGTCATTATTGCTACATGTCTACAGAGCATTGGGAAATATATTTTCCCCGGAAATACGGCCGTTTCCTATGAACTGCGGTATAATTGTAGCATTTTAGCTGCTTAGAGATGAGATAAAGTGTAGATCCCAAGGGATATTGAGATTGAAATATATTTCTTACCAGTAAACCGGCTCAAGTGGTATCAGTTTTCTTGTAAACCGAAACACACGCAGTTTTACAATTCAGCATAATATGACATTATAACATTTCGATGATAACGGACAATTGGTAGGGTGAAGGTTACGTTTATCGTGTACCTTGCTAGGAGTTAATCACGTTATGACAGGATGCAGGTGGCGAGTCAGAATGAGTTAGTGGTGTGAAAGAAGGTATTATCTGTCTCAAGTTAGATCAGTCCTGATATCAACACATGGGAGAGAGAGAGAGAGAGAGAGAGATACTGAAGCAAAAGAGCGTTAGGCTGTTGATTGGTTCAGGGAAGGTAATGGGTGTTAACTTTTACGTGGATGCATATTGTAACAGCCTCCTAAAAGTACAGTACTGTAATAGTTTTCAGATCACTGCTCTGCGCGAGTTAGTTTCGCAGAGAAAAGTATGCAATGCTTCGATTCTTATAAAAGGTAATAGTCCGACATTTTATCCATATCCGACACATACCAAGCAGAAGGCTCTGGGTTCGTGAATTCTGAAAGGAATATTTACAACAGACGTACACATTCTATAAAAAAACATATAGATTAGACAGAAGACCGGCGAAATTATATATTGACTTCATTAACTTGTTACTGTCAAATAAAATGCAGCTAACTTATATTACTAAAGAACATGGTATTATATACACAATATGTTACAAGGCTGCAGGAGCCAGGAGCAGGAACTAGTCGCCCGAGTGTACTCGGGCGGGGGCAAATCACCACGGTACCTATCCGCTTTTCTCGCGGATTTACCCGTGTGATATAAAAGATGTAGTCTAATGCAAGCGTTTTTGTCCGTGTCAAAGTAATTGGGCAGGGTGTTTCCCTCTGTGCAGCCGGCGCGGGCTGACTTACCTATCTAAGTGGCCACCTACCCAGAGAGGGACCAGGCCCGATGCTGCTTACCTTGGCCAGCCGCTTGCGGGCTGTCAAGGAAAGCAGTGCCGGCTAGTGGGGAAACCTGAAGGGATATAGGTACGGGGTGGGGGAAGCCAGTGTTGCAGATCTGGTCGGAGTACAACTGGATGGTCACCCGTCCGAGTCGTGACCATGCCCGATGCTGCTTAACTTGGCGGGTAGAACAATAAAGGGAGAGGCGGCCGGAAAACTACCATCCCAAGGCGTCCTTGGGAAGGCGGTAGCTTACGCGTCTCCTAGGCAGCGTGTGGTCGTAAAGACCGAGAGTGTTCACCTGGGGATTTGGGTGGGGAGCAAGTTTAGTGTAGATTGTGCGAGCTCTTTCTCGCACAACGTCCACTATGTAAGGGATTCCGGAGTGGGAATGGAGAATGTGGGACGGGAATCTGCGGTCTGTGCCGTATATCATCCTCAATGCCCTGTTCTGCACGGCCTGCAGCCTGCGGATGGTGGAACGAGCCACCGAACCCCAGACCTCACAGCCGTACAGCATCAGGGGTGGGATGACTGCGCGGTACAGCCGTAGTTTTAGGTATGTAGGCATGGTGGAGCGGAAGATGGGAAACAACTGCCGCAGGGCAGCGTGTCCCAAACCGACCTTCTCCCTGACATGTGGAGTGAAAGTAAGGCCGCGGTCGAGGAGGACTCCAAGGTATTTGTCGGTGCGGACCCAGGGGATCCGCCGCCGCCGCAACCTCAGCGACCTCTCCGGTCGCCAGCCACGGACTTTAGCCAGCAGTAGAGCTGAGCTCTTCTGCGGGCTGATAGCCATCCGCCACTGTTCACTCCATCTGCCTATGGCCTGGAGCTGTCTGTAGCGGGGGGAAGCAATATCGGGCGTTCTTGTTACGCGCCATTATGAGGACATCGTCGGCATACTGGCACGTAACTGTACTGGGTTCTGTGGGGAAGTCGGACATGTAGGCAGCAAAGAGTAACGGCGACAGCACGCTGCCTTCCGGCACTCCCGCCGCTATGGGTCTGACTGTGGAATGCCTCCCCTCCACCCTCACCCTGAAAGTGCGGTCCCGAAGGAAGCTACTAAGCAGGTGAAGGTAGGGGGGAGGGATTTCTGCGTTCTTGAGCTTGTACAAGAGTCCCTGATGCCACGTGGTGGCGAAGGCCTTTTCCACGTCCAAGAGCACCGCGACTGTTTTGAAGTTGTCCTGGAAGCCCAGAGCAGCCTTCTCAGCCAGTCGCAGCAACTGCAGGGTTGTGGAATGTCCAGTACGGAAACCAAACTGATGATCCGGGAGTAGGAGTCTCTCTTCGAAGAGAGGGGTGAGGCGAGGTAGGAGTAACCGCTCGAATACTTTCGAGACGATCGGAAGTAAGCTAATAGATCTGTAGCTTGACGGGAAGACCGGGTCCTTGCCGGGTTTCAAAATGCATACCACCCGCGCCTCCTTCCAACACGTTGGAAAGTGACGTAGGTGCAGGCATGCATTGTAAGTCCGCGTCAGGTGGATTACGGCCTTTCTGGGTAGGTGCTGGAGCATAGGCGCCGTAACGCCGTCATGTCCAGGGGCTTTGTTAGGCTTTAGGTTGTTGAGTTGGGAAGCCACCTCTTTCGGGGTGACTAAAGGAATGCGGATCTTCTCATGGGGCGGCGGGGGCTCCTCATAGAGGTAGTCTACCGTCGCTTCCACGAGCTCAGTAAAGTCCTCATCCTGGGGGTCTTCGCGGGGTTCGAATTGGAACTCCAGATAATCTGCGAAATCCGTGGCTTTATCCAGGGGCTCAAAAGAGAGTCTCCCACGGGAGCCATGGATGGGATGCTGAAACTGACTTTTGTCTTTCCTGAGGGATCGGATGATCCTCCAGGGTTGTTTCTCTTCCAGGTTTATATGTGCCATTGTGTGTTCCCAGGCCGCTTTGCGGTGCGCGCGAAGCAGGCGCCTTGCCAGGGATTTGAACCGCTGGTACACTGCTTGGATCCTGGGATGGCGGAAGCGCTGCCATAGCTTCCGTACGGTTGCCTTGGCTTTTAGCAGCTGCCGGAGTTCATTCGGTATGGTTCTCGGGTTAGGTTTGTTAGATGGGATGCGGTAGGTATGCGCGCGTACCACATTCAGGAGTTGGCGGGAGAAGGCCGTGGCTGCCGCTTCCAGCGCTTCGATGGAATCGATGCGCGGTCGCGGGTCCACGGTTTGGTTTAGGTCTAGGACGGCTGCGACCCAGTCGATCTCATTTATCCAGTCTGGTGTTACCAGAGCTGATACGGTCTCGGTTGTATCCACCACGACAGGGTCATGGTCGGAGTCCAACTCGTTGACCGCCGAGAGGTCTAGATGAAATGGTGTGTTCTTGGTGATTATGATGTCAAGAACATCCGGTCTGCCGCGAGCCGGATGACACGTAGGTCCTCTCGGTCCGTGCGCGACGAGGGCGGGGTTGCCGCTGATGAGGCGGTAGAGCCCGCGGCCTCGGGGGTTGTTGGTGCGGCTGTGCCAGAGGGCATGTTTCGCGTTGAGATCTCCTGCGATGCATACCACTGGGTGAAGGTTGAGTAGGGTGGTGTAGTCCGCTTCATGGAAGCGGTGGTTTGGTGGGTCATATGCAGCTATCAGCATCGCGTCTAGCCCGGCAACGGCAAGCCGGATTGCACAGGCCTCCACGTGCTGTAGTGCTGGGAGTTGGACAGGAGTATGGGTTATGTGGTTCTTAATGAAGATAGCTGTACCGCCACCCTGTCGGCCGACCCGATCGGACCGATGGGTGACGTAACTAGGCAGCGAGAAGTCAGTAACAGCATCCAGATGGGTTTCGCAAACCATCAGGATGTCAATTCCGTACGATTGTACAAACTCAATGACGCCTGGGCGTTGCCCCCGGATGCCGTTCGCGTTCCAGTACGCGAGTCGCAATGGTCTCCGAACGAATCTTAGCGGAACCCGGGTACAACTGCTCCAAGGTTTGGAGGAACAGGGTGTGTTTCTGGAGGGGGGAGAGTCTGGGGTTGCTGTACTGCAACTTGAAGTTTCGCAGTACAGGTAGGACCTTACTTAGGAGGTCACCGAACCACAGGGCTAGGTCCTGAAGTTCATCCAGGTCCGCCTGTGGGGATGGCCGCTGTAAAGGCCGAGGAAGCCGCTGTGGTGGTAGGTGCAGCGGGAGCCTCCGCTACTGGCGTCGGCACTGTGGCGGCCGCTACTGGAGCTTCCGCCACTGGTAGCTGTACCAGACAGCTTTCTTAAACAACCGGTAATTCTCGAGGTGAATGCTGATTAAGCTGTTATTGTTTATAGTGCAGGGTCGCCTCTGATAATGTGTTATTTAAGACTGTATTTCCTGTACATCACGCATGCCTCACAAGCCCAGGGGACTTGCTATATGCAGTTTAAAAGCAGTAAGCTTTTGATCTTGGATGATTAGCCGAAATAAAATACAACCCAGGCAAGCCTTTAAAAAGTGTCGAGAGGCGATTGTTTCCAGGTCCTTAAAGAAAGAAACGCCGAATCGGCCATAAAGAATATCGAAAAAGAAACGGGTGATCTCCTTGGCGTTTCTGCATTTAGTGTGCATAGTGTTAGAATGGAACAGCAAGCATCCGGAAGCCTAAGAACCCCGGGAAAATCGCGTAAATATAAAAAACGTTCGGAGAAATACGATGATTTTGCGAAAAGTGCTATTCGCGGTAAAGTTTATGATTGTTTTTTCAGAAATGAACCACCGACTCTAAATACAATTTTGAATGCAGTACATTCTGACACAGAATTGCCACATTTCTCAAAGTACTCTCCGCAGGTTGCTGATATATATCGCTTGTGTTGCAAAACTTATGTGCGCACATGTATCGTTAACACGCGGCGAGTTGAGCCAGCTCCGCCTTGTTGTTGACATCAGGACTGAACTAACTTGACACAGACTCTAGCAAGATGTTCTGCTCAAGAGTTGCCCTGGTGTAAGGTTGTTAACATTTATGTTGTGGTATCTATTGCGAAGTTTGTATTGTCAAAGCATCCCTTGAATGGATTGTATAGAAGCTCAGCCTTGCTGGTAGATATGCTTCGTTGTTACGGATGAGCCTACTTGCCAAACAGAGTGTTATAAGTTGTAATCCTCAAGGTACGGGACTAGGGCGCTCCAGTAGAAGGTAAACTATCGTAAAAGTTTGCAACCCGGCCTAATTTCGTCCTCCACGTATGGAAGACTTGAGGTTTTGTGCAGCATTTCGCGGGGAAAGAAACAACAGTACAAAATAGATGATCTGAAGATCCCTATTCTGCACCCGTTGTAGAAGCAGCAGCAGCTTGAAGTTGCATCTGATCTCGCTGGCGTAGAGTATGGGGACTATCAGAGCTCGAAGAAGGCTCGAACGGGCATCGTGAATCTCAGGATGGAATACAAATAGACCGTTGTGGCCTGATGCGACAAGTTCTTGGCCTTTTTGCAGCTTCACTCCTAGGTAGGTGATGTGTTGGTCTATTCAGTCCTAACAGGATTAACTTCTCTTTTATGCGACATTCGTAATAAGTGTCAAGCGTTAAGTCTTAACCGCTCCATTTGCATGAATAAGATAACTTTTACTTTTCAATATGCCAAGTAGCTCTCGACTGTCCTAACCAAATGGTAGAGGAACAACTTCGTACTTCGTTTTCTAACATATTTGAAGGATTAGAATAATCTCTTCTTAGGTGTTAACCCTTTAAAACAGTTTTACTAACCCTGTTCGTTGGTTGTATTTTGCCTAGCATAGCTGAGATAGTAATCGATTGTTCGTTTTATCGTAAATACATGGTAGACATAATTGCAATTACACAGAAAGGATTTACGAATAAAACAGCCATGGGGGCAAATATGTGTTAGCAATTATTATATAACTGTCACAGTCTATAGGTAATTATTTGGCATGATTTTAATTCCGGAATCGATTATCTCAAGGAGATCGAGTAGCTGAATTATTTTCATTAAATGTCTTTGCTCTAGAAATCCCCCAACACAAACTGCGCTTTACATGGCTTTTTTTTTTTTTAATTTCATTTTTCTCAAAAATGGTTCCAACGATTTTGATTAAAAGATCGTGTATTAAAGACATTCATATCAAATAAAATGTAGATGTGTTTTGAATCCTCTGGGAATAACCTCTGGAGTCCTCTTTATTCTGCATGAATTTTGCAGAATTTTGCATAATGGGTTAACCGCAAGGGATAGATAAAGTCTTACTACACAAAAAATGTTGATTTCGTTAAAACATACAATTATACTCTCTTCTTTCCCTTCTACTTGCAAGGAAGCACGTAATAAGACCAATTCTGCTAATGATTATCTCGATTAGCATGAAGTAGATAGAAGAATAAGCGTTTTAGTAATAATTTGTTACAGAGATGTAGGTAGATAAAGTCATGCGAATAGAGCATAACAGATGTTCATAATAATGAAATGTGTAGCAAATGCTTTTTGTGTAGAATGTAATGATTGGTTAGTCTGTATTTCTCGATTATTAACGAGCGGGATACCCAGTGAGTACTGAGGGGTTTGTAATTGAAAGGAAGCAAAGTTAAAATTCTTATTTCGATCAACTTAACTGGAACTTTTCGTGGATTTCTCAAGCTGCACAGATAAATACAGGGTAGGTATACACCAGAGGTTTCAAGGTGTGGCGTGGACTGGAGGCGTGCCTTTGGTGCCGGGCTGCGCAGCGACGACTGGTCCTCTCTGCCCCTTCCTCTCTCCGGCGTCGCAGCTGGAGAAGTCGATTCTGACACTCCTCGGCTATTTGCGGACTCAGCGGCGAGCAATTGAGACCAATTTGTATAGCTCAAGGTATTGAGTGGCGATGATCTCAAAGGAGCGGTGTGGGAATTTGGCTTAAATAAACGCTGGCACTTTCATTTAATCAAAGGTTTATTTCCCTCACAAGCGTTCTCGAGACAGTTCCTGGTGCGATTCTATTTCCGTAATTTCTCTCGAACTACAGCGTAATGCGCACAAAGGAAACTTGAACTTACGCGGCGATAAGTGCAATTGTTACGAGCAGAATTATTATGGGCACTAACTTTCTACGCTAGTTCGGCGCGTTGTTAACTCACGACGGTAGTTGAATCAGTTATAACATTTAGACTTGGTAGACACTCAGCTTTTTAGCGCGGATATCTTATTACAAGCGTCGCAGGTTCCGCGTGACGTTGTCTTTCACAGTGCGTGAAAAATCGGGCGAACACCCTACATTTATAGTAAATTCTACCCACGCGCAAAACTCAACTTGCAATCTCATTGGCCCATTTTGGCGCCGAAAATAGCTTGGGGTGCGCTTCTAATGTGACGTAATTATTTCCAATTGGTCAATACGTCATTCACGTGATTTTTTACCTCAATTTCTCGTGGTTCCCCGCTTTATATGTCACATCCACTTTCTCTTTCCGAGTGTCAGGGAGAAGGTCGGTTTGGGACACGCTGCCCTGCGGCAGTTGTTTCCCATCTTCCGCTCCACCATGCCTACACACCTAAAACTACGGCTGTACCGCGCAGTCATCCCGCCCCTGATGCTGTACGGCTGTGAGGTCTGGGGTTCGGTGGCTCGTTCCACCATCCGCAGGCTACAGGCCGTGCAGAACAGGGCATTGAGGATGATATACGGCACAGACCGCAGATTCCCGTCCCACATTCTCCATTCCCATTCCGGAATCCCTTACATAGTGGACGTTGTGCGAGAAAGAGCTCGCACAATATACACTAAGCTTGCTCCCCACCCAAATCCCCAGGTGAACACTCTCGGTCTTTACGACCACACGCTACCAAGGAGACGCGTAAGCTACCGCCTTCCCAAGGACGCCTTGGGATGGTAGTTTTCCGGCCGCCTCTCCCTTTATTGTTCTACCCGCCAAGTTAAGCAGCATCGGGCATGGTCACGACTCGGACGGGTGACCATCCAGTCGTACTCCGACCAGATCTGCAACACTGGCTTCCCCCACCCCGTACCTATATCCCTTCATGTCTCCCCGCTAGCCGGCACTGCTTTCCTTGACAGCCCGCAAGCGGCTGGCCAAGGTAAGCAGCATCGGGCCTGGTCCCTCTCTGGGTGGGTGGCCACTCAGATAGGTAAGCCAGCCCGCGCCGGCTGCACAGAGGGAACACCCTGCCCAATTACTTTGACATTGACAAAAACGCTTGCATAAGACTACATCTACTATATCACACGGGTAAATCCGCAAGAAAAGCGGATAGGTACCGTGATGATTTGCCCCCGCCCGAGTACACTCGGGCGACTAGTTCTTGCTCCTGGCTCCTGGCTCTTTCCGAGTCTGACTACCTAATAGCATCTTTCCTCTCTTGTAATACACAAAAGCAACTATTCTTAAACAACTGGAATCGCCGCTTGAGAACTCTCGGGTTAAAGTTAGAAAATGCTTTCCAGGAACAGTCTCTCTGAACTTTCAATATACACTATGACAATAAATACAGGATATTATACTTAGCAATTAACTTAATCTAATTACTTAAAATATGCGCTATGCGCTCATTCTTCTGAGCGACAATCCATCTCAAAGGTGAATTGGCGTAATGGATCTCAGGAACGTAACAGGTAACTAACTAATGGAAGCAAGTGATAACCACTTCAAGTGTCTTGTAGCACATCACTGTAGCATATCCCATGCTACTGCAATCGAAATGCCTCTCGACTTAACTGGTAAGATTTTTAGATGCTTTAACATCTTATTTGGCAGCAAAATCCAAGATTAACTACCCATGAAGTAGAAAGCTGTAAGACAGCTGAAAAGTTGCTGCGAATAGATTCGAAAAGCACCTGCGGATGTTTTCCCCCGCGTATGTGGAAAACTAGAGTGTTATCTTGTTCCAAATTTCAGAGCTTATTACACAGAAGTATTGGTTTATTCCCAAAATGTCAGATGGAAACACAAGCTCTCTGTGCAATATTAATGCAAATGTTACATAAGATGCTTTTTACTTTCTCTATCTAGCCTATGAAGACCTTTTCACTATAGATGACTTTTGAATAACTGGCAAACCGTAAGAGATATACAAAAACTTACTACACAAAAAATGTAGATCTCAATAAAACAAAATTTATGTCATATGCATGTTTTTTGTAGAGTTTACCGTTATCGAGAGATTCTGGATTATTTATTTCGATTTAATAGCTTTAGTTTTATCAATTTTAGTATCTATAATTCGTACTCATGGAAAAGATTATTTTAATTCATGTGGTTTAAAAACTGCAAATACTACTAAACCTAATATTCCATAAATTATTATTAATCTTTCTTCTCTTAACTTATAAATAGGCACCAAATTAAAATCCCCCACTTAAACTTTTCTCAAACAGGAGGGCATCTTTCTTCTCGTTTCTCTACTCATGGCAAGCAAAGAGATTGGAATTGCAATTGTTTCACATAGCGACCGGTTTTTAAAGGACGAGACTATCGCTTTAGCCTGTACATTTTATTATTTCCCTTCTTCTTACAAGGTAGTTAGTAATAAGATTAATTCTAATGTACATCTTGATTAGTATGATGTAGATAAAAGAATAAGCTTTTGAATAAAAGGTTTCGCTTGCCGAACAGCTAAAGTGCATTATGTGAATGGAACACATTAAATTGTTTCTGCTTGCAAGAAACCAAGTAATAAGGGCAATCTCTGCTAATGTTTATCTCGATTATCATGAACTAGATAGAAGAATAAGCTTTTTAACAACCATTTGCAGAGTTGTAGAGAAAGTCATGTGAATGGAACACATTCTTTGTAGGGTTAACGTATTAGAGATATTCCGAATTATTGGTTTCAGTTTTAAACTACTTAAAATTGTCTCAAACGGGAGATTATCTAGCAAGCAAAGAGAACCGGATTTCAATTGTTTCACATAGCGACCGGTTTTTAAATAATTTGACTATCGCTTCAGTCTGTGTATACGTATAT
This sequence comes from Hymenopus coronatus, assembly GCA_030762935.1. Lineage (NCBI taxonomy): Eukaryota > Metazoa > Arthropoda > Insecta > Mantodea > Hymenopodidae > Hymenopus > Hymenopus coronatus. The sequence continues at coordinate 67,424,438 of CM060898.1, read as the reverse complement.
TTCTCTTCTACTTACAAAGAAGCAAGCCTTAAGACAATTTTGCAAATACTTATCGTGATGTAGATAAAAGAATAATCTTTTTTAAGAAAATATTGTCTGTGGAACAGCTAGAGAAAGTCATGTGAATGGGATATATCATTTATTTTTTTCTGTTTGTATATGTCATTTGCACCACTTTCACTGCTGGGCACCCCATCTTGCAGTAGTAACCGATGCCGATGTGCCTGTGCAGACCAGGCCCGAGCCTGGCTACCTGTTGCTTCTCCGTTCAATAAAATATTCATCCAATGCGATCAACCGCACTACAAGGCACTCCTCATTTTGGGTGTTGGCTTTTGGGCTGAAGTGAAACCCTACACTGTTCTAGTTCACCTCTCCATACGGTATTGCTATCTCAGATCATATTGCCTGGTATCGACTTACAATCGAGTGACAATTTAATCCGCCAGTAACAAGATGCCGCCGGGTTGACGCATTTTTTTTTTTAAATACGGTACCGGAGTCTGATCAGGACTCCGGCACTATATACCCTACTTTTATTTATCTTTTTTTTTTTTTTTTACCTTGTTTCTCTGTATTATTACTGCATTGCTGTTTTCTTACTGTTACAACACACACACATAAACACAAACATATAACACCCATGCCCAAGATATTCGGCCAGCGCAGCAGCCATTCTGTTTTCTGTGGCAGTGTTGCAATTGCATGCTATTAAAACACGCCTTCGAAAGCCCGCAATTTTCCAGTCCAAAATCTTCAAATTTTACCTAACATGAATGTGATATCATTTTCAGCATAACATTCGGAATTCTTGTAAATACTATTTTAGAAATATTAACATTTTCACATGATATTTTTGTATGCATTTTTTTTAAAGTTTGATTGTATGTGCACTTAGTTTCTTGAGGTAATAGGAACTTCTAAGATTAAAGCAGGACGGAAGAAATAAGGTTGAAGTGTCACTAAACTATAGCCAAGGGCGTCGCAGGTAACAATCCTCGCCTATCTCTCGTCTAGTATAGTATTCACAGTCCTTTGGATTTATAGACACCACTCATTGATCTCTGTTGTTTTGCATTCGTTTCAGTGATAATGGTTTGAGTGTGTAAGTAACTTCTGGTTAACTGCTTAAGACTTTTATGACAGGTTGAGATCAATATATAGGGTCCTAACATTAGTATACAAAGTAAGCATGGTTGTTACAGGCACAATAAACCAGCCATGATTTTGGGTTGAAAGTTGTATAATAGATCGTTAGCATATTTTGACAAAAAGATATAAAAGAAAAAAAATTCTGTCGTGTTCCATTCACATGACTTTCTGTATCTGTTGTGAAAACAAACTATTCTTACAAACGATTATTCTTTTATCTGTATCATATTAATCGAGATAAACATCAGAAATTGTCTTATTACTTGCTTCCTTGTAAATAGAAGGGAAATGAGGGAATACTCTAGGCTAATACGACAGTCAAATCTTTTAAATGCTACTGCTATGCGATTGACATTGAAATTCATTCCCTTTTCATGACCAGGAGTAAAAAAAAAAAAAAAAAAAAAAAAAAAATGAAACGAATGAGGGTTTGAGAAAAGTTTGCTATATATGACACAAATTGTGTGTTTTATTGAGATCTACATTTTTTGTTAAATAAGTTTTTGTCTGTCACTTACGGTTTACGTTATGCAAAAGTCTTTCAGGAAGAAGAGAACCTCCAGGTCTATTCCCAAGAAATTCAGGGTATACATTGCATTTGCCAAGTAAATATCTGTAAATCGTTGGAGCCATTTTTGAGAAAATCGAAAATTCGAAAAATGCTACATGTAAAGGTTGCTTCGAGGTGGAAGCTCTTCATGACGTATCCCTGAAAGATACTGAACTTAAATTTTAAGTTTCGTATTTAAACGACTTTTCATTTTTGAATTATGCTGCACACACTTACATCGCCGGGCCTTTTAAAAATGCTTTTTTAGGATTTAAGGGTCCTCGAAATATGTATTTCCGATGTAATATGCTTTCGATTTTTGGGTGCATTATAATTCCTTCCCTACCCATGTACAATGTACATTCGTGCTATTATAGGAAAGGTGTAAAGAATAATTACTTATATAATGTCCTTATGATAGCAAAGGCATTTTGAACGTCGCTGCGTTATGTAAATTCTAAGCTTATTTTGACTTGACTTTTGAAGTTCTATTCTTCTCCACCATGCATTATTAACACATATCTAGATTACACACGTAGCTGATATTATAAGCAGGCATAGGAATTTCAAGCAATAAAGCTAGGAAGGAAATTGTTGAATTGTTACTGGACTTTACTGGTGACGTTGATAACAACCCCTATGCTCGTATAGTCTATAGGTGTGTGCAGACCAATTACGAGACTGTACTTTACCTGCCGTCAGTGACTCATGGCTGTTGTGTTCATTATAGTTATTGATAATGGTTTGATTGTGGCAAACTAGAGCCAATGGTATAAGAATTCCTGTGCGTAATTTAAACCTTTGGATTTTGCAGGACAATAAAGATCCATTTCATCCATCGTTAATATATCGTGACAAACATAAAGTGGGCGAAAGAATACATTTTAATGTGTAGTGCAATGCACAAAGGACTATCGTTATTCCTTGCAATTCGCGATTATTCACAATTGAACTAAACTGAATCTACGAGTGTAGACTTACTCTCCTCATGTTTTTTTGTTTTTTTTTGTTTTCTTTTTTACACAGTTTAGCGAAAAAATAAGTAATACCTACAGTAATACTATAATGTACTCTTGTTTACAAATTAAAACCACTTCTTGTAAAAAGAACACCTGTCTATGTTTCTTCTTCAGCACTTTTAAGGTCCATGAAATGCTTCAGCGATCCTTTTATATAATATTCTTGGCAGGTGTTTTTCAAAATCTGCTGTCAGATTTATATCCTGTGTTCTTGATATCGCCTTTCCATGCCTTTATATCGTGTTGACATTCTTAAATCGTATCTATTTAATTCCTGGAATTTTGTTGGAAATAACTAAAATATGCCGAGGAAGTGAATTTTAACAACGGCATCGAATCGCTTAACCTCGCCTACTCAGTTGAAAGGAACTCCATCAGTTTAGAAGTTGTTTAAATATTTTAGAAACAAATTATTGCACTCCAAACACACGAGCAGATGAGCGCTTTTTGCTCTACCATGTATCTGTAATAAGCAGAAAAGTGTTTGTCTTTAACAGCGAGATTTCATCATGAATATATATTTTGAGCACCATTGAATTCCAGAACACCACGTGTAAGTGTAGCAGATGAAGCTTTTCAAGAAAACTTCCCAACCAAATCTACATTTAGTTTTTCATTTGCTGAATATTGCCATTTGATTAAAATATGAAACGATATAAACACACAAGCGAGGACAAAAGGAATTTACGTTCGACTGTCACTGACCTTTCTGCTGTGACATCGTAGATAACAACCTACCTCTCATCCATGTTCATTGATGCAGATCAATCAGGAGACCGCGTTTTACCAGCTGTCAGTGACTTATGATCTATTCAGTGTCTTGAAGATTTGCATATAGCAAACTTAAGGCCAAAAGATTGAGAGTTGCCAAGCCTGTTTATAAATATCAATATGCTAATTCAAACGCATATCTGGAATTTTTTGCGAACAGCCCTGAAATAATTTCTGATTGTGCAATTGTTTCTATGCGAAATCATAGGAGTTGGACTAATAGAAAAAAAGGATTTGTATCACATTACTCTATGTGCACTCTTCTACAAACTATTCTTAAAATCTATTCAACTGCGTTCATATCGATGAATGAAATGGATGAAATTATGCCCATATTATCCCGGAATCTATAGAGCTTAAAGTTATACATTTTGTCTTTACAAGACAAGGGAAACTTGAGGAAAACCCCATACATGGGTAATTCGTTTTAACCGAGATTCAAACTCTTGAACTGTAATCCCACACCACGAAAGTGGGCATCTACTTTGTTTATTGTGCCATTTATATTCCGCCTTTAATGCACCGGAAGTATCTGGAGGCCTGTTAACTTTGGAACATTACTGTATTTCGGCAGTGGTGTTAACGTGTTCGGTTCTCATTGGCTTTTTATACCTTTGAGCTTTTGGCACTAGACACCCCCCCCCATACAGCGCGCACGTGCACGCACACACGCACACACACTCACACATCTCTCTCTAATTCTCTTCCAGAATCTGAGGAGAATAGGTAATAATCTTGGCTAGAGAAAAATCCCCATCCCCTAGCCGGGAATCGAACTTGGGGCAGCAGGCAGGTGCTCTACCACTAAGCTACGGAGCTAGGCATCTACTTCTTGTTAATCTAAATAAACCTTTAATTCCCAATTACACATTTCGTTGTAGGATAAAGTAGGTAAGGCGATAGTCACGCTTTAACCCTTTGTTGTCTGTCGATACCTATAAGTGCCGCTTGTTTTAAGCGTAATTATACAAATAGGGTTGCACTCTAGGATTAATTTCATGTTATACTAACCTTCAACCATAAACGACAAGTAATCAAGACTGTTTTATATTGTAAAAATATATACAATTTTTGCCGTAAAATTGCAGTGATTTTTTTAAGTAAATAAAAGAGAAAACCGACATAACTATAGCCAAATGTAACTCCATTGACTTCCAAGCATCACACCGATTATTTTACTTGGGCTCTCCCCGTCGTTTACCACAATCACTGGGATTTGAACTTGCAACATTTGGCTTGAATGGATGGTCATTCCATTACTTATCATCTAACACTCGTGGCCATTAGAACTACTGTTTTGGTAATGCCTTTGGCAGCATTATGAAAACTGGTTTAGAAGAATTTAAACTTTTAATTGGGAAGAAAAATATTAATAAAGGATCTACATTTATTTTAATTTCTATTTCCTCTATTATTTTATATAATAATGTTATAGGTTTATTCCCAAATAGTTTTACTATGACTACAGTTTTAAACTTGAATTAAAAGAAAAACGACATATGTAGTATACTAGGCAGGCAACTAAGGGTTAGAGTACTTGTCGTAGTTGTGTGATTCATTCTTCTACAAATTATTCTTAAAGAAGGTTAAGCTTTTATATACTTTATTTTTTCAGATTTTTTCTTTAAATTTAATGTATTCTTGGAAGACGCTGAATTCAAGTACCATTTAATTTTACCCTCATTTAATTTAATCGATTGTTCATTTTTGAGATGACGCTGTTCAGAGATACGCACACTTACACACATACACACACGGACCCCTTTTTCTAAAAAGTCCTTTTTTTTTATTCAGGGGATCTCAGAACGTGTATTTCCGGTGAAATTGCAATATCGAAGTATTGAATGAAATGCAATGCTTTCTTACTTTCCGAAGGTATGTAGAAGAGTAAGTAAACATTTACAGCTCATTAAAATGTAATTTCCCCCTAACATACTTCGTTTTCGAAATATTCTTGTACATATACCATGTGCGTATTCTGACGGTTAAGCTCGACAGTTAGCATTTTTTGCTTTCTCTACTGCCCCGTAATATATACGTAGTGGCTAAAAGGTATAGTAATCCACCCAAAAATTCCATGCCGAAATTTCACCGAATATATATGTTTTGAAGAATTCTATAGGAAAAGATAAAAGACAAATAAAGAAAGAAAGAAGAAGAAGAAACGCACTCGCGTGTCCGTGCGTGCGTCTGTCTGTAGATAGCACAACTCAAAAATGAAAAGTCAGTTAGATAAACTTCAAGGATGCGACACGGAAGCTTTTCAAGAAAATCTCTTACCCCAAACTACGCTTAAATTGAAGATTTTTCGAAATGTTCTATTTTCTCAAAAATTGCTCTAACGTTTTTTATTCTAATATCACTTATTAAATATATGTATATCACAAATAAAATGTATATCTTGAATTTTCTGGGAATAGCCTCTGAAGCCCTCTTCATTATGGAGGTCTTTTCCTTAACTGGTAACCCGTAAGAGATAGACAAAAATCTACTACTTCCCCCCCCCCAATACATTAAGTAACCTTTCTCAAACGGAAGTCGTCATTCGTCTCTCTATTGTTTTACTCCTGGCCATGCAAAGATAACCAAATTTAATTGTCATCGCTTAGCGACAACTTTTATCACTTTAGCAAAGTGTATTCCCTTATTTCCCTTCGACTTACAAGGAAAAAAGTAATAAGAATGAAGTAGATAGATGAAGATTTGTAAAGAATAATTTGTTGAGAATAGGTAGAGAAAGTCATGTGAATAGAACACATCAGATTTTTTTCCCTTAAGATAGAAGCAGCTCATTTCCTTGACTAGACATTTAAAGCTGTTTCGAATATTTCATATAACTAACTAGGTATTGCTTTATTTGAAATAATCCGTAGACAGAAATGTATCGTGAATAACACAAGCGGATGGGAAAATAATTTGTATATGAATACTATACTAATAATGGACATACGTGAATTTATGAGTAGAGAAAGTTGTGTAAATGTTCTCGTCAAATTTGTTCAAGCAGTAATCCACGTATTGTTCCTGTATATTGCTTTCAATATTTAGCTCCCCCCCCCCAAAAAAAAAAAAAACACTATTCATCGTGGTGAGTATTCTCATAATGTGCATGTGACGTCTTAATATTTTAATGCAGATGTCTTGCAAAAATGTAATTTAGATTTCGAATTACTAAGTAGCTTATTTTATAACAAATTAAATGTAGTAGATTATAGAAACAACTAAAACATTAATATAACTTCTTATTTATCATTAGTTAAACGGATTTTTGATTCTAGTGAGTAACACAGAATACAAAGTTTGTTTACTTAGAGCCGGTTTCTGGTGAGAATTTTGACGACATTCCACCACAAGAGGAAGCCTTTCCACGCAAAGGCAACCTTATATCTACTGTTGGTGTAGGATTTCCTTACGAGAAATGATAGCTTGAGAGAATCTACTGTAGCATAACAAGCAACTTCCCGTGATGTTCACAATGCAGTTTCATGCTTAGTCTTTGACTGCTCTGTAATTTTGCAGTTGGAATCTGTTGCTTTGGTCTTTTAAAATGCTTATATCGAAAGACCGGTTTCTGACAAATGGAGGCAAATAACTTGAAGAGATTTCGTTCCTTGGATTTCTGGAGAAACTCAGAAGTAATGAGATTCAGAACACTGGGCCATAGCAGAATAAATACAGGGGAAAATAAATCACTCACCATTTATTTCTAAAAATAGAGTATTACAATTTTGGAAACAAAAATAAGTATAACTAAACCACTCATGAACTTCCGCTTGAGCTTAATCTCATCACAGCCAAAAACAACTGTTTAATCACTGGCGGTTCAGGTTCACTTATTTATTCGATTCCAAATGGGTTGGAGTGGTGGTAGAGTACCGTTTGAGAGAGTGCTTCAAAACAACCAACCTAATGCACATATGTACATATGGATATGCTGCAGTTATGCAATTACTTGTGCATAAGCAGCATAATGTCTCATGAAAACATTGGAAGATTGATGAGCACAGATTGAAAGCATCTCTCAGAGTACAAATGTAGTCTCAGCAGCCCGGAAATGTATACTTTCGCCCAATAACTCAACATATCAAAAATTTCTCACTTGCAATAAAAGTAAAAAGCTCATTCTTCTATCTATTTCATGGTAATCGAGATAAACATTAGCAGCAATGCTTTCTTGTAAGTAGAAGGGAAATAAGAAATACACTAGGCTAAAACGATAGTCAAATCTTTTAAAAGCTGATTGTCATGTGGATGAAATCAGTTTCTTTGCATTGCAGTGATAAATTTCCGTATGTGAAAAGTTTAACTATTGTAAAATTGAAACAAATAACAAGGAATATCTAAAAAATGGCAAAGTCTGCGAAAAAAGCATATGACAAATTGTATGTTTCAACGAAATCTACATATTTTGTGTAGTAAGTTTTTGTCCATCTCTTACAGTTTACTAATTATGCAAAATCCAGTAAAAGTCATCCAGAATAAAGAGGTCCTCAGAGGCTGTTCCCAGAAAATTCAAGATATACATTATATTTGTCGTGTAAGTATCGTTAATATACGTTATTTTAATCAAAATCGTTAGAGCCATTTTTGAGAAAATCAACTATTTCGAAAATTTTTGCATGTTAAGAGTAGTTTGGGGTGGAGGGATTTTCCTCAAAATATTTGTGTCGTATACCTGAAAGATACTAAACTTATATACTAAGTTTGGTTCTTTACCCACTTTTCGTTTTTGACTTATCCTGCACGGAGATTTTTCTAATTTTATACAGGGGACCCTAAAACGTGTATTTCTGGTAAATCTCGTCATCGAATTTTTGGGTGGAGTATAATACCTTCTCTATACACTATGTGGATGGTATGTGTAGCGAAAGCAAAAATAAACGGATACAGCGCACAATTCTCAATGTAGGTATTCTTTAGGCCATGTGGACTTCCTTTGCCAACAATAATTTTAATTTTCTCTCTGCTGTATTTCTCAATATGAATTCCATTGTTGCCTTTTCATAAGAGCCCATTCCTCACTGACCTCGTTTCCGGTTATATTTTATGAAATAAGGTGAAACTCCACGTGTAATTTAAGTTATACATACTTCGGCCGTGGAAATTTTAATGGCGTATTTTACGAAATTAATTACTGTAACGTATGATCATTTCCTATTATCTATATACTTCATTTTTTCGGGTAAATGGTGTGCTTGATTAGAATAAAATCTTACTTGTACATAAATTTGAATACATACTCAATGAAATCATGTTCAACCGTTCATCTTAAAACGAGTATGAACTTATATTTGAAATGGATTATAGTTAGTTTAATTCCCAGCTTATTAAGTTCATCCTTCATATTGCTTATAGTTACATGCATACTTCTGAATATATAATAATTTTCATCGAAAAAAACTTTGAAGAGAACGGCAAAATTTATGAGCTAGGTACACAATGCTTATGGAGAAATATACAAATACTGCCATGAGATTCTAGACTGTTCTTTTGCTTCAAGAAAACAGTCTAAAAGTAACATTGTAAACTAGTTTTATTAATTACGTTTACACTGTATTAAATGTTAAGTTCAATATCTAGTTACTGATCAGTAAATAAGTATGAAAATTCCTTTGTGGTAAAATGCAATTTTAGAAATTATTGATTTGGATCTCCATCGGTTCCTCGCGAGTCGTGACTTTCCAATCTTGAATATTGTTTAATTTCTTTGCGTGATTTAGTCATTCTAATTCTTGCTTTGTGATGAGGTAGTAGCTGTCCTTTTGTGCATGTTGCTTCAACTTAGTAATTTCTGTAATGAATTTCCTTGCTTTACTGTTGAGTTTAAGTAGCTAGGTTACTTTCTGTGAATTTTTACTAATGTTATTGATCAGACTCAAATGAAGTCAAAGAAAAGAGAACATGACTTTCTCTAGCTGTTCCACAAAAAAAACTTACATAAGGTTATTCTATTATCTACGCCATATTAATCAAGATAAACATTAGCAGGAATGGTCTAACTACTTGCTTTCTTGTAAGTGGAAGGGTAATAAGGGAATACACTAGGTGAAAGCGATAGTCAGTTTTTTTAAAAGCTATCGATATGTGAAACAATTGAAATTCGGTTCTCTTTTGCATTCCCGGTAGTAAAACAAAAGAGATTGAAATTTAACTTTCCGTTAGAGAAAAATGTTAAGTAGTTTAAAATTGAAACCAATAACAAGTATCTCGGAAACGTTTAACTGTACAAACATGTAGATATGTGACAAATTATGTGTTTTAATGTGCTCCACATTTGTTATGGAGTAAGTTTTTGTTTATTTCTTACGGTTTAGAAGTTAGATAAAAGTCATCCAGAGGCTACATCCATAAAATTCAATTCGTTTGTCCTGAAAATATCTTAAACATGTGGCCTTTTAATAAAAATCGTTAGACATTTTTGAGAAAATTAAAATTTTCGAAAAATGTTCCATGTAAATGGTAGTTGGGAGTGTGGGATTCCTTGAAAATATTCGTGTCGCATCCTTTAAAGATAGTGAAATGGACTTATACATACGCGCGCGCCACACAAAATTCTTCTAATTTGTTATTCAGGGGGTCTCGAAACGTGTATTTCCGGTGAAATCTTGGTTCTGAGTTTTTGGGTGGAATACAATACCTTCTCTAACTAAGTATATTGAAGGTACATACGTGTCAGAAAAAGTAAAAATCTTGAAAAAAAAACTACCCCATTAACAAGGATGCCAACCGGTTGAGACACTATCAACACATCTGTATTGTCGAAAAGTGCAGATAACACAAGCATATACTTATATTTGATCAAGATGACAGAAAATGAATATGTATTCTCTAATGAACGTTTTCATTCTGGAAAAAAACGTGTGTGTTTTCTTTTGAGTTAAGTATAGGTAATCACAGAAAGTGAGTATAGTACAGGCTTAATGAGTATGAGGTTTAAGAAAGTACTTGCTGTTTATTCATATTGTACATTATTCTTTTGGACTAGCAGAAAAAAAAAAACTTTTCTAACAATACTTTATTTATATATTCATTCAGGGGCCTCTAAATGCTATTTCAAATGAAATTTGAACATCGAATTGTGAAACAATATCTATGCGTCACTTTAAACGTACGCAAGTACGAACGAATGTGTTTATATAAGGAAGTGTTTTAAAGAAACATTGTGGGGAAGGTGTTCTTTGGCTTTGGGACCCCTAAGATTAATGGTTAGTTTAATGCCGAAGAACTCGAGGATTCGTAGGAGGAAGAGGGCTACTCTGGGTTTTTTTGGGTCAGTGATAGTAATTCTCCTTCCTGTAGGTGTCAGGCTGCGGAAATACGGCCCTGGTTTATAGCTAACGATTGTTTGTGCATCTGTGCAATATGGTTATAGCGGCATGTATACACTGCAGCGTTGCCAATCCTGCACACGCACGCACAGGCTTTACCCAACATTCAAATCTGATTTTTGCATGGTTAAAGATAGTCTCCTGTTCGTTACTGGAAGCCGCGGCGAATGTTCACCATCGACAAAGACGAGTGAAGCAGGAATTACATTCGATCGACGTCAAATTGCTCATGCAAAGAGATATATTCCAATTTAAAAGTTAAATTAAAAACCATTTTGAGCTCCAAATGTGGCACGAAAGCAATTCTGAATTATTTCTAATGCCACCTTTATGCATATTTTCATTTTCTTCAAGGTATATCCTCTCTTAAATGATTAACATGAGTATTTTTGACCTTAAATTGGGACAAAGATATTGCAAAATAATGAAAGATACGGTCCCCATTTATCATAACGAAACTATGTAGTAGCAAAATAAACGTATGTAATTTTACAAATGCAATGTTTCTTGCTTTGTAGATATGAAAGTTTTCTGACCTTATCCGCATCAAAATGATTGTGCACCGTTTATCATTGTCGCTCAATCACTGTATAGTAGAGATCTGAGAAACTGTTATTTTCGGGTAACTGTTATATCTGCCACATTTACGGTTACATGTAACGGTCCCAGTAACGATTAAGTTATTTGTGTTCGTGGATTCTTGCTGCTAAGCTTAGGTAAGCGAACCATGGAAAGGGTATTTACGCGGCTTTTTGTTTTTGAGTTATGCTGACAACCCGGACTTTTCTATAAAAATGCTGTTTTTCGATTCAGAGTGCCACAAAACTGTATTTCCATTGAGATCTCGGTATTGAATCTTTGAGTAGAATACAATGCCTACATTCTCTGTCTACTTCGTAGGCATTGTATACATGCGTGCTGGATAAAGTAAAATGCTTGTTATGGATTCATAGAATCTGAAAACATGTATTTCCGGTGAATTCTCGCTATCAAATTTTTGGGTGGAATACAATACCTTCTCTACTTACTACTTACATTAAAATAGAAATGGAGTTTTAGTAATGGACGCTCTTTAACTACTATGGGTCTCAGTGTCCCATTGCATATTGGGCGCTAAAGACCGCTTAATTTTGGTCAGAGGCCACTTTATCAGGTTTGAGGTTATTTTACGTGTCGTAAATGTACGACACGGGACCAACGGCTTTACTTCCCTTCGGAAGGAAGTCATGCTAAAGATTTTTACGCCTGAAAAAATCCATCATCCTCCGCCGGGTTTGAAACCGCAGGGTAACAGCTACATCACTCAGAGCGACTACTGCGTGCATTGTACATACATGCTAGAGAAAGTAATAAGAGTATAGAGATTTTGAAAAATTGAATATTTTACTAACGTTTTCATTCATTTCACGAAATTTCTATTTTTTACCAACAAAATGTAATGAAATGTGGATTATTTTAACCAGTCACATCCACACTTTTAAATAATTTTGCAGAATCATTCTGTTTTAAGGTTTCCTTTTGTTGCTCACTGTCTCATTTAATGTTTATTCTAACAAGAAGTAAATGTTAAAAATCAAATTAAATAATTTTAGTCCTGTTAACCTAATAAAAAGGGGGGGGGAAAGCGAAATGTGTGAGTAATAATTGTTAAACCGCATTTTGAGTTCTCTAATAACATCGACAGTACCCAACTTATCACCATTCATCTTTTGTAGCCTCAAGATCAAACAGATAAAGTATCTATTCAAAGGTTTATAATTAATATCATTTTGTGAGCGAAAATTAGGAGGTTTTTATTTAAACATATTTAAACTGTGGATGAGTGGTTAGACCGCTCGCCTCCCATTTAGGCGGCCCGAGTTCGATCCCAAGCGCCCGCATGTGAGATTTATGGTGGAACCAAGCGGCATCTTTTCTCCGGGTCCTCCGATTTCTCCAGCCTATCACTCCACCAATTGCTCCATCATCACCTTTCCTATCATCCGTTTCGTTTGCATTTCATATTATTCACTTCCTCACGATCATGCCTGGCTACGAGCCGACCACTCGTTCCAGGTTCTCCATTCTGCGGTTTCGTGCCGTTAGCTCCCCTACAAGCTTCTAAACCCTAGGCTTGTAAGTCCTAGGGGTGAGGGGGAGGGTGAGCCGACTACGAAACAATATAAAGTAGGCGTAATAAATAATATTCGAGAATCTGATTTATGGTTATATATTTGACATAGTTAATTTATCGACAGACTCAGAGCCTCTTGTGTTATTAATTGTGAACGTTTTCTGAAGAAATTCGCTGTGCATACTTTAACCAAATGTAGCTAAATTTAAGCTAATGGGCTCATAGCCCATATAAGCGTTAATCTCTATTTTCTGGAACACCGGTTTGCTACGCTAAGTCCACTTCGTGTTGTAGTCACTGTCAGATGGCCGCTATTTTAATTTGTTAAAATTTTCCACGGAATTGGTACTCTCTCTGGTACTTTTAAATTGTGTTCATTTGAGGTTTGAGCGTGCAATGTGTAAACACCATCGTTCTTTCAAAGCATTTCACAGCAGCGGTGAATTCACTTTTTCATTGTTTCTTATTACGCTTCGGCAACGTGTTACCGTCCCAATCTGTGAGATTCGATCCACTTCCCTTTATAATCCCTTCCCATAACTTGGTTTTCGTAAGCTTGAGCACAATACTTGCATCCGCCATTGATTGTGCGTTTACTTAGTTGAAGTTTGTAATTAATTAATTACTTTATTATTTTTACGCTTTAAAATCAAGGCCATGTCGCTAATATTATCCTCTAATTTCTTTTGTCCTACATGGTTCAGTATGTCAGATCGCCTTCCTGCATTATCTATTAGAAAATATTGATACCTCAATTGTGTTGTCGGCTTCCTGTGCCTTTAATTTGTTCCATTGATTAAATCGGAAAGTAGATTTATTGTCGTGCAATCGTTGCCCTGGGGATGCACACAAATAGCGAGTGTGATGCAGAACAGATGCCTTAGTTGCGTAGTTACCTTCATGTGCCATCTATTTTATTTCTGCTGTGAGCAACGTGGTGCTCAGTCCAGGCAGTCTTTACCTGGCAGTTGAGGGAAGCCAAAAGTACAAAATAAAAAAAAAAAAAATAAAAGAGAAAACAAAGAAACAAAACTAATTAGATCGCACGGTACAAGGTTTTGAATGATCGATTACAAACGCTTTCTTGTAAGCCATTCATGCCATTTTGTTGCTCTTGGTGTCATTTTCTCCTCTCTCCCTCCAACCTCGTTTGTTGTGGATCAGACTTAACGACCACACGGTGCTGATAGAATAATAGATAGGCAAACATGGGTTAAATCTCATGTCCTATCCTAATAATTATTGTTGTAAAAATCTGATGTGTTCCATTCACATGACTTTCTCTATATCTCTATAAATTATTATTGTTAATAAACTTATCTTTTATTTATTTCATGCTAATCGAGAAAAATTAGCAGAAATAGTCTTATTTCTTGCTTTATTGTAAGTAGAAGCGAAATAAGGGAGTACCATAGGTTAAAGTGAAAGCCAAAAGCTGGTTGCTATGTGACTGATGTTCCTTTGTTTGTATCAACAGGAGTTGACAAATTCCTGTATGAGAAAAGTTATAAGTTTTTCAAATATGAAACCAAGAAAAAGGAATATCTCAAAAACGATCAACTCCACGAAAAAAAAAATATATATATATATATAACATAAATTGTGTGTTTTAACGTGCTCTACATTTTTGTGGGCTAAGTTTTTGTCCATCTCTTACGGTTTGGTAGTTATGAAAAATTCATCCAGAATAAAGTAGTCTTCAGAGGCTATTCCCAGAAAATTCAAAATATACATTTTATTTGTCAGGTAAATAACTTTAATATACGATATTTTAATCAAAACCGTTAGAGCCATTTTTTAGAAAATCAAAATTTTGGAAAAAAGTTCCATGTAAAGGGTAGTTTGGGGTGGGGGGATTTTTCTCAAAATCTTCGTGTCGCATCCCTGGAAGATACTAAACTTAAATACCAAGTTTGGTATTTTACCGACTTACCGTTTTTGAGTTATCGTGTTCACAGACACACGGACACGTACACGGACCTTTTTCTGAAAATACTTTTTTTTGGATACAGGGGACCCTAAAACATATATTTCCGGTGAAATCTGGGTATCAAATTTTTTGGTGGAGTGCAATATATTCTCTATACACTATGTACATAGTGAGTATAGAGAAAGTAAAAATTGCTTTCTAACATTTTACACAGTGCTTTTTGTTTGTTTGTTTGTTTTTGCATACGATTGCAGTATAGAATGCATGCAACAATAGCCAAATGAGAGTTAAAATAGGTTCATAAGGCTCGTAG
This sequence comes from Hymenopus coronatus, assembly GCA_030762935.1. NCBI lineage: Eukaryota > Metazoa > Arthropoda > Insecta > Mantodea > Hymenopodidae > Hymenopus > Hymenopus coronatus. The sequence goes on along the minus strand of CM060898.1, from coordinate 67,409,262 downwards.
CAGGCTCTCTGGATTTGACAATATGAAAGATGGTTTAGGTATTTATTAAATGTGATGATTAGAAATCGGTTTTGGGTTCCGAAGTGCACACAGAGGAGAGAGTAGCAGGGAGGTGTTTGTAGCGTAAACATGGACACGTTGAGGTATAATCTGTTCCAAATGTCAATACATGTGATGAGCTAAAGTAGTTCATCATATATATTGGCATTATATGCATAGTTATAATTCATTGTAAATGAATAATTATTTGTTTCATAATATGATTATATATGATTAAATAATGTATTACACTTTTACAAATAAAAGTATAAAGCTTGATAAAAAAATTTAAGGATGATAATGTGCAGAGCTTTTAAAAGACAGTGAACATAAATCAACCAAACTCCTCATTCAGAATTCACTGTAGTGAATTACAAGAATGTATCAAAAGAAAAGGTTCTCCTCCTATCACTCAAAATATGTTTAAATCAACCACAAGTTTGTTGAAAGCCTACTCTTTCGCATTTTCGACATTTTTCAATCTGCGCTCTCTTTCAGTGCTCACTGGTTTATCTACTAGCAGGAACTGAACGAGGTCAGACAGAGAGCAGTGCTAGATAGTGCATCATGTTTCGAAAGCGGTTGTAAAACCGCGCCCAATTCATCGCGTCATAGTTGTTCTCTGTGTGCACCGAACCTCAAATCGGCAATTTCGCGACCCGGATCGAACTCTAGTAATGATTTACGTGTTGCTATTGGCTATTCCCTCTTTATACCTCATATATAATGAACTTTATTACATAGAGCACATTTCTCTCAGAAATGTTTACACAGAAAGGTGGAGGGGGGCGGGAGAAACTACTCCGCAGTTTCTGTCCTTTTCTTTCTTCAGTAATGCACCATTTAAATGCTTTTAAAGTTAAAATAACATAATGGACAACATTTCAGTAACTCTATAAAGTGGTTTTGGAGGAAACTGTTCATTCGTTCAGCATTAGCATTCTTCCTTCCATTGAAATGAGGACAATGGTTTGATGATTATGAAAAACGGCATATTCCCTGGAGCACAACTGCAGTTCATTCTCCCTTTAGGTAGTTAAAGTTGAACGCAACAGTTTTTCCATACATGACTCCATAGCTTAGCAACCAACTTCAAAATTGGCTCCAGGTTTAAGCAGAAATACCTACTTACACGTTTGAATCCTGACTTGGTTATACTATTCACTGTCAAATAGGTTTTGTAAAAGGGGTTCCTTGTTTTTACTTTCTCCACTAGGTATGATAGCTAGCAATTCTATATAGTAATATATACTATCGTATACAGTATATAGTAGACCATGGTATTACTATAAACCTACTAGACTGGTATTTGCGTAGCTTTAGACAACCTTTCTTGATAAATCTTACGGGAGAGAGAGAGAGAGAGAGAAGAGGATGTTTATAAATTCCCGGAAAGTTTACATCACTTCCATCCTCTTGATATGTGTGGCGACGTACAGATAAGTGTCATTTTTTGATATCGTGCATTGAGATCTGTCGCACATATACCACTTCCACTTTCAGCCTTCCAATCCAGAGATTTAAAGAGTTTCCTCTGTGATATTAAATGAATAGAATGTTGCTGTTTTAGATTGTTCTTTGCATTAAAACAATTTGTTTTCAACACACGCACAATATGAAAGAAATGGTCCAACACCTAGTATTTTATCATGATTTCCATTTTAAATACATATTTTATCATAAAATATATGCATAGGAGGATTATTCTACAATTATTTTGCTATAATAATGAATATAAAATGCCCTTTTCTCCGCAATCCCTGCATCTTAAAGGACACTGAGAGTGAAATTTCAAGGTTCTACATTTCTGTATAGATTTTTCTGAAAGTTTTGCTGTGATTACATTGTTTTTACGAGTATGTTAATATTAATTGGATTGTGTTAATATGAACCAGGCAATCTAATAAGTACTTTGCAAGATATAAATTATTTCATAAATTCTTTATGTAAATATATTGCATAATCAGAATGCCCCACGGGCCTCATAATAATAATAATAATAATAATAATAATAATAATAATAATAATAATAATAATAATAAATAGTAATACAGTGAAACACTACTTGCTCTTATACATGATTATTGTACGGCGCCTTAATGTTTTGATTTAATCCTATAGTGGGCCTAGTCTCTAATCTTAAATAAGAACAGCGTACTACACAATTGCAAAACTGTTTATTAGCGGATATTGATAGGTGAAATAAACTTTTTAATTGTGAATAACTTTATTCTCTAAAAAATAAGGCTCTGTAATTGAAGTGGAAAGCATGTTATTTCTCCTTGTGATTACACTGTTCTTGTATATCATCGCGGACTCTGGAGCAACCTGTAACCCGCCTGCGATTCCTTTACGCTGATATGCAAGAGGAGAAGAACGAAGGTCGCTTACAACGCCACTCACCAGCGTATGGTTGGATTTACCCCGTAGAGTTCCGCAACTTTTATAACGCACGAAGGGTTATACGCACATGCCCATACGGCGCTTTTGGGCCATCTGGCAGTGAGCAGAGAAAGTCCTGTAATTGTAATAAAATTTATTTTCTGTACTACGTATAATAAGAAAGGGGAGTTTTAATCCGTCTTAAAGGTCGTCGGGATTTCACGGGAAATACGTTTTTCGAGGCTCCCTGAACCTCCAAAAAAGGCAGTTTTAGAAAAATATTCGTGTGAGAGAAAGGGAAACAGAGAGAGAGAATGTGACTGTGAACAACTTAACTCAAAAACGAAGTGTTGGTTAAATGCTTAAATTGAAATATATTTTCCAGAATGTGATGCTATGATTTTGAAAAAAAAAAAAAATCCTGCTCCAAATTATCCTTTACGTACAGGGCTTATTTTTCGAACATTTTTATTTTCTCAAAAATGGCTCAACGATTTTTATTATATACCGTTGTTTAAGCTGTCTTCGTTCTAAAATATATACCTTGAATTTTTTTGGGAATAGGCTTTGAAGTCCTCTTCATTCTGAATGCCTTATAACTGGTAAACGGTAAAAGAGAGACAACATTTTACGACGGGGGGCGGGGAGGACTGCAAATCTCATTAAAGACAAATTGATGTTAAATACAATATTTTGCAGAGTAAACCATTTCTGAGATATTCTTATTAGTTTACATTTTAAAACACTATCACTTTTCTCAAATGGAAAGTCGTTATTCTTTCGCCTTCTTGGTCATGCAAAGAGAACGGATTTTCATAACGATCATGTTTAAAATAGTTTTTAACAATTTTGCCAATCTCTTAAGCTTGGGTCCGCAGGTACTGAGGGTCCGAGGTTCGATTCGGAGTAATGAGGTGGCGATTTTTAGTCGGCCTTATCCAAGCCTTCACCTCGGACCATCTCGTGTGAAATATTGCCAAGGCCCAACACGGTTCGGAGTCCACGATAAAATCTCTCATTCTGTTGCCATCCTCATTACCACCCTAAACTCTCAATAGCTGAAACTCTTTCTCGGGCGATGTCAGATTAGTCATAACAACCTGGACTACTGAAAAATCTCAATATGAAAAGGATAGAACATGCTTACTGAGGATAGAAACATTAAAAATTCTTTTTGAAACAATTTCTATCCACTTGTGAAATATATTTAATGAGTTTGGACCAAGAAATAAAGGACTGGGAAGTCGTTCAGGGGACGATACCACAGTAGAGAAATTAATTTGCAAGTTTTTGGAGATTAATAGCAAATCCAGTTGTTTGTTGATTTTATCTTCTCGTATGGTTATTAAAATTTCTTAATACAAGCAAATCTCCAGAACAGAGCTCATTTCTAGTTTCGAACGCATCAACTAATCTCGATGATTGCAATGCCAATATAAAATCAGTTAAACAGCTGGGCGGTGAATGTGACGCCGGAATTGGATTGAAATGCGAAGGGTGTCCGATGGTGTGGCATGATACATACATAATTACGGACGTACACATGATGTGATTCATGAAACACGGCCTTGGCCAGTTCCGTCTAATCGTCTTAAATTGAGATTAATGTATGTAATGACTGTTTAACTTGAAGTGGTAAGTGTTGCAAGTTCAAGAGTCTGCTGGGTACACGGTCTCTTAGTGTTGGTGTTGAGAAGGAAACAGGTTCATCCAAGGTCGAGTTTGCAGCTGTGTTCTTGTGAAAACACTTTTATTTATCAAGTTTCATATTTCTGCAAGTATTTCTGAAAAACTGTGATAAAAGCTCACAGGATGGCTTTTCCTTTAAAGTCCTCCTGATAAAATAGCCCATTTGTAAAGATACACTAGTATGCTTAGGATTCGAAATTTAACGCTATATACACACACAGTAGCGGTCTTCCCTATTTATTAGCAGTCTTCCTATATAATGATTTACGGTTTTCTTAGTGTTGATATTGATGACATTTTCACAGGAAACCAACTAAATGTCTGGGTTGTAGATCAAGCTTTCGAGCATCTTCACTTTGTGGTCTTCAGTGAAGATGCCCTAAAGCTTGATCTACGACCTAGGATGCACTCGCCTTTTTTCCGTACGAGTACAAGTATTGATAACTTTCTGGGAAATTAATTGTGATTAACGATTGGAAATTAATTCTGGTGTCTTGAAAATTATTTCGAGAATTATTAAGTCTAGAAATAAGTATCCGATAACAACAAGCAGGAGCTCTCGAAATTTCGATTAAATTAATAATTGCAATACGAGTAGGGCCGCTCCCTGGCCGAGTGGTTGGACCACTCATCTCTCACCGAGGCGGTCCGGGTTCGATCCCAGTGATCGCATGTGGGATTTGTGGTGGACGAACAGCGCAGGGGCGGGTTTTTCTGCGGGCTCTCCGGTTTCCCCCGCAATCGCATTCCATCTTATTCCATGTATCATCAGTGCCTTTGCCTGTGGTGCCACAGTGGTAAAAGCAGGCGTTAACACTACAAAAAATTTGATGTGTTACACTCACTTGACTTTCTCTAGCCGCTCTACAAGCTTCTTACAAAAGATTATTTTTCTTTCTTCACAATGCTAATCGAGATAAACCTAGGCAGAATGTTCTTATTACTTAGTTCCTTGTAAGTAGAAAGGAACTAAAGGAATGCGCTATGCTAAAGTGATATTCAAATGTTTTAAGCTATCGGTATGCGATTGACAATGCAAATCGCTTCTTTGCTTGGCCAGGAGTAGAACATAAGAAAAACGGACACTTCTTTTTTGAGAAAACTATAAGTACTTATCAATAAAACGGAATATCTCGGAAACGGTTATCTCCACAACAAAAACGTAAATGATATAAATGTGTGTTTTAGACATCAACATTTTTTTATGTAGTGTTTGTCTCTCTCTTACGGTTTAGCAGTTAAGCAAAACTCGGCAAAATTCATCCAGAATAAATAAGTCTTCAGAGGCTATTCCCAGAAAATTCAAGATATACATTTTATTTGGAATGTAAATATCTTTAATATACGGGATTTTAATCAAAATCGTTAAGGCCATTTTTGAGAAAATCAAAATTGTCGAAAAATTTTCCATGTAAAAGGTAATTTGCGGTGGGATTTTTTTAAAATCTTCGTATCACAACCTTGGAAGATACTAAACCTAAATACTAAGTTTGATATTTAACGGTCTTTTCGTTTTTTGACCTATGCTATCCGCAGACACATAGACACGGACGTTTTTCTAAAAATGCTTTTCGGACTCGGGGGACCCCAAAACGTATATTTGCGGTGAGATAAGTGCGTGGATGAATTCAATTCTACATGTAGGGGAATAAAGCGAGCTGTCGTCATGCAAAACAGGCTCTGTGTTCGGTTCATGTTTATATCGCCACTACCGAACTTCTTTACTTAGAGAGCAGACAAATTACGTTCGTTCAAATTTTCCGCATGTTTACTGGAATGACTCTCTTTTACACGATAACTCTGTCCCAGGTAGAAGTTCAGTACGGCTTTCGGAATAATGAGTAGTCAAAGCTCAAAGGCTTGCCACTATATTTTGGTACCTAACTCACCTTATTGTTTATGTACGAAAAATAAATACGAATTATTAGTTTTTCCTCATATAACGCATAAACTAATGAAACTGCTTTTATGAAAAATAACCGCTAGTTATGGATCCTGAAATGATAGTGAATATTAACAAGCTGTTAACACATAAAGACAAATAAACATCTCAAAATTAATAGAAAAACGATATCATGTATTCCATTCACATGACTTTCTGTACATCTCTGTAACAAGTTCTTAAAAAATCTGATGTGTTCCATTCACATGACTTTCGCTACATCTCTGCAACAAATTATTGTTAAAAAGCTTCTGCTTCTATTTACTTCATGCTAATCGAGAAAAAATTAGTAGAAATAATCTTATTACTGGCCTCCTTGTAAGTAGAAGCGAAATAAGGGAGGACCATAGATTAAAGTGATAGTCAAAAGCTGATTGCTATGTGACTGAAGTTCCTTTGTTTGTATGGACAGGAGTTGACAAATTCCTGTGTGAGAAAATTATAAGTTTTTCAAAGCTGAAACTAAAATCAAGGAATACCTCCAAAACGATCAACTCCGCGAAAAAATGTATATTACATAAATTGTGTGTTTTAACGAGCCCAACATTTTTGTGTGGTAAGTTTTTGTCCATCTCTTACGGTTTAGCAGCTATGCAATATTCCGTAAAGTTCATCCAGAATAAAGTGGTCTTCAGAAACTATTCCCAGAAATGTCAAGATATACATTTTATTTGTCAGGTAAATATCTTTAATATACGTTATTTTAATCAAAATCATTTAGTGTATTTTTGAGAAAATCAAAATTTTTGAAAAATAACCGCTAGTTATGGATCCTGAAATGATAGTGAATATCAACAAGCTGTTAACACATAAAGACAAATAAACATCTCAAAATTAATAGAAAAACGATATCATGTATTCCATTCACATAACCCAAAACATGTATTTCCGGTGATATCTCGGTATCTAATTTTTGGGTGCATTACAATACCTTCTCTATACATATGTACATAGTACGTGTAGAGAAAGTAAAAAACCGTTTGCTTCTATCTACTTCATGCTAATCGAGATAAACATTAGCATAAATGGTCTTATTATTTATTTCCGTATAAATAGACGGGACATAGGGGAATACGCTAGGCTAAACCTACATAAAATGTTTTAAAATGTGGGTGGCCATGAGTTGATAAGTTCCCGTATGAGAACATTTTTAGTATTTTAAAACTGATACCAATAACAAGGAACGGTGAACTCCACGAAAAAATGTATATGACATAAATATATATATATATTAAGAGATCTACATTTTTTGTGCAGTAAGCTTTTGTCTATCTGTTACGGTTTACCAGTTATGCAAAATTCAGAAAAATTCATCCAGAATAACCAAATCTTCAGAGGCTATTCCCAGAAAGTACAAGATATAAAATTTTATTTGCCATGCAAGTATCTTAAATATAAAAGATTTTAGGCAAAATCAGACAGATACACGCGGACTTTTTATTTTTGGATTCAGGGGGTCCCACCGGTGAAATCTTGGTATCAAATTTGGGTGCGATACAATACCTTTTCTATACACTATGTACAGAGAAAGTAAAAACCATCTGCTGTGGTAAACTCATGTGACTTTCTCTACCTATTTTCCACCAAGCTATTCTTACAAAAGCTTAATATTTTATTCTAATTCATGGTAGCCGAGATAAATATTTGTAGAGATGGTTTCAGTTCTTATCCTTATAGATTAAAGCGATTATAAAATATTTTAAAGATTTGATCACTCTGTGATGACATTTTAATTAGATTCTCTTGCCCAGAAGTAAAAAAGGAAAGAAAAACTAATCACGACTTCCAATTCGAGAAAAGTATGTAGGTATTGGAAAATATAAACTAATAACAAGGAATGTCTCGGAAATGAACCCCACAAAAATGTATTGGTAATAAATTATGTATTTTGACAAGATTTATATGTTTAGTGTTGTACGGTTTACAATTATACAAAAGTCATCCAGAATGAGTAGGACTTCAGAGGCTCTTCCCAGAAAATTTAAGATATACATTTCATTTATCATAAAGATATTTTATGCATATGGGGTTTTAATCAAAATCGTAAGAGCCATTTTGAATAATGTTATAAGTTATTTAAAAACATGTTTGTTGAATGTGGGAGGATTTTTTCTAAAATCTTCTTGTATCCTCAAAAGATGCAGGACTTAAATATCGAGTTTGGTATTTAACGAACTTTCTTTTTTAGTTATGTTGCTCACGAGCGGGCTATTTCTCTCTCTCTCCCTCACACATACATACACACACACACACACACACACACACACATACACCGTTTTCTAGAAACGCTTTTTATTCAAGGGTCCTCAAAACATCTATTGTACCTCATTACCTATTTCTGGTTAAATTCTGACTTTGAATGTTTTTGGTGGAATACAATTCCTTTCCAATTTACTATACCTTGTTCTGTATCATATCCAAAGGAAGATCCTAGAGTAGAGATGCTACCTCCAAATTGGAACGAATTACTAATGAACTATTGATTATCATAATGTAATGAATTAATAAAGAAGGTGACTTGGCCTATTTTAAAACAATCCATTATCCTTGTATAACAATAATTTCCCGATCTTTGCAAACAAGGGTTTAGCCAGCTCTAAATGAACTACAACGTCAGCAAATTAAGCAAGGCCATTCATTCCAGTCAGCAAATATTGCTTGGAACATGTACCTTCGAATGAATTTGACCGCTCTCGGACAATTTGGATTACACGCTCAGCTCATAGGTTTTGATGGTTGCATATGCAGCAGGGATCACGTTGCTTTTCCGTCTCAAGTTTTCGAACATTACATGACACCGGTCTACATAAATATACCTATACTCAGAAAGGAAGGTTTGACGTTCTCATATTTTTAATGCCGCCTTTGAATTAAATGTTGTATGTTTAGTCTTTTTTCTTGCATTTATTAGCAGAATTCTACTATTATCAAAAGTTAGCTGTTTGTCTGAATGTGAAATATTTTAGTATTTTTACTTAGCCATGTGCAGCCATTACAATGAAAGAGGAATAGTGCATTAACTTTTCCTTTCTCTACTATGCACAGAAGGAGAAAAAGTATTGCATATGATTCTTGCATAAGTACCTCTGCTTTTACTAAACAGTAACTAAAGTGATTAAAAGGGCTTTTTAGGATTGTTTCCGTTTAATACTTGTATTGTTTCTTTTTCACTCCATTGTCAAATGAAACTGTTATGAAGTTTTTATGTTCACAGGTAAAATGGATGATGTACTGGATAGTGTTTGCCCTTTTCACATGTGCAGAAACATTCACAGATGTGTTTCTCAGCTTTTGGTGAGTTTAAGCTCAATGAAACAGTAATCAAATTGTTGCTTTCTCTATCATTATATAATAGTAAGTAGGAATGGCACCACATACCAACCAACAATTCAGCATTTATTTATTCATTTAATTATTTATTTTATATGTGAACATTACAGGTCTTTGCAGTGTTAATATTTCATTAAAAACAATATTTATTTGTTTAATAAATATAGATCTTAAATTTCCTGCAAAGAGCCTTTGAATTAAGTTTCTATAAACTATAAAAGACAGGCTACATTAAAATGTGTAGATTCTACTAAAACATATACTTATGATGTGTCGCCTTAGCTTCCGGGCACAAGAGCCCAGAAGCAGCTCACGGCAAGATGAGCGAAACGTCGGCAATCCCATGCAAGATAATGCAGCCTTCTCAGGAAGCTAAGAAGGCACATATAGTTTATGTCTAATACATTTTTTACAGGAATAAGCATTTACAAATACTTGTTGCTCCTGGTCTGAATTCTTTATACTTTTTGAAGTGCTAAACTATGGTTCTCATGACATCATGCAATGAGATGGAATTTCAAGCTCAGCTTGTATTTGGCTATTACTTCAGCCTACTATATTCTCCTTGTAGAGTATCTACGAAAAAATGTGCAATATTTGTAATGTTTATCTTAATTAACTGAAGTGGATAATAAATGTTTTACTTTCTTTAGCACCTATGTACAATGTGCATAGTAGATAGAGAAGGTATTATATTCCACCCAAAAATTTAATACCGAGATTTCAACGAAAATACCGTTTTTGAGACTCCCAGAAAAAATCACTTTTAAAAAAGATGTGAGCGCACATACATGTGTGTGCATGCGCAGCATTTCTCAAAAAGGAAAAACTGGTTAAACGTAAAACTTGGTATTTAATTTCAGTATCTTTCTAGAATGTGACAAGATTTTCAAGAAAATCATCTGCCCCCAAAATTCCCCTTACATGGAACATTTTTTTGAAAATGGTTTTCTCAAAAATGGCTCTAACGATTTTCATTAAAAAGTGGTTATTATCTCATGCTATCGATCACCAAATGCTAGCGCTAATGAATTCTTTGATATAATAATAAAAACTTTAGATAAACTGGATGGACATAACATAATATTACTCGGTGACATTAATATAAATAAAGATGAAAATAGTAGCAATTATAAAAAGCTGCTAGACATAGCAAATATGTTTAAATTAAGAATCACAATTAATGAACCAATTAGGGTAACAAATACTACAGCTACTATACTAGACCATATTATTACAAACCTTCCCGACACTATGTATCAGACAAATATAATAAAAAGCCACTTGTCTGATCATTATGCTCAGAGTATAGAAATTGATTGCTACACACCAAAACGTCAGAAATGCTATGTAAAAGCTAGAAATATGAATGAAGCAAGTGTAAATGGTCTATGCTGACTATTGTTTAATAAAACATGGAAAAAATAAATAAATGGCGTGTTATTTATGGACACTCTTTAACTGCTGTGGTTCTCAGCATCCCATTCTAAACTGGGCATGAAAGACCGCTTAATTTTGCTCAGAGGTCTCTCTATCAGGATTGAGGTTCTTTTAGGTGCTGTAAATCTATGACACGGGACTAACGGCTTTACTTCCCTTTCGAAGGAAGCCATGCTAAGGATTTTTACACCTGAAAAAATCCATTGTCCTCCGCCGGGTTTGAACCCACAACCTTGGGTATATGAAGTTAGCATGGTAACCATTTCGCCACGGAGGGCGACTTAAAACGTGGGAAAAAGTATTAAATGAGGCTGACATTCATGCTAAATGGGAAACATTTTTTGCTATCTTCAAATACTATTTCGATATTGCATGCCCTATAACTACCAAGGAAGTGAGATATCCCACTAATAAACTCTGGATAAATCAAGATGTTATGCGATCCAAAGAATTTCTAAATCGATCTTACGATATATACAAAACCACAAAAGATGAAAAAAATAAGGTAGCATTTCTTAGATATAAGAAGAAATTAAAAAATGTATTAAAGAAAACAAAATCAAACCATATTAAAAGTATGCTAAGCAGTAGTAATAATATAGTCAAAAACTCTTGGAACATTATTAATAATGAATGTGGAAAAAACAAAGGTGAATATAACAACATTCATCTGAATAAAGACCAGCTAAAAATTGAGGATCCAATGGAAATAAGCAATGCATTTAATCACTATTTTTCAGAAAATAGTAACCAATTAATATTAAATAAAGGTAGGAATAAAACATAACAACGCAAAAAAAGCTACTTAGCAACTCTATGTGCCTTAGGGAAATAACAGAAGAAGAATTACTTAAATCCCTAAAAAAACTGAAGAATAAAAATTCTTCTGGGTTAGATGGTATCTCTAATACTATATTGAAGCAGTGCACCCCATACATGATAGAGCCTTTATTAAATCTGGTCAATTCTGTTATTAGGTCTGGTATATCCCCTAACTGTTTGAAGAAATCTACTGTCATACCTATACATAAAAAAGGAGACAAAGGTGAAATAAGTAATTACAGGCCAATATCGCTTATCTCGACACTTTCCAAGTTAGTGGAAAGAATAATAGCTGATCAAATGATTTCATTTCTAGACAAATATGAAATTCTGGTTTATTTTCAATATGGATTCAGAAAAAATAAATCAACAAAAAATGCCATATCAGAAATAATTGATAACATAATCGACAAGCTGGATAACAATGAAAGCGAAAGCTGTACATTACTGGATCTTTCCAAAACGTTCGATTGCATTGAACACAAACATCTACTAGATAAACTAAATCATTATGGGATATGTGGAATACCGAATAAAATAATTAGGACATATCTGAGCAAATGATCCCAAGTAAAAATTACACATGCTAAGAATCAATATATCGCAAAATACTACTCAGATAGTAAACTAGTGACATATGGAGTACCACAAGATTCCATTCTCGGCCCCCTACTTTTTATAATCTATGTCAATGACCTCCCAAATATCTCAGAAGGGAAAATATTTATGTATGCTGATGATACTTCAATAGTAAACACAGGTATTAGCCCACAGGTTCTGGAAAACACGACAATAAGTAATACAACACTAGCTATACAATATTTTAGGCTTAATAACTTATACATAAACTTAAATAAGACAAATTAAATGCAGTTTCAAACTCCACAGAACAGGTCAACATCAAATACAAAATTATTGAAAACAGGGAAGTTAATGTAGTCGACAGTGCAAATTTTCTAGGAGTAATCTTGGATAAAAATCTGACATGGGATAAAAACATTGACTATATATAACAATTTGAGTTCAGGATTATTCATAATGAAAATGACAAATATAGTGAATGTTAACACACAAATAATGTTATATTATGGATTAATCTATCCGCATCTTTCATATGGGATAACTGTGTGGGGACGTTGTACTAAAAAATACACTAACCGAGTACTCCTTCTCCAGAAAAGAGCAATAAGACTAATTTTGAGGATGAAACAAACAGATTCATGTAGGCAAATCTTCAGAGACCTAAACATTTTAACAGTATATTCACTACACATATATGAAGTAATAATACAATTGCTCAACAGACAAGATATAGGTAAAACAAACAAACAAATGCATAAGCATTACACTAGAGGAAATACAAATTTTCATATCAATCACATATTTTAGAAAAGTATAAAACCAAACCTACTGCTGCAGCTCATGAACTGTATAATAAACTCACTGCTTATCTAAAAAATATTAATGACTTTAAGATATTCAAGAAAAATTTAAAGAAATTTTGTATTGAAGGATGTTATTATTCAATTGACGAATATCTTAACTAATACTGATAAAATAAATAGTATTTATATAATACAGTAAGTAATTATGAATTGTAAAATGTTACTTTAAAAGCTGTTTTTGTATATATTAAATTGTATATGTTATTGTGCATATTTAACCTGACGATGCTTTGAATATGTTTGTATTCTTTTAAGCAGATAATAAATCAATGAATGAACTTAAAATGTATATATTAATCAAACATTTAAGTTTCCATTTTTGCTTTTATTGAGTTTTGAAAAAAAAAAAAAATTGGAAATTTTTCCCACTACTCTTGATATAAAGAAAGAACATCTTAAAAAAGTCAAATACACAATCAGAATCTTCTCAGCAAAAGTAGTATCAATGTTAAATTATCTTGTTTATGTAATTAGTACATCAATATGAGATTTAAAAAATGCATTGTCAAAAATGTACATTATTGTATTTTTTTGAATTTTGAAAAAGCACTCCTACATTGTAATTAATATTGAATAAAAGTTGTCCCATTTTTTATCCATGCATGTTTAAGTGGAAACCTGGTTTAGTAATAGTACACATAATCCATATTGCTGAAGCACTGGCTTGCTACCCATAGACTGTTGCTCTGGCATGTTGTTCATTTGAAGTACTCTTTGTGTATCACATGCCTTCAGAGACTATTTTTACAACTCTAGCATAAATGGCATTGCCCCTCTAGCTGTCTGGATCTCTGCCAGTTGCACTCCATGTACAGTCTAAAGAATCTTGTCTCGTTCTTGGAATTCATATAACTCACAACATTAAGCACAGGAAATGCTTCTGTATGCAAGCTGGAGTCGGTGGAAGCCCCATAATGGTTATTCATATGGGTGTAGTTTATTATTGACTTAAAGAAAGCCATTTACTGTAAAGCAGCTCAGGGATAGTCTAACTTAATATCTCTGTCTGATCATGGTGTCTGAATGTTTAGTGGGATGGATAGGAAATAAATCATTATTTTATTTTTGTTTATCATCCTTAACTTAATAGGTCATATTGGATGAGGAATGAAATTGGTGAAATGATGCTTAAATGATTGTCTCGGGGTCCATGGTGCTTAAAGTTACCCAATTTTTATCTCCTCAGGATAGGGGAAAACCCCAGAAAAATCCTTATGTGGATAACTCACCCTAACCAAGATTCAAATTCGGGACCTCTTGAATGTAAGGCAGACATGCTACTCCTGCACTAGAGAGGCAGGCTATTGCATTGTTGGCTCTGTTGTTTTTGCAACTTAATTAATCATTCAGTATAAAAGTTTAACTATAAACACAGGTATAAATGTGGGGTGAGTAAGTGAAATTCATAATGAAAAGTTACCAAATTCAAATATCTTATTCACCATTTGGATTGTATTATATGATGAGGGTTTTGTCAGAAAGTATGATACATTTTCTATAAATGCCACAGTACAGTATCTTCCAATACATAATATACAATATATATGGGGCATCCAGGAAATAAAGAACAATTTGGCATAATTAAATAATGAAAGATATAACTTCCATAATGAGTGATGAACTCGCACTCTGCACCCTGGTTCTTTCTTGATTAAACATTAAGCAGCATTTCCTTCCTGAAAACACATTCATTGTTCATTACATTATCACCACACTTGCATTATCTGCCTATAACATTTGATTAGCCGAACATTTTGTGCATTAATAAACTAATTAGATCTTGGTGGCAGAAGAGAATAACATCAGCATTGAAAAACTGGTATCTTGTGACAATAAATGCCTTGACAGTATCGATGAATACACTGAGAAATGGAGTAAGGTACTGTAACTTTGTAAATAAAGGTTTGTGTAGATATCTTTTATTGTTATTTAGTTATGCCAAATTGTTATATTTTTTCTGGATCATTCTTGTAAAAGGATTATAAGTAGGTATACAGTAAAGATAAGCTATGTATACAAAAGATAAGTCTACCTCAATTCCACTGTAGTACAAGTTTATGGTGAAACTTTAACACAGAAGACTACTATCACTACCTTAGATGTTAAAATTGTTAGCCCTCTGCATTTGTACACTTTTGTACATAAGTTTTTTATCTACATCAACTTCTTGGGATGCTTCTATTATGAACTGAATAATTTTCATTAACAATAAGGTGTCTTGTTGCGGATACTTATCTTTAGCAGCACTGTAGTTTCTTTGGTTTCGTAGCCATTGTGGTAAAAGAATCTGACAATCAAAACAAAAGACAAAATGAGCAATACAAGGGAACTTGATAGTGAGACAAGTACCATCAGAATAAATATTATTTGGTGTCAATCCACCAAAAGTATCAGTTATATAACTGACCACCTACTTATGCCCCCTTTCCTTACACTATTTACAATGCTTTGTATATTCACTTAGTGAATAAAAGGTAGTTACAGTAGAAAGACTTTGACTTCTCCAACTTCAACTTAAATTGTTATATAATGGTCTCTATAACCAAAAAATTCTCTTGTTATTGTTTTTGTACATTACTTAAATATTATAATTAAGAAACATCATTTCCTATAATCATAAAATGCCTTGGACAGACGTTTGAGATTTAGAGCCCAATTTTATTAATTTCTTATGAGTAAAATACTTTGTTTGATTTCAGAAATAGTACATTGTAGGACATTTTTGCATTTTTCAAAACTGTATTTTATATTGTGAAACAAGTGGGTCACAAGTTAGCTGTGAATAAAATAATGTTGTATTCTTCCTGAAAATCATTCCTTAGCAGAATAGATAGGATTTAATTAGATGAAGAGATACTGATGATGAGGTAAGGTGTATTTTATATCACACATTATGTTAGCCAAGTAAGTGAACATGAGTGTCATCTTCTAATGTTGAAGAGCAAATATTTTTATCATGAAGACCGTATTGATCAATTAGGAACCGAAGATGCAATTCTTAGTGATGAATTAGCACTCTGCTTGATTGGAAAGAATTTGGTGGTGTGTCCCAGTATTATGCAAACCTTATTCTCAAAATATTACTTGAAACAGACCTGGAACCAACTGAAAATGTCCTTAAAACAATGCACCTTTGCAGCTGTTCCTAATTCCAGAAATGTATTCTGTTTGTATGAATGTTTAAATTGAACTGGTTGTAAATTTTATATAGTTGCGTCAGCTAAGTTGAGAAATTTGATTGTTTCAGGTTTCCATTTTATTACGAAATCAAGATAATCTTGGTATTATGGCTCCTTTCCCCAGCCACAAAGGGTTCCAGCATCTTATATCGAAAATTTGTTCATCCCATGTTGAGCCGACGTGAACAGGTATAGTTGACCTTCTTGACTTGTATGCAAAATGACTAATAACGTTGTTGCAAGGTATATCTATAATGCTAGTTTAACAAATGATAATAGCAGTCTCTTAATTTGATGTGTTTGCAGATTTTTTATTTTCCCTAATTTTTTAAAAGAAATAATTATTTGCATTACCAGTAGATTAGTTTTAAAGATTAGAGTTACTACTAATAAAGTACATTAGCTTATACTGCTGCCAGAAGCAGCTATTCCATTAAAGAAATACGCTGAAAAAAGAAGGCAGGGGTAGAAAAACACCAAAAAATATCAAGCATTTATTATTTGCTTATTAACAATGCGTTCAATTGCCATGTTATCACAGGTTTAATAATTATAAAGTATTTAAAATTAATATTAAGTTCACAGATTGATAATTAATTACTTTTTCCAGCTCTTGTCTAGAGTAGAGGAAATATCACATTTAATCCAACAAATTTATATAAGTATTTTATTGGGAATAAATTTAAAGTTTCACCAGCAGCAAGCTTCATACATATGTTTGGCATCTTTTAAAATTGTGAAATAAATATTTTAATGGAATTCCACTCACCCTGATCAACCCTGTAAATAAATCAGTGTAACTAGTATCCCTGAAGATTCACGAAATGTATGCTCTGCTTTATTTATTATAAAAATTATTGAAACTTAAGTTAGAAAAGAATAATCTTAATAAATGTTCATTGCCTCTTGCTATCTGGACAAAAGCTTTCTTTGTAATGCTTCTTATTAAAATACACTAAGTTTGAAACATTGAACGGATAAAATGCACATTTCATTAAATACATAAGAATGTATTTCTCACATCAGAGGAAAATGAATGAAGGGAACAAAATATATAATTTTGCTTGGAAAACAGCTACCTCTGACTTGAAATACCTAAATATCCTGAATATGGATTTCAGGAGGAATATTTATGTTTTTTATTTTTAAAGAAGTGCAGATTTGGTGGTGAAGCATGAATTGATTAACAGGGTAGACACTTTCTTCTTCAATTTCAACTTGTTTTTCTTCTTCTTCTGCTTCTCCTCCTCCTGTTTGTGGACAAAACCTTTTCCAAAAGAACTGATTGCTTGCTCAGCAAACACAACCATACAGAGAACATGCTTAGAACTTCAGTTTTTAATTGTTTGCAACAATGTTTATGTTTTTATGTAATGCTTTGTATATATGCAGTGGTATATAATTCTGTTTACAATGTGCTTAAAATTTAGTCAATCAGATAAAATGAATTGCTAAAATATATATCAGTAGCCAATTAAATAGTGTTACAGATTTATTTAATGAAATAAAGGACAATAGTGAGCTAAAGTGCAGCACATTAGACAAAAGTGTAGGAATTGTATAAAATCTTTGTAATCAGCTTACCCATTTGTAGGACTGACACCCCCCTAGGACTTATAAGCCAATGCCTAGAGGTCAGAAGCCTGTTGGGGAGCCAACGGCATGAAACCACAGAATGGAGAACTTGTTATGAGGGGTCGGCCCATAGCCAGGCATGAACATGGAACATGAGGAAGTGGACAATATGAAATGTAGGCAAAATTGGTAATTGGAAAGGTGATGAAGTAGCAATTGGTGGAATGAGTGGCAGGAGAAACTGGAGGACCTAGAAAAAACCAACCCAGAGGCCACTTCATCCACCATAAATCCAACATGCGGGCGTTTGGGATTGAACCCAGGCCACTCAGATGGGAGGCGAGCGGTCTAACCGTTCAACCACGGTGCTGCCGGATAAAATCTTAATATATAAAATTCAGTGTAAATGTGCGCTATATAGGCTTCTGCACCATTGCACCAATTTAGACCAAATTCTTCCCAACTGAGATGTACTAAGTAAACAATCACGAGGCAGCCGTAATATAATAACTGGAGGTCACTCAGTTGCATTCATGAGAAATTATTACAAATTGTGGTACCTGAGGCTGTTAAAGAACTTTGCATACATATTAAGTTAAGTTTACATTGGTTGCACAGCTAATATAATGCATTTCAGAAGTGAAAGTGATATTATCCACTCTTTCCTTTCAAAATTAGGAACCTTAAATACTTTAATAATAAAATATTAAATAACTCATATTTCTGTATGTAGAAACCACGATGTTATATGTTTTTTAATGAAGGTGCAAGGAAAACATAGTTTTGCATGTGAAATAAATAAATTGTAATGCATTTATTTTAGAGGAATGGTGCAAGGAAAGCATAAATGCTTCATTAGTACATTTAAGAAGTAACATAGATGTTATTATCCTCTGCAAAGCATCTAGAAATTACAGTGTTATAATATGTTTTGTTAATTTTTACGGTGCAAAATATAGTTTTCCATAGCACATCAAAGCCGCCAAAGCAAATTAAGTTCTTTTGGAGTATTTGAATGTAAATCATATGTTGCATTGAACTTATGACCAAAAATAGCCCTGAGGAATTTTAAAACCTTGTAATACCAGCCTAGAAATAATCAGTAATAGATTTACAGGTGAGACAGTTTGAGGAATAGAAATAGATTACGCAAGACTATTGAGCAGGTGGAACTGTCAAATCATGAGCAATACTGGATGTTTCTGCTAGTATTTTATATAAATATTTTTAATGTGAAATGCAGGAAAATTAGATTCTAAATCAAAATTATTAGTCAAATTTACATATATGATTTTATATTTTCTTTAGTATTCACATAACAAAAAGAATAACAGTAGCTATCAAAGAATTGTAACTATATTAAGATCTTATCAAGTAAGATTTATTTAACATTCTTTGTATAAATAAAGGTGTTATAATAGCTTACACGAGAAATAGAAAAGGGTTAGAATAATAAACACATAAGATGTGTATTCCAATCGTTATACTTGGGTGAAGAATAAATTTTATACAGAACATCTGGCTTTATATAAGCCTAATATTCTAAACAGCTTAAATGTTAGTATTATTTTACAATCTGACTTAAAAGGGATTATCATCACACTGATGTCACAGATTGAGCTTGGCTTGACATCAACAACAAAAATATCCATATTTATTAGCTTTGTCTCCCATAGGGTCCCTTTTTGGTAGAAGTAAATTGTTAAGTTTTAAGTTGAAACAGTTCCCTTAGGTTTGTATTCCATGTAATGATCAACTCCCTGGTACTATGCCAACCACTAAAAACGAACTTTGCTCCCAACAGAGGCTACAAGCATCTGCTTTCAAGACCACAGTAAAAATAATTTGTAACCTAGTTTTCATACCATGAAGACAAAATCAGCTGAAATTTTGTTTTATTTTTCCTCAGTGATGGTACCTCCAAGAAAAAAAAACCGAAGAGATAGAATTTTTTAATTTTTGTAAGTTCTCTTGATTAATACCTTTTAAATATCAATGTATGCTATTAATTAGACATTACTCGTGAATCTTTCTAATTTTTGAATAATTTTTTTTCTATGGGAGAGAAAGCCAAGACATGAATATTTTTATTTTCCATCTACTTTCATTGTAAAAAAGTGTCCATCTCCCTATTTCACAAACCCTGGCAAAGGAGTCAGCTGAACAAACATCTACTGAAGTAGTTTCGGACTTTTATGTTCATATAAGGAATATGCAATTTTCCAAAATGTGCTAACCAAAAAATGTAATGAAGCTGTATTATGCTAATAGTAATAAAATGATACAATAATGCAATGGAATTAAATACATTTTCACTCTCAAGATATCTTGGGTATATGCTCTCTATCCTGTCTTCCATTGTTCCTGGATAGATGGCTGAATAGCTAGTGAAAGTTAATAGCTTATGTCCCTTTGCCACTAATTCTTATATCTGTGTTATGTATTTTTGACAGACAGAAGATACAGTACATGGATATTAAAGATGTTGCATTTCAAAAATCTTATTCCATGATCAAAATAATGATTATGATGATGAATCATCTCAGATGTTACAAGGCAGAATATTTTAGAGGAACAGATACTTATTATTTCACTTCTTACCTCCAAGAATAAATTAGTTGCTGCTGTTTATTTCATCAATAGCAAATCATACCTCTACCCTTATTTTGCCCTACAACTACCGGGTGACAGGAAGGAATTTTGGGGTAACAATTTTCAGCTTGTCTTGTTTTAATTGCGAAGTTGCTCCTTCTCTTTTCTCATTCTTATTCTTGGGTGGCTCTTAAGCAATTGTTTCCTAAAAGCCTTACTATGTACATTTAGAATAGATGGTACAAAGTCATGTACTCCTCTCAGATGCTGTATGCATTACCCCAACGCACACAATTTCTTTGTTTATGCCTTGAAAAGAGAGAGGGAGAGGGAGGCAGGGGAGGTGCACAGAAGTCGGTGTGGAGGGATATGTGGTAAGCCACTAGATGTGAACTTGAGCCACCTATTCTGTATGAAAATACTATAACAATGCTGATACTTGAAAGATTGATTTGGTCATCCTTTGCTAATCTCTTGTCTTATTGAAGTCATTTGTTGGATTTATGACTTCTTCTTTGACAGGGCTTTCTATCTGAAAAAAATGTAACTTACCTTACTGTTCTGATTAGCAAATATGTTGAGAAGAGATTTAATAAAGATCATGTTTCATTTGATTGGCTATCATTTTCAGGAGATTGACGAATACATAGCGAAAGCGAAAGAACAGGGCTACCACACAGTGCTGCACCTGGGTTCCAAAGGAGTCAACTATGCCACCACAGTGCTTATGCAAACTGCCATTAAGGTAAGTTAAACTAAGTCTCTGAGGTGTTCGGTTCTTTTCCTGCATGGTCATCTTTATCACCACTGCAAGTGTGTACTTTTTAAGCTATTATTGGTAATGTTAAGACCACCTTATACATATACTACATAACAACAGTTATTGTTATTTCTGTGTTTATTTCATGTCATAATGTTGCACAACACAATATCATTAGTAGTACCATCATAGCCTTACAATTTGAACTACATAATGCCCTAAATAAGAAAAAGGTGCATTTTTAAGCATCAAGTTTCATTAGTCATTCATTCTTTTAAAACTAAAATTCTGTTGATTCCCTTTTATATAGGAGCAAAAATATTCAGTAACAATTCACCCATAAGACTGTTCAATAGTTTTTTTTTGCCCTCTACTCACTTTATAGCTGTATAATATACATTGGTAATGTTTAGAATCTTGTTAAAAGGGTTTGTAGTAGCATTATGTGGTAAAGGGCAGTATAAAGCATTTGCAGCTGTGAATTGTGCAGCTAAAGATATTATGGTTAGTGTTGGGCTTTAGGTATAAAACCTGGTTGTTCACACAGTGTTTTTACATTACTGCATGTGTCATGATTAGCAACGCTTTATGAAAATATTTGCTGTCATCTTTAAGAGTATACATTCATCCTTCAAGATGGCAAGCATTTAGCCTGATAGAACTCTTTTTTTTTTTGTGTGTGTGTGTGTGTCAAATTGATTGAAACTTTTTATTAGTTTCTTTGCTTTAGAATAGTAATTAATGACATTCTTTAGAACAGGCATCTCCAACTGGTTATTCTTTGAGTAAAGCAGAGAGAGTAGCCTTTTTTTGTCGCGTGGACTGAATCATCTACTGTACCCTGCATGAACTTCACTTGCACAGAGTTTTTTTTTAACACTTCATTTATAGTCACCTAATAATGTGTAATATAGTACAATGTAGGTAACAAATTAAAAATAAGACAGCAGCATCTTAATATATAATTTTTACATTTTACAATAAGGTTGTTCTCACATGTGGAAGTTTATTCAGTGCAGTGGCAGTATCCAACATTTTACATTTGAAATACATAATCAATCATTCATAGGTTAATTAACCATTGTAGTTTCATGATTGGTAGATATTATGTTTCTTACATTAATATTGATATTTCAGATGTAGGACATACACATATTTTCAAGGTTTGGCATACACAGCATAAACAATTGCAAAAAATAATAACAGTTATTATATTAACATAGTAAAGCAATAAGCTCTTCAGCTTGGTCAAGGCCATTTTAAACACACATAACGCAAACAGGTGTAAGAGTTAATTTGTTATGAAAACCTTTCTCATTTATAGTATGAGCGAGAACAGGCATCTTGGTAATTAATTGTTGTCTAACATAATTTTAAAAGAAAACTTTCACCATTATAGCAGTGAATATGATTGGGCCTCTTGAAAATTAATTGGTATCTAATACACAATTCAAAAAAAAAAAAATTATATTTATAACAGTGAATAGGAACAGGCATCTTGGTAAGTAAATATTATCTAATAGAATTCAAATAAACAATAATGTACTTAATAGTTGAAGCATTACTAAAATAACCAAAACAAAATCAATGTGTTGCATCAGTTTCTGTTCCCAACAATCTAAATTGATACACAATCCACTGTGCAAGGAATGAGAGATCCACCACTGTTGACAGAAGCCCATCTGTGACTGATATCTCATTTACCCACTACACAAAATCAAGCAAGTTGGTGATGCCTACTTTAAAATCTTAAATCTAAGATTCAGTGCAAAAGGAAAATCAAAATTCCTTTCAGTGGAAAGGAAATCATATGCCATTATCGAATACATATGAACATAAAGAAGAAAATACTAAATGGAACTGGGTTCTGAGATGTTTTTTGCTCATAAAGCAATGTGTGTGTTAAAATTCAAACCATACAAAGTTGGTTGAAACTGGGAAACCCAAAGCATCGGTACCTTATTGATAATGACTTCTTTCGATAGCAAACCAAGATTTAATTGACCAGCAGTTGTGTTCTTATTGGATAAGTCATGGTTTCAAATTAATTGTGTAAACACTCAAAACTCCATGTTATAAGACATTGAATGTTGCCATTTTTCTCAATCTCCAAATTTACCACCCTATTATGTATGCAGTAGTCTAATTTAGAAAATACTTCCTACCCCTCATATTCTGGAAGATTTGAAGGTAAGCTCTGTAAATAAAATTAAACATATTTTGACCTTTTTAGTGCAGCTGAGATGTAACACATGATAGTGTTTTCAGTGCAGCTGAGATGTAACACATGATATGAATAGCCAGGTTTTAAAACTAAAGCCCTGTATAAGGGCTGCTGTAAATGTTGGTTCAGGCCATTTTTCCAAATTGCTAAATTGTTGGTTAAGGGTGCAGACAAGACAAACAAAATAATCACTTGCTAAATGCGTCTACTAATTTTCCAATTGAAATCTTTTTATTTCATATGATAAATAACAAACTGGAAGTGGCACACAGTGGAGCGAAATTATAACTTTTATGAGTAACACTGAGTAAACGTTAATACTTAAAGCTTCACTAATTTTTACTTAATGTAATACATATGTTTGCCTTTGCTGGAATCATTTGATGTGTTCCCTCTGGAATGTTGAGCCTCCTTGCTGAATGTCTGATGAAACTATTTTCTTTAGTAGGAATTTCAAAATTCACTAAAGTAGACTCATATTTTTTTTACAAAAGTCTTCTCCTCAAGTTATGTTCTATTGGTCATTGCACTTGTTTCAGGAGCTGGACGCTTTTTTTAATGCTGTGGCTAGAGTTTCAAAAGTGATACTTTACTGCTGATTTTTCTGTATATTTGTACTTTCTGTGCTTGAGGTGTTCCTTGATGGGTTTCAATATTTGTTTTTGTTTTTCCAATGTATATTTTTTCGCAATCTTCGCAGTTGATTTTCTAAATTCCATTATTGTTTTTCCCATATATATGTCACAACCTGAAAGGTATAAGGTACTCAAAAGTTACATTTAAGTTTAGAATTTAGAAACCTTTCATAATTACAAAATGGGAACAGGTTCAGAGGAGTCACATAAAATGAATAGGAACCCTAGCTTGGCAGTAAGAGAAAGAAGTTAAATAATTGACAAAATTAAATTTTATATGAATTCATTCCAAAAGCAACACAATACAAATTTCCTTGATGGTGAAGAGAGACATGGTATTGTGCAGCTCTATGCTGGTGTAGGCATCTTGCTCCACAGCACACATAAAACAGTGCCAGCTTCCCACAGCATTTCCTCCATACTATCAGACATAACCACTCGAAGTAATGAGAAAATTTTAAAAAATCTTCCTCAGATATGACATAGTGACAAAATAGACACAGAATAAAAAACTAAATTAAACCAGATCTGTAGAAACACCTTCCAAGAAACCAGTAAATAACAAAATCAGCTGTGAAGATTGCAAGAAAATACACATTTGCGGGGGGGGGGGGGGGGTTGAAACCTGTCTCAAGGAACATCTTAGTTCAAGTATACAGAAAAATGAGCAAACAAGTGCAAGGACCAACAGAACTTGAAATTTGGGAGATTTTCTTGA
Organism: Hymenopus coronatus; assembly: GCA_030762935.1. Taxonomy (NCBI): domain Eukaryota; kingdom Metazoa; phylum Arthropoda; class Insecta; order Mantodea; family Hymenopodidae; genus Hymenopus; species Hymenopus coronatus. Next base: position 67,384,490 of record CM060898.1, on the reverse strand, counting down.
CAAAATATGAGTCAACATTGATGAATTTCATGATTCCACCCAAAGACAATCTCTCCATTGATTCATCAGATGTTCATCCAGTGGGTGAGCCTCAAGCTTCCAGAGGGAACACATAAAATGATTCCAGCAGTCGAAGCTAGCTGATGATGCAGACATCTGTGAAACATATACATGTGCCAATAATTGTTTCTTCCCAATAGTCGTGTGTAGGACAGGAGTTGAAAAGAGAGTCAGACTGAAAAATTCAATGCTATAGATGGAATTTGAACTGCAGATCTCCTGGTCTCCTTCCAGTTGCTCTAACCACTGAGCAACCTATAGATATGCCACTAAATTCCCCAATTTACTCAAGATTTTTTGGTTTACCACAAGGAGATCTCAAATTAATTTGAGATGATATACTCCTATGGCTATGGCATTGAATTTTTCAGTATGACTTTACCTCTCCATATGTATTACATGTAAGCAAAAGTTAGTGAAGTGTTTAGTATTAATTTTGTAATACATTTTAACAAACTAAATGTTGCCTCAGCATTTAACCACTTGATATCAAAGTAGAGATTAGTTTTTTTACACATGCACAACAGCTTTATGTTGATATGCATTGTACACCTTCAGGCTGATATTCACACTAGCAATAGTATAATTTGAATTGATAGTATAATTCAGAACTTCTGGATAGGTTTTCAAACCAAGCAACACAGGTAGTCTTGCCCTTAAACATGTTACCCTAATCTTCATGGTTTACTGCTCCCATAGCATTATAACAAGTCACTAACACCTTATTCAGCAGTTCATTGCCCAAAATCTGCTTCTTTTTCTGTTGAAGCTGTGGTATATGTAGAGGTATAAGTGTATGTGTTGTGCTTGCAGTGCTTTTGCTTTCTTTAGTGTTAAGAATCTCATGTTAAATGTTGTTTATATTTAGCTTTCTATTTCTACATCATTTGCTTTTTACCAGCTTTTCAGGAATGCCTACAACATACAGGCTTTTTAGTGTACTGTCATTCTGTCTCTTTTCATTCTTTTAGGGAAAACATTACAATAGTAAAGAGTACAATTGGCAGTTAGTCTGCTGTAGGCTTTAAATTTTTTCTAATTAATGTAAAATAATATTTATAAATTTCATTGTAACATATAAATTGTTGCTTAGATTTAAATAATTGGGTTTGGAAAGTTTTCACAAAATTTTAATCTCTGTAGTCTTAAAATTCCTTTTTTCCTTTTCTTTTGGCATGCCAGAGTTCAATGATGGTGTATAAGGTAAGAGGTAATGAGTGCGCAATTTAGTATTTTCTGCTTAACCAATTTAGAAGACAAGAGCTTAGAGTCAGTTAATAAAACTTTTTTCTCCTAGCAATTTTAATAGATCTAAAGATTAAAAACAACCAGATTAATTTAAATACCAGAATTCTATGATATGCACCAGTATTACTCCTTGAAGTAAATACTTGCCCTGTTTGAAGAAAATAGCTCAAATTAATTTACATATGATGGAAAGCAGGGGTGTAAAAAGTAGAGATATGAATGCATGAACAATTACATTCCACAAAGAGGAAGCAACTATGGTTTTTAAGATAATTCTTGTCCAAATTTTGGCTGGGAATGCTTTATATGAGCAGCAGAGGTCAACAAAGTTTCGTTTTGATGTGTTTTTTTCCTTTGACACTATGATGAACACAAGACATGCTCAACCTTAATTAAACCAGTAGTGGGCAAGTATTTTAAGATAAAAGGGGGAAAATTGTACATGGCATTTGTAGACTTAGAGCATATGACCGTGTTAATCTAGAATTGTTATGGTATAAACTTTTGAGTGAGGTAGCTAGCATGTGGCGAATATTCTTAAAGCTATATATATATATATATATATATATATATATACAAACAACACATTTTGTGTGAGAGCAGAAATGCGAATGGTAACAAAGAAATAAATCAAAGGAAGGGGTTAAGACAAGGGCATAAATTAAGTCCTGTTTGGTATTTAAGTGACACTTCATTTTTGAGTTATGCTGTCCACAGGCACATAATCTCTTGCTCAGGTCTATAAATGTTTTGTTTGTTTATTTATTCAGTGGTCTTCAAAATTTGTATTTCTGATGAAATCTTGGTGTCAAATTTTTTGGTGAAATACAATATTCTCTACGTGCTATGTACATTGTACATACGTGCTAGATAAAATAATATGTTTTCCAATCCATAATCAAAGGAAATAAAACAGAATAGGAGGCCTGCAGGGTAATACTTGCCAGGACCATCCTCCCCTACTAACATTTTCTTTCCAGGTTTTCCTCAATCCTCACAAATTGTATATACCTGGGAGATACCTAAACCTTCTTTTCACCATTATTTCATTGTCCACCAGTAATGCCATATAATATAAGAATAGGCATTGAAACTGATTTTAAAGAAACTGTTCAAATGGTTTGCTTTAATAATGGTTTATATATTATAGTCCAAGTGAACATTAGTAATGGCACAGTTGTTTTGAAACTGGAAAGAATAGGATATACAACATCCAAGACAAAATGAATTAACATCTGTAACCCCAGGGAGCAGGAAGAAATAAACCCATAATTTATTTGTTGGTTTTATGAATTGTAGCTAATAAACTTGTGTAAATTCCAAACAGGCATTAGGACTTAATTTTTTTTTTTTGCAAAATCCAGTAAAAGCACTTTTTGCCAATAATTTATGAAGGTATATAACATTTTTAACATCTGTAATATAGCATTTTATTTATTTTGTGCAATAACAACATGCCATTACTTTTACTTTCTCCATACGCACTATGTACATAGTGTATAGAGAAAGTATTGCACTCCACCCAAAAATTTGATACCGAGATTTCACCGGAAATATATGTTTTAGGGTCCCCAATATCCAAAAAAAGCATTTTCACAAAAAGGTCTGTGTGTGTGTGTGTGTGTGTCTGTGAACATAATAACTTAAAAACGAAAAGTCGGTAAAATACCAAACTTGATATTTAAGTTCAGTATCTTCCAGGGATGCGACACGAAGATTTTGAGAAAAATCCCCCCACCCCCAACTACCCTTTACATGGAACTTTTTTTGAAAATTTTGATTTTTTCAAAAATGGCTCTAACGATTTTGATTAAAATTTCGTATATTAAACATATTTACCTGACAGATAAAATGCATATCTTGAATTTTCTGGGAATAGCCTCTGAAGAGTAGTTTATTCTGGATGAATTTTACTAAATTTTGATTACAAAAAATGTAGAGCACATTAAAACACACAACTTATGTTATATACATTTTTTTCGTGGAGTTTGTCGTTTTTGTGACATTCCTTATTTTTGGTTTCTGCTATGAAAAACGTATACTTTTCTCATACAGGAACTTGTCAACTCCTATCCATATAAACAAAGGAACTTCATTGACATAGCAACCAGCTTTTGACTATCACTTTAACCTACAGTTGTCCCTTATTTTGCTTCTACTTACAAGGAAGCGAGTAATTAGACCATTTCTCTATTTTTTTCTGATTAGCATAAAGTAAATAGAAGTATAAGCTTTTTAAGAATTATTTGTTGCAAGGATATGGAGAAAGTCATGTGAATGGTACACATCAGATTTTTTAATGTTATATTCTATATTGATTCTAGTGGCAAATAAAATTATTGCAAAATAAAATTCATTTTTACTATTTTGTGAAATAAAATAAATCTTATATGATATTCAAATGCATTCTGTCGCTTCCAGAGCTTAGGCTTAGCTCAATTGACTGCTTATTTGTTCTTTTATTTCTCAGTCCTGGCAACCTTAAAAGTAGTTACTAAAGTTGGGTCTCTTCTCCACCTAATGCTTCTGGAATTGGAAGTAAAAATATGAAGGGTGTCTTTGTGTCAATGCCAGCAATAAATTTATACAAGTAGGGAATGAAATTAACATAAAGCTTAAAAAAAGTAAAAATATCCTTTATAATTGAAATATCTGTAAAGCAATTTTTAAAGGATGTCAACAAATAACGACCAGAAACTGACATGTCGAATCCAAGTATCAGTGGAAAATTGATGTAATGGTATTAATACAATAATGCTAAACATATTTGTATACAGGAGTACTAAACATAACTTTGTTGACCTCTGGAACATTTCCAAAAGTAGGTGTAAACATCAAATGCATTTACTTTGATTCAAGTGTGTTAATATTCCTGCACATGTGGTGCACTTTTAAGTTGAGATGATAAAACAGGCCACTGGCTCAATGAGTCTACAATTTTTGTTATTCAGGCAAACATAAAAAATAATAATCTTCAAGTTTCTACTATGGTAGCCCTCCCCCCCCCCCACCTTAATGCATGTGACACATATATCAAGTTTCTATACAGGTGACCACAAAATAAGTAACTATTTCGAGATTGATAATTAACAAATATATTTTTGTTACAGGTTGATCTCTAAGCAGTATGTCTACAATTCCTGAACATATTGCTGTTGTCTCAAAAAAGTCTACAACATTCTGTAAATAAGCTGTGATGATGATTTCAATAGAAATTTAGAAAGGATAGACCAATGAATAAAACCATATGTAAACTGTTAAACAAGTTTCAACTGTTTGTTGATTAGTCTCCACAAGCACAGCTGACATTGATACAACATAGGAGTTAATCGAATGTAGTCCTAAATCTATACTTTGTCTTTCACATCAGTTGCAAATTCCATCATGGAATTGGTGTAACACTTACAAATGATATGCATGCTTCCTCAAGGTGAATATCAGCACTTTAAACACTGCTGATTTTGGAATTTGCAATATATGTGAAAGACAGCACTTAGATTTAGGACTCTGTTCAATTGCATAAGTCAGCTGCATTTGTGGAAGGTCAACTTGGTTGAGACTCATCAGCAACAGTGCTTATTCATTAAAATTTATTTAACTATTTCCATATGGTTTTACTCATTGGTCCATACTTTCTAAATTTCCATTGAAACCGTTGTTGCAGCTCATTGCACAGGGTATCCTGTAGATGCAATGTGACAATGGCAATATGTTCAGAAATAGTCAACGTATTGCTCAGTGATCAAAAGACATTTGTAAGTTACCTCAATCACAAAATAGTTACTTATTTTGTGGATGCACTGTATATGAGTATGTATCGAGCTCCTATATATGAGCATAATTTTTAGATAAAGCACTTTCTTTTCGTATTCTTAGGCTGAGAAAGACATTGGTTTCTCCTGCCTTCTTTCTGGAACTAACAAAATTCATCTCCATATCTACTAATATATGTGTGTTTAGGAAGGAAAATGGCCTATAAAGTAGATGTATGAAATCAGTAAACTACTTTTATTTAGGATCTTGCATAATATTGTAGTAAATCTTCTCCGCAGAATGTTAATCTTTTTGGGGTTTCAAGTACCTTTTCACTATATGAAAATCAAGGTGAATGGAGTATTAAAATCTTACAGCAGCACAATTAGAAAAGGTGACCATTGACACTACTTCTAGAAAGCTTAAACAAACTTGGTTCTTCATGTTCTCAAACGATCATTAGTGTAAAATAACTGTAGTATAGCATTGAAAAAGGGACTATTCCTTCTCCTTTTTTCTTTTGTTTCTGTACTAAAGTTTGCACTAGCTTATTCAAAGCTCCATTCCTAAAACCCTTTAAAATAGTTTTAAGTTAGCACTTAATTTGCTTTACGTTTCTTTCTGTATTTTTTATTAATGTAGTTTATTGCAAGTGTTTTTTATTCACTCTGCATTAACTGCCCACCTGTGCTTTCTCACTAACCACAATAATGTTGATGAATGAGTTTACTTTGCTAGTTCAATGTTTTCAAACTCTTGTGTTAAATGCAGATATTAAACCTCTTAATTAATCAGAAAAGCTTTCCAGAGGTAAATAAATTGTGCTTTTCTGTGTTAATTCATTGTATCTTTCTCACTGTGCTTATTTTAGAATGTACCAAACTTGCGATTGGTATTCTTTGCAGTAATTTTTGACTCAGTTTTTCATTGTTAATAAATATTTTTAGATTCAAGAAGCAGTGATACGGAAGATGAAGCTGACATTTTAAATCACTTAAGTATTAGGGTACTGCAAATCAACACACCATAGGTTTGCATTGCATAACAAAGATAACATTACATTCTATCTATGTGCATTTAGTAGTGAAAAAACTGTAGTAATAGTAGTATTAAAATTTATTATAATCAATAATTTTAAAAACAGACTTACAAATTATAAATTTTTAGTTTGATCTTCATGTAAACCACCCTTAATTTTATACAGAATTCAAACCAAATTTGAAATATGCTGACTAAATATTCTTCCAAACTACATATAAACAAAATCAGTACTTGCAGAAATTATTGTGAAATTATTTATCTTACCCTGTCACTGCTTTATATTTCACAAAATTATGATAAAATTTTCTTAGAATGTGTTTATTTGCATTTCTGTAATTCATTGCATTAAATTTTTACAGTTTCCCTCCGCCTGTCATTAATTAACAATAAACAATTTTAACTTTAGAGAAAATGCAGTGTTAGAAAAATGTGCTTCTTTTGTGCTTCATTCATCATATTTTATTGAAATTTAACAAATACTTTAAAATACTTACATTTTGTTAATCTTATTGTACACTTGTGGAGTGAGAAACAAAGGCTTAAGTAGCAGTCATTGCAGGAACTTTCAAGTTTCATAATACAGTTGTTGCAAATGTTTTAAGGACTTATTTTTATAAACTGAAACAGAACATCTGTACTTTCCCAAAGAGACATGTTTTTACATTAATATGTTGATTTATTTTTTATGTGGAGATATTTGTAAAATCATAATTTATTGCTATGTAGGAAATCATGCTCATATATTTTAACATTTGTAAGTACAAAACTAACAAAAAGCAAATTAACTTGACTAATTTTAATCAGAGTCCAGTTAATAAGAGATGCCCAAAAGAGAGCAGGGGGCCAGGCATTTAGAAATACAGCAACATCTAATTGTTTCAGTTGTGACAATTAAGCAGATAAGCTAAAGAATGCTTCTTGAATGTGTGGCAGATGTGCTAATCTAACACCAAGAGGTGGGCTCCATCACATTTGTTGTATATAACAGGCATCAGAGTAAAATTAACAGGGAGAATGACATTTTGACTAATCACAAAAAGTTGCAAACAAATAATTTTGCTTTTATTTAAAATGGTATGGCAATATTTATAATTTAGCTGTTGTCTCTTTAAGGAAAGTAAGCAAATACAAGTTACTTGCTGGAAGTAAGTTGTATTTGCATACTTTCCTTGATGAGATAACAGTTAAAATATAAACATTACCATACTATTTTAAACAAAAGCAAAAGTATTTGTTTGCAAATTTTTGTGATAAGTCAGAATGTCATTCTCCCTTTAAGTTTACTCTGATGGCTGTTATCTACAACAAACATGATGGAGCCCACCTCTTTGGTGTGGGAAGCATGTCTGCCTCACATTCAAGAAGTCCTGATTTCGAACCTCAGTCAAGAGTGAGTTAGATTGATAAGATTTTTTTCTAGTCTTCCCTTATCCTGAAAAGACAAATATAGGGTAACTTTAAGCTCTATGGATCCCAGGCTAATTTGAGTATTATTTCACTCATTTCAGGCATCTAATATGACCCATCAGGTTAAAGGACTTAAAAAGCTTAGCAACAGAAAAGTGATGGATGCATGTTACAAATTCAAGAACCAATGATGGAAACATATTCAAAAGTAATTTAGTGGGCTGCCAATCTTAATTTATGAATTTTGTTTGGTATGTTTAACCCCCTGCTCCTTAAAATCAATGGGTGTTTCTGTTTGCAACAACTGCAGTGAATAATAATTTCCTAGATTGTTTTTCTTTTTGTTTGCTTTCTTTGCTTTGCTAATTTTACCTTGAGCCAATTAACTTACAAATATTATTTTTGTTCCCCTCCCTCTCCTTGACTCACAGAACCTATCATCAGTAACATCACATACACTCATCCCTGTGATGTATCCCAACAACCAATCCACGAACAGTGCTAGGTCCCGCACTACATCAGAACCAACGCAGGATCTTGATGTTACGGATAAAGGAACTACCAAAGCTCGCCGTTTCAAATCTGTGGAGGAGATACATCGAATGGAAACAGAGCATGAAATGGAAGTAGATCATGGTTGTAATTTCTCAGATGATGACCCTGAATATATTCCACCTAGTGATAGTAAGGACATTAAACCATCAGCTGCAACCAAAGAAAGCCGCCCTGTTACACGTAGCAGGAGGACAAAGAAGAAAGTGTCGCGTGATGAAGATTCTGATGAATAAGTTTTTACTAATCATTAGCAGTGCACTTTTAATGAGCTCAAATTGAAAAGACTGACTAAGAGTAGGCAGAGTTAAAGGTTGCTTTAAAGTACTATTTTTGCAAAGCTTAAGTGACATTCTTTTTATCTGCTCGATACTTTGATGTCCTGCCTTTTAATTTAGATCTTATTTAATATGTTTTTCATTTAAGAGACACTGACAGCTAAAATAAAGCTGGAGTAAATCTGAAGAAAAAGATGACTATTGTGTGCTTTCATAAAAGAAAGGGGGGAAAAAAAAACTGTTGAATGAAATTACTTGTTGTACGTGCCAATTTTTAGCTTTAACTATTAAAGCTTTTTAAATTAGCATAATGTAATGACATCTAGCAAAGTATTAAGTGGCATCTGCAACATTCCAAGATATTGGGTTTTAATTTTTGTTTAATTTTACTGTGTTTTGCTGGGTATGTGTTTTTATTTGCCTGTATCATTTTTACTTTAATTTATAAAGAAAGTAATAAATTGCAAGTTAATTTATTTGTAAATTCTGCAAGTGATCTTAAAAATAGGTTGTTTATTTATTTATTTTTTCCTTCCCTTCCTAAACATAGAGGTATGCACTCAGAAGTACATTCACTCTCTCTTCTCAACCAACAAAAGGAGAGAGCTGAAGCAAGCAGAGTGCCTGCTGTGCATGCCCTACATCCTTGCATGATACTAGATTTGTGTTATACCCTGTGTTTATATTACTGAAACACAAAATAATACCTAACACGCTTCTTTTAAAATAATAGAATTGCCAGCAAATAATATATTCAAAGAGCTTTTAGTTTAAAAGCTGATGTCACAGTTGCTTGCTTTGCTCAGCAAGTAGAACTTGTGGCTTCTGGTGTTGGATTCTTTTGGGGCTTGGCAGTGAAGAAATTGCTTCAATTGGTCTTTGTATATGTCATCAACAAGGTAATTACATATCCATCTATTTGTTCCTTATTTTGTATATAGCAAAATTCAAGGGAATTGTTTTAACTTTTCATACAGAAATCTACCTAATAATTTTAATTAGTGAAGCAGTGTATCATGAAAGATTTGCATGAAAAAAATTAATTACCAGTTTTAATTACAGGACTTTGAAAGTAAAGGGAAGCAGTATTTGTTCTAATAATAGGGTTGAATGACCCTGATGACTTATTGGGGTTATGTACAGTTTTAACCCACAGTTTTCAAAGCTTGAATTAAGTAAGTCATTTAGAAAGGAAGAATCAGACTGTGCAAAGTAGTTCTATAGCTGGGATTTGAACCATGTATCTTTGGCGCTCCATGCCACTGCTCTGAATACTGAGCTACCATGACAACATCCTAGCACAGTATTAAAGTTCCCAGCTGACACACAATTTTTCCCAGTAATCCACAAGGCATTCATTCATTTTGCAATAACATACTCCAATGGTAACTTATAATTTCATAAATACTTTTAAGTCCTAGGCTGCATAATTCACCATTATTGGGTCAATCAATGATAATTATGTAATTGTTCTTCCCCCTGGGAAATCAGTCTGGGTAGCTTAGCCTGTTAGGTGTTGGTCCTCTGAACTCAAGGTCGTGGGTTCAAACCTGGCCCAGATCAATGGTTTTTAAGTGTGCATAAAAGCGATGGCCCCATGGCCTGTTAAAGAACTCCTGCAGGACAAAATTCTGGCACACTGGCGGTGCTAATATAATCCTAGCAATTGTCAGTGTCGTTAATAAACAAAATATTTATTTAATTATTTCCCCCTAGGAAAGTGTACATCATTTCATTTTTGAGAAATTTTAAATTACTAATAAGCATATCAATATGGCAGTTATTTTGAAAGTAAAAAATGCTTGCAGTTGATTGATTCAAAACATAGTTTTGGATTTTAGAAGTAAGAGAGAGAGAGATTCAAACTCAGAACTTCTTGAATGTAGGGCAGACGTGCCGCCACCACCACACTACAGAGGTGGGTTTCTGCTTACTTGTCAATTGTCAAAATCATTCAATGTTTTTGGAGATGTGCGTGTCCATCATCTGCAAGGTAGTGACAACTAATACTTATCTCTTCCTCTTCTTTCCTCAATCTGCACATCCAGTGCTGCCATCTGATGGTTAACTTAAAAAACATAATAATATTAATATAAAAATAATAGTTGCAACCAATCTTCACTTATCTTTTGGAATCAACTATTATTTTTATATTAATATTTGTGTTATTCTTCACTGTTACTAGCTTCTTTTTACATTTATAAACATAATAATGTTGCTGATTGGGGAACATCAAGCATGTTCAAGAATATTTGCTCCCATCCCCATGGAACCCAATTACCTGCTCATAGTTTGAATACTTCAATGGATCCAGACATCCTACAGGTATGTTAAAAAAATGCAAGGGGGGGGTGAATTTTTTAAAACATTCTTCATTGTGACGAATACACTTCTACATCTGTTCAAACTACTTTGAATGCATCGGACCAAGCTGGTCAGAAGTTGCCCTCAGCCTCTGTGCAAGTCCTAATGACCACTCATGTGATCAGAAATGGTAACTAAGGAGCATTTCATATGCTTTGGGAAAAAGAAAGTCACAAGGAGCCAACTTGGGAGAATAAAGGAGCTTAGGAAGTGTTTTGTTTGGCTAACAAATTCAGTGTTCTGGCCATTGTGTGAGCAGAACCATTATCATGGTGAAGCAGCGGGTGAGCAGTCTTCAGACATACATTAACATACCGTCCAGCACTAACTTATTTAAGGTATCCGAAGTGACTGATGCTAAATGATCAGTTTTTGAAAAGGAAGCCACCATCTTCTTTCCAGCAAATCTGTACCTTCACACCTTTGTCATCATCCAGAAAAGACCATGCTGCTGATAGTCACTTTGTGTAAGAAATATAATGGTACATCCATGATTTATTCCCTGTGACAATGTTAGGAATCCTTGCTTCTACCACTGTTGAATTTTTCCAACATGAAATGGCACCATGCTATGCGAGCTGCTTTTTGGTCCTCTGTTAACAAATGCAATGCCCAACAAGAACAACACTTGATGACTTGAGGATGTCCACATAAGATGACATTTATTGCAGTTGATCTAATGTTAAGAGCACTCTGAAGTCAGCATAGGTGATGTGAAGATCCTACTTCAATAACTTGGCACAGCTGTTATTGCTTCTGGTGTTACTGCTATGTGACGATGACCTGTAGCGTAAAGTCCATCCACAGGGATTCTCGACCTCTTTGGAACTCCCAAAACCAGTTTCTAATGGTGGCCCTGGATGGTGCAGAGTCCTGAAAAACTTCCACCAAAGATTTGTGACACTGTTCTGCCATTAGCCTCTTTTTGAAGACATAATAAATCATGAGAAATCAAGTCGTGACAGCTCCAATACATTTTCCTGTCTGCAGAACAATGAGTGTGTTTCCTTCTACATTCTTGGAAAACACCAGCCACATTGTTGCATAGTAAATTTTGATTATATCTTTAAAATATCCCTTTTTCCAATGAAAGCAGTCACATTGCTGTAGCTGCAGTAGTTTAGTCGCCTTCATGATGTAATGGTTACCATGCTGACTTCATATGCCCAAAGTCACGAGTTCAAACCCGCCACAGGACAGTTGATTTTTTTTCACGTGTAAAAATCCTTAGCATGGCTTCCTTCGGAAGGGAAGTAAAGCTGTGGGTCCCGTGTCATAGATTTACGGCACGTAAAAGAACCTCAAGCCTGATAGAGAGGCCTCTGAGCAAAATTAAGCAATTTTTCATGCCCAGTATAGAATGGGATGCTGAGAACCACAGTAGTTAAAGAGCGTCTATAAATAAAACTCTATTCCATTTCATTTGCAATGGTTTAACTGCAGCCAAAAAATTTTAGGGTGACCTTGTATTACTATCTCTAACTCAGTGCATCTATTGTAATTTTGAGTGCCCATTATTGAAATGAAACAAATAAAATAATTATTATTATTATTATAATTATTATTATTGTTGTTGTTAAGAGTAAGGATAGTATCTTTTTTACAGTTATCGAGGTTTTATAAATTTTTAAATTTTTTTTTTCTTTTCTCTTTGCATTTTACAAAATCCAGTTACTCTTGGAGAAGTAATTGCCCTTTTATTGCTGTACCAAAAGCTTCTGATTGCTTTAAAGAAGGATTTATAGTTGTAGGAAACATTTTAAATTTTAATTGAGATGACTTTTAGTACCCCCTCTTCGTCAAACTATTTGTAGTAAAGATTCATTTTCTAACTACATTATTTTAATCAATTTATGTTTGCAGAAATGTTTTATTTCACACTTTATTATGTGTATAAGGGGGATTACTGTTGTTGAATTAATTCTTAATAAGTACCGGAAAGTTAGGTAGATTGAACCAATAACTCAAATCTGGATTGGAAGTTACATCTTGGTTGGCCATGAGAGAGAGAACCCGACTTAGAAATTGAAAAAAGTATAAAACATTTGAAAATTCAAACCATTATCTGTGAATATCTCAGAAATGGATAATCTACAAAAAGAAGGGAAAAAAAACAAAACATAAATGCTGTATTTTAAATAAAAAATAAAAGAATTTGAGTCGATTTTTGTAACACAAACATCACTTATTTTTACTTACTGGGGACCGGTTTTGGGTAACAGTTGTTCCCATTTTCAACCCTTAATTCAGACTAAATCTTTCTTCGTTGGCGACAAGTGGTGTATTACTTGTGGAGGCATCTGTTGCTGGATCTATGAACTTCCAGAGGTTGCTGTAAGGTGGAAAATCAAAATTCATGATATGGCTCTTTTTCTTCATGATGTAGATCTTCTCCCAGGCATCTAATTCTGTGGGTTTATAAGCTGGTTTTAATAGTTTTATATTTGGTGTGATTTCGTGTCCTGATGTCCAAAAATGATAGGCAACTGCTGATTTTTCTATTTGTTTATATTTTAGGTTTCTCATGTGTTCCTTTAATCTGGTCTCCAAACTTCTCTTTGTCCTTCCGATATACATCAGATTACAGTCTGAGCATTTAATTTCATAAATTCCCGGTTTTTTGCCTGCAGGAATAGGAATCTTTTAAATTTCTGCACAGCAGTTTCTGAATGCTGTAGTTGTTTTTTGGAACTAAGGTGATGTTATAATTCCTGAATATTTTCTGAAGTTTGTTGTGTGCCCAAGGATAATAAGTGAATTTTCTGAATTGAGGTTGGTCACTGGGGTTCTGTAGGGTGGTTGTGTGTGTTTTGCGATTCAGTTTTTTGTATTTATGTATTCTCTTGTCTACTGCACTTTTTTGGAAACCGTTGTTGGTATTTTAATCACACACATTTTTTTGTGTGGTAAACTTAGACTTTTTCTTACGGTTTACCAATTATACAGAATTATACCAGAATTCATTCAGAATGAAGAATGTTATTCACAGCCTATCCATACCTGAAGATACATTTTGTTTTTCGTGCAAAGATTCTAAACATACAGTGTTTTTAAAAAAGAAATGTTAAAACCATTTTTGAGGTAGGGGGGGGGGGAATTATTTATTTGTGAAATAATGCTGCTTATTGCCAAGATCATATCAGTTTTGCCAGTGTGCCAGATTTTTGCCTGCGGGAATTCTTTTACATACCAGTAAATCTAATGAATTGAGGCTGTTATTTTTAAGCACACTTAAAAATCATTGGCACAGGATGGATTTAAACTTGTAACCTTGGAATCAGAAGGCTAGCACCTAACATACTGAGCCATTCAGTCTGACAGCCATTTTTGAAAAAAAAATGGCTGTCAGTCTATGTAAAACATAATTCAGAATGAAGAATTCACAGAATACCTATCCATATGTGAAGACATTTTACTTTTCATGCAAAAAAATTAAGCATTATATTTTAAACAAAATTGTTAAATTCATTTTTGAGAAAAAATCTGATGTGTTCCATTCACATGACTTTCTCTACATCTCTGCAACAAATTATTGTTAAAAAGCTTATGCTTCTATTTACTTCATGCTAATTGAGAAAAAATTAGGAGGCATAGTATTATTACTTGCTTCCTTGAAAGTAGAAGCAAAATAAGGGAGTACCATAGGTCAAAGTGATAGTCAAAAGCTGCTTGCTATGTGACTGAAGTTTATTTGTTTGTATGAGCAGGAGTTGAAAAAAAGTTTTTCAAAGCTGAAACAAAAAACAAGAAATATCTCAAAAACGATCAACGTCACAAAAAAATGTATATAACATAAATTGTGTGTTTTAATGTGCTTTACATTTTTTGTGGTAAGTTTTTGTCCATCTCTTACAGTTTAGCAGTTAAACAAATTTCCGTAAAATTCATCCACAATAAAGTAATCTTCAGAGGTTATTCCCAGAAAGTTCAAGATATACATTTTATTTGTCAGGTGAATATCTTTTAATATACACTATTTTAATCAAAATCGTTAGAGCCATTTTTGAGAAAATCAAAATTTTCGAAAAAAGTTCCATGTAAAGGATAGTTGGGGGTGGGGAGATTTTCTTGAAAATCTTCATGTCGCATCCTTGGAAGATACCAAACTTAAATACCAAGTTTGGTGTTCAACGGTCTTTTTATTTTTGAGCTTTGCTGTCCACACACACATGACCTTTTTCCAAAAATGCTTTTTTTGGATTTAGTGGGACCCAAAGCATGTATTTCCACTGAAATCTTGGTTTCAAATTTTTGGGTGGATTACAATACCTTCTCTATACACTATGTACTTAGTACGTATAGAGAAAGTAATAATGAAATATTTCCAATGCAAAATGTAATTCAGGGCAGGAGTTTTCTTGTAAACCTTCATGAATAAAGATGTGTGACTTACATTACCTAGTTTATTGTTTTTCCGAGATTTTGTTTTTGAGATGTGCTGTTCACATACATAGACCTTGGATTGATTTTTTTTTACTCAGGGGACCTCAAAACATGTATTGATATTGAAATATCAATATCATATTTCTTGGTGGAATACAATACTTACTATAGATAAAAATCTGAAATGTTCCATTCACATGACTTTCTCTACCTGTTCTGCAAACAAACTATTCTCACAAAAGATTATTCCTTTATCTACAGCATGCTAAGTGAGATAAATATTAGCAAAAATTACCTTATTACCTGCTTCCTTCTAAGCAGAACGGAAATAAGAGGATATGCCAGGCTAAAGCGATAGTCAAATCTTTTAAAAGCTGGTCGCTGTATGAATAGTTGAAATTTGGTTCGCTTTGATTGTCAGCAGAAAAACAAAAGAGAAATGAAATGAATGGTTTGAGAAAAGTTATATAGTTTAAAATTGAAACAAAAAATGAGCAACATCTCGTCAATGGTCAACTCTACAACAAAAATGTATATAACATAAATTGTGTGTTTTAATGAGATCTTCATTTTTTGTGTAGTAAATTTTTGTCTATTTCTTGCAGTTACCAGTTATGCAAAATTTAGTAAAATTCATGCAGAATGAACAGGCATTTAGAATCTATTCCCAGAAAATTCAAAATATGCATTTTATATGTGATGTAAATATTTTTAACATATATATTTTAATCAAAATCAGTAGAGCCCTTTTTGAGAAAACCAAAATTTTCACAGATGGGGGTGAAGGAATTTTCTTGAAAATTTTTGTATCACATCCTTGGAAGATACTAAACTTTAATACCAAGTTTAGTAGTTAACAGTCTGTTAGTTTTTGAGCTATGCTGTCCACAGACACACTTTCTCTACCTGTTATGTAAACAAACTATTTTTACAAATGAGTATTCCTTTATCTGCAGCATGCTAAGTGAGATAAATGTTAGCAAAAATTACCTTATTACCTGCTTCCTTCTAAGCAGAATGGAAAAAAGAGGATAAGCCAGGCTAAAGCAATAGTCAAATCTTAAAAGCTGGTCGCTGTATGAACAGTTGAAGTTTGGTTCGCTTTGATTGCCAGCAGAAAAACAAAAGAGAAATGTAATGAATGGTGACCCAGTTTGAGAAAAGTTATGTAGTTTAAGAACAAAAAGCAAGGAATATCCTGACAATGGTCAGCTCTATAACAAAAATGTATATAACATAAATTGTGTGTTTTAATGAGATCTTCATTTTTTGTGTAGTAAATTTTTGTCTATTTCTTGCAGTTACCATTTATGCAAAATTTAGTAAAATTCATCCAGAATGAACAGGCCTTTAGAAGCTATTCCTAGAAAATTCAAAATATACATTTTATATGTGATATAAACATCTTTAACATATGTATTTTAATCAAAATCAGTAGAGCTGTTTTTGAGAAAATCAAATTTTCACAAATTTTTCCATGTAAAGGGTAGTTGGTGGGAGGATTTTATTGTAAATTTTTGTGTCACATCCTTGGAAGATACTAAACTTAAAAACCAAGTTTGGTATTTAATGGTCTGTTAGTTTTTTTTTTTAGCTATGCTGCACGCCCCACACACACCTGTTTTTTTGCTTTTTTTCTAAAAATACTTTTTTGTACCCAGGGGACCTCAAAATATATTTTCTGGTGAAATCTTGGTATTGAAGTTTTGGGTGGAAAATAGGACATGCTCTATAATGTACATAGTAAGTGCAGAGAACGTAAAGAGG
This sequence comes from Hymenopus coronatus, assembly GCA_030762935.1. Classification (NCBI taxonomy): domain Eukaryota; kingdom Metazoa; phylum Arthropoda; class Insecta; order Mantodea; family Hymenopodidae; genus Hymenopus; species Hymenopus coronatus. Next base: position 67,367,637 of record CM060898.1, on the reverse strand, counting down.
CATCGAACCTAAAAAAATGTAGAAAATGAGTTTTAATGAGGATCATGATCTATCAATAGAAGAAGAAAATATAGACTTTTAATACCCATATATCTGTAATTTATTGTACGTTTAATAAATATTATATTCCACTTTTAAATCCTTCAACTGCTATAGAAATAAAGGGAACAAAAACTTGATACTAGATACACTGGAAATGCAAATTTGAGGTCCCATAGATCCCAAAGAAAGCACACTTGGAACAAATGTCCATGTGCAAGAGTGTGTGTGTCTGCAAGCAGCACAACTCAAAAACTAAAGTCGATTAAAACCTAAACTTGATGTTGAAGTAAATCTTGCAAGGATACAACACAAAGATTTTCAAGAAAATTCCTCCGCCTCAAACTAATCTTTACATGCAAAGTTTTGTTATTTTTAATTTTCTCAGAATTACTCTAAAGATTTTGATTAAAATGCCACGTATCTAAGATATTTGCATGACAAAATGTATATCTTGCAATTCCTGGAAATAGCCTGTAAAGCTGTCTTCATTCTAGATTATTACTTTCTCTACACATACTATATACATAGTGTATAAAGAAGGTATATTGCACCCAAAAATTTGACACCAAGATTTCACCGAAAATATATGTTTTGAGGCACCCTGAATCCAAAAAAAAGCATTTTTAGAAAAATGTCCAGATGTCCGTGTGAGTGTGTGTGGGCAGTATAGCTCAAAAAAGAAAATCTGTTAGATACCAAACTTGGTATTTAAGTTCAGTGTCATCCAAGGATGCAACACAAAGATTTCGATTTTCTCAAAAATGGCTAACGATTTTTATTAAAATATTGTGCATTAAAAATATTTACATAACAACTAAAATGTAAATTTTAATTTTCTGGGAATAGCTTCTGAAGACTATTCTGGATAAATTTTGTATAACTGGTATACCATAAGAGATAGACAAAAACTTACTGACCAAAAATGTAGAGTGTATTAAAACACACAATTTATGTTATGTACATTTTTTTCATGGAGTCAACCATTTTTGAGATATTCCTTTTTTTGGTTTCAGTTTTAAAATACTTATACTTTTCTCATAAGGGAACTTTTCAACACCTGGCAACGCAAAAGAAATAGATTTCAATCCCATAGCAACCACGTTTTGAAAACATTTGATTGTTTAGCCTAGTGTATTCTCGTATTTCCTTTGTACTTACAAGGAACTAAGTATTAAAACCGTCTCTGCTAATGTTTATCTTGATTAGCATGATGTAGATAGAAGAATAAACTTACTAACACTAATTTGTTAGAGTTGTAGAGAAAGTCATGTGAATGGAGCAATTCAGATTTTTTTTTTAAACAAGAGAGATACAAATGTAAATCTCATTAAGTAGCTTTATGTGACATTACAATTTTTCTAGATATTTTTTATTTTATCTTTGAATTCTCAAATACTTTATATTTTTTCAACTGCAAAATCGCTTTTTTTCCTTCTCTCGTGATCATGCAAATAGAATGAAATTTCAAAGCTATCATAGCAACCCATTCTGTAAAAAATGTACTGTGCTTAAACCTACTCAATTCCCTTGTTTCGTTTGTATCTACAAGTAAATTAGGTAATAAAATCATTTGTGCAAAATTTTGATTCAGTTAGATATAACAAAAAATTTGTTGAAGAACGGGTAGAGGAAGTCACATGAATGTAATACATAAGATTTTTATATACTGTGTGGCCCAAAAGTCACTTGACAAATGGGGAAATTAGAAAATGTTCAATTTTATTAAACAATCAATTGAAAAATAAGTTTTGCATTGTCTCTTAGGAACACATTTCTCTTTTGTTATTCATTTTAATAATTGTTTCATTGTTGATACTAATGTTTTAAGTAAAATAACTGAAAAATAGTGGATTTATCAACTGACTACACTGTTCTTCAATGGATGTCATGAACATGACATGTACGATAATAGTTCATGTATTCTATTTTACAATGTAAAATTTATTTTTCAATGAATTTCAGCAAGTATTCCAAATATGTTGTCAATATAATATAATTTTTACCTAATATGGAACCAAATATGCTAAGCATCTGCTAAAAATTTCACTGAAGCTTGATTGTGAACATTTCACTCAGAAGGAAATGCAATAAGCAATTTCTTTAATAGCTGCATAAAATTATTATTATGATGGAAAAAGTAAGGTGGCAAAGCATCTGTTGAAAAGGAATTAATTTCAGCTACTTATAGTTTTAAGATCTAGTGGTTATATTTTATTGAATATATTGACAAAACACTGATACTCTTCATTATCAAAGGAATGGCGACCATCAAAAGATATTTCAAATCCTCTTCTTATTTCCAAAAACCACCAAAGAAACTGATAGCTTCCTGAGTGTGTGACTATAACTTGTCAATTTATTCAATTTTATATTGATTTGAATCAAGAAGAAAGTAAATTTACAGAGTCCAACTAATACATTTGTTAAATTAAATTTCAAATATGCTCCTTTCTATGAGAGATCAGCTAAATATCATAATGAGAAAATGTGTTTAATTCTTTAGATGAATTGTATTACTGTTATGTCCATCGTTGGAATAATACATGAAATAAAATGAAAATCTAAAAATATTGTTTTAATAAATATATTAATCTGAAAATTATTTAACTGAAAAATATTGTAAACGTATATGTATTTACTTCACAAGCTCCCCCTCCCTCCAAAATTCTACAGCATTATCATCAAGCCACAGCAGAGCTGGTGGTTTCATGCAATCTTCTTACATAACCATCTCGTGAAGATGTTTGGTAAGAATGCACTACATATATTTCAAATTCACACTAATATTTTCCTTGCTTTTTAACATTTCATGGAAGAACCACCTTGCATAAACAGTTTTTTTCTATAAATGTAAAATTTTGAAGCTGCTTACAGTGAAGGCATAATCAATTGAATTAATTAAAGTGGTATTGTTAACACACCCTTCACTTAAACTTTTAATGAGTAGGACAATTGTTTCGCGGACCGTTGCCCGCATCCTCAGCTGTTGAACCACTACTGCTTGGGTTTGGGTTCCAAGTTGTGGTTGTGGTTGTGGATGTGTTGGTTGTGGTGACATCTGTTGGGCGGGCGATGAAACTTGTTAAGCAATCCCTAGGGGGGAACTCCATGTTCATCAGTGTGTGGCGGTATTTATGAATATAGATTTTTTCCCAAGCTGTTAGTTGAAACAGATTCGAAAGTTCTTTCAATAGTTTGATGTTCGGATTTATTTCATGGTGAGTTTCCCAAAAGTGATGTGCTACTGCAGATTTGTCTGGCTGTTTTGATTTGATGTGTCTTCTGTGTTCTTTATTGCATGTTTCAAGGTTTCTTATTGTCTTTCCAATGTATTTCTTGTTGCAGTCTTGACAATCAATGGCATATACTCCTGATTTTTTCTCCGTGGGTATTTTGTCCTTCAGGGAGGAGCCCAGGAGGTTTTTTATGCTGTATTTGTTAATCGGTGCTAGTTTGATATTGAATTTCTTGAATACTTTCTTGAACTTGTTGTAGAGTTGTGGGTTGTATGTGATTTTGTGAAATTTGGGAGGTTTTTCTTTATGGGTTAAGGTGGTAATTTCTTTGACGCGTTTCATTCTTTTGTATTTATTTATCTTTTTGATGATGGTGGATGTATTGAAACCATTGTCTACTGCTGTGTTCAAAATGTGTTTATATTCTTTTTTATATTCAGAGGGATTAAGTGGGATATTAACTAGTCTGAAAGCTAGACTATTGAACACTGCAAATTGGTGTGGAATGGGGTTGAAGCTATTTCTTTTTATGTAGTTGTTGGTGTGTGTAGTCTTCCTGTATATACCAAATTCTATTTTGTTATTCTTTTTGAAAATTTTGAGATCTAGAAATGGGATGTAGTTATCATTTTCTCTTTCTATGGTGAATTTTATTTTGGGTTCCTGTAGGTTGAGGAGTTTTAAGGCGTCTTGTGCTAATTTTCCGGGGATTATGGCAAAAATGTTGTCTACGTATCTGTACCAAATTTTGAAAATTTGCGGAAAGGCTTTGGTAATGTGAGTTTGAAAAGCACCCATGAACAGTTCTGCCAAGAATGGGGAAAGTGGGTTTCCCATAGCTAGGCCTGTGACTTGTTGGTATATGCTGTTATTAAAGCTGAAAGCTGACTGTTTTATGCATAGGTTGGCGAGTTTGATCAAGTCTTCTATTTCTGTACTGTGTAGGTCTGTGGTGTGTAGCCATTTTCTGAGAAGTTCTGGGAGTTTTTCTGTGGGAATGCTGGGAAATAATGATTTTACATCAAAAGATACAAGTTTTTTTTCTATGTTTCAGAATACACATAACTTCTGCATAAAAGCTAAAGAAAACATAAATTACATAAAAACAACCATATACATAACACAGACAGAGTTCTGATTATTGTAATGAGTAAACAATAAAACTAACAGACTTTAAAATCCACGTTTGTGCACTTGACCTATATGTATTTATTGGAACATTTTCAGCTGTATGCTGCAGCATTTATATCATAATTCCTAATTAGCTTTATTTGTATTACATATATTGTATGATCTGATGCTAACTTCTTCATTCACACAGGAAAAAGGCTTGTTTTTAAGGTATTTTATGGCTCCCAAGAGGAGTCCATAAAGAAGGCCAGAACATGGTATGGTAACATAAGATATACATAAGTTAATTTATCTAGTATGACAGCCCTTGTGGGCTTATCCTACCGATATGGGTGCCAACCAACCTGCTGACATGTACAGATCATTCAGCCGATTGGAAGAGATTTATGGTCAGCATTGTATTTGCCCCAGTCAGTTTGTGGATTTTCATAATCAATAGGTATTACAGCCTCTTCAAATGCATCACAATGCTGAGTGGACATGGTTTCACACATGGACTAAAAAATATTCACTCCCATTGTTCAATTTGAACTTAATGTTCATTCTGTAGCTGGGATTAGGGAACACCACACTCCTACCCATTATACCATGACACAAGACACATTATAGAAATGAATAGTCAAAATGAAACATTTTTTGTTCCTTTGATAACAAGTGGTAACAAGTAGTATTTTCAGTGTTGAAACAAAAATAAACTACATTTTAAAATAACAAATAAACATAGCCTTTACTGTTCTATCATAGTTTTATCTTTTTGATATTATATATGTACATTAATACTAATTTATTTTCAAGTATGAAAGCACATTTGAGAAATTTAAAACTTTATCAAAATTTTGAAATTAAATGTGATGTTTACTCTTACTACCAGATTTCTCTTGAATGATGTCACTCGAGTCTGCTGCTCCCATGGCACTGCTACATGAATCCCTTTGTGCAGTACCGGTGGAACAACCTCTGTTTCTCCTCTGGATAATGCTAAAGATGTAAAACAATATGAAGTTTACAATAAAAGGGGTCGGAAGTGAAGCCCCTCTATGTCTATAAAAGTTGCTCAGGAAGATAATATGGAAAAATGCATTTAGGATACTTCCTTCTAATTTCTGAGCATATAACAATTTGCTCCATGAATTTAAAGCAATCTCTACTAGAGTTTAGATTTGGAGAGCAAATTGGCCAGTCATTTGTCATAAAAGTTGCAAAGTAATGTGAGACAGCTGATTTTCTTGGACTTCTTTCAGGACAGCCCCTATTGAATCTAATTTTTCCTTCATTAGAGCTATTAGTCCTATTGTTTCTTTCTCTTAAGCACAGACCCGATAAATAGGCTGTTTATCACTTTCTTTACTTAATACTTAGTCCATGGCAGAAAAGGTATTGCATTCCACTCAAAAATTCAATACCTGAATTTCGCTGGAAATCCTCTATCCAAAGAAAGCATTTTACTTTCTCTAGCACATATGTACACTTGTGGGTGAGTGACTACTTAGGGTCAAAGACTCCTGATGCACCAATGAGCTTAGTAGGTAGAGAAGGTATTGTATTACACCCAAAAATTTGACTCTAAGATTTCACTGGAACCACATCTTTTGAGCACCCTTGAATTCGAAATAAAGAAGGGGAAAAAAAAATTTAGAAGAAGATCCATGTGTGTGTCTGTCCGTATGCAGCATAATTTAACTTTGTTAAATACCAAACTTGGTATTTAAGTTTAGTATCTTCCAGGAAGATTTTTAGGAAAATTCCCCCACCCAAAAATACTCTTTAAATGGAACATTTTTCAAAATGTTTGATTTTATAACAAATGATTCAAATGATTTTAATTAAAATGCTGTATATTAAAAATGTTTACGTGGCAAATAAAATGTATATTCTGAATTTCTTGAGAATAGCCCTTAAAGTCCTCTTTATTCTGAATGACTTTTGCATAACTGATAAACGAGAAGATATACACAAAACTTACAACACAAAAAATTGTAGGCCTTGTTAAAACACACAATTTATGTCATACACAGTTAGTTTTTTTTTATTATTATTATTATTATTATTTATTTAAGAGCTAACCATTTTAAAGATATTCCCTGTTATTTGTTTCCATTTTAAAAAGTTAAACCTTTCTCAAACAGAAAGTCCTCATCTGTTTCATATCTATTTTGTTTACTCCTGGCCAATGAAAAGAGAACCAAATTTCAGTGACAATTACATAGCAACCGCTTTTAAAAGACTTAACTAATGCTTTAGCCTAGTGTATTTCCTTATTTCCCTTCTTTTTATAAGGAATTCAGAAATAAGACCATTTCTTGTTTATCTTGAAAAGAATGATGTAGGTGAAGGAATAATATTTTTTAAGAATCAATTGTTTGAAGAGAACAAAGAAAAAGTCCTATTAATGGAATACATTAGAGTTTTTAAACAGGAGGTTGTGATTTGTTACATATCTTTTTACTTTCTCTACACATACTATGTACACAGTGTATAGAGAAGGTATTGCATTCCATCTAAAATTTGATACCGAGATTTCACTGGAAATAAACGTATTTTCAAAATAGGTCCACATGTGTGTGTGTGTGTGTGTCTGTGAGCACTATAACTCAAAAACAAAAAGTCTGTAAAATATCAAATTTGGTATTTAAGTTCAGTATCTTCCAGGGATGTGACACAAAGATTTGAGAAAAATCCACCCCACCACAAACTACCCTTGACATGGAAAAATTTTCGAAAATTTTGATTTCTCAAAAATGGCCCTAACGATTTTGATTAAAATGCCCTACATTAAAGATATTTATATGGCAAATAAAGTGTATGTCTTGAATTTTCTATTAATAGCCTGTAAATGCCTCTTTATTGTGAATGACTTTTGCTGAATTTTGCATAACTGGTAAACCATAAGAGATAGACAAAAACTTACACAAAAAATGTAGATCACATTAAAACACACAATTTATGTCATATATGTTCTTTTTCGTTGAATTGACCATCTCTGAAATATTCCTTGGTATTTGTTTTAGTTACAAAATAATTAAACTTTTTTCACACGGAAAGTTGTAAATTCTGCATGGAAACAGATTTCATCCACATGGCAACCAGCTTTTAAAAGATTTGACTATCGTTTTAGCCTAGTGTATTCCCTTATTTTTCTTCTACTTACAAGGAAGCAAGTAATTAAGACAATTTGTTTTATGTTTATCTCAGTTATTATGAAGTAGATAGAAGCATATGCTTTTTAACAATAATTTGTTACAGTAATGTAAAGAAAGTCGTGTGAATGGAACTCATCAGATTTTTTTTTATTTACTTCTACTCATGCAAATTCAATTGCATCACATAGTGTCCAGCTTTTAAAAGATTTGACTCACTTTAGCCTAGTGTATTCCCTAATTCTGTTTGTTTATAAGAAACTAAGTAATACGACCATTTCTGCTAATTTTTATCTTGAATATTATGAAGTAGATCACCAGATAAGGTTGTTTCCACTACACATCATGGCAAACAGTGTTAGACTGGCCTGCAAATGCTGTTACCCTATGATCTAAACTATTGCATGCAAGCTCATTCAATCAGCTACAGTTAGGGTATGATTATTCAAATAAAATCCAGTACTATTTTCATTAAATTTTCCCTGCCCCAAACTATCCGTCACATGCTTCTTCTTCTTCTTCTTCTTCTTCTTTCCTCTCTGAAAAATGGCTATTGATTAAAAGTTCATTAGTTAGAGATCTTCACATATCAAACAAAATATACATCTTGAATTTCCTGTAAAGATCCCTTGAATTCCACCGTATTCTTATTGAGTTTTTGGGAATTTTCTATAACTGAGAATTCATAAACAAGAGAAACGGTAAAAGTAAAATTCACTAAAACATACAACTTTCTTAAATGACTCTTTAGCTGTTTACTAGATATGGCTGTTGGTTTGAATTTTTTAATATTGTGAGCAATATGCTTCCTATAATTGTGATATATCTGTTCATTTGTTCTGAATGAGATCATGTAATGTTAAAGTTAAGCAAAGTTAAGGACCAGCACAAAGCAATCTGTTTTTTGAGCATCTGGCTTTCATGACAGCTTCTGATGTGATACATTAGAACAAATTTTTCTACCAATGACAAATTCCTACAGGTATAGGTAAAATTCTCAGAGTATTCATATAAACCATGATCTTCTATCCATATTAACTTGCACTAACTGAGTGTTCATTTTTACTTTCTCTATACGTACTATTACATAGTGTATAGAGAAGGTATTGCACTCCACCAAAAAATTCAATACCGAGATTTCACCAGAAATATATGTTTTAGGGTCCCCTGTATCCAAAAAAAGTATTTTCAGAAAAAGGTGTGTGTCTGTGAACTTGATAACTCAAAAACGAAAAGTCGGTAAAATACCAAACTTGGTATTTAAGTTTAGTATCGTCCAGGGATGCGACACGAATATTTTGTGAAAAATCTCCTCACCCCAAACTACCCTTTACATGGAACTTTTTTCGAAAATTTTGAATTTCTAAAAAATGGCTCTAACGATTTTGATTAAAATATCATATATTAAAGATATTTACCTGACAAATAAAATGTATATTTTGTATTTTCTGGGAATAGCCTCTGAAGACTACTTTATTCTGGATGAATTTTGCATAACTATTAAACCGTAAGAGATGGACAAAAACTTAGCACACAAAAAATGTAGAACACATTAAAACACAATTTATGTTATATACATTTTTTTCGTGGAGTTGATCGTTTTTGAGATATTCCTTTTTCTTGGTTTCAGCTTTGAAAAACATACTTTTCTCATATCGGAAGTTGTCAACTCCTGTCCATAGAAGCAAAGGAACATCAGTCACATAGCAACCAGCTTTTGGCTTTCACTTTAACCTATGGTACTCCCTTATTTTGCTTCTACTTATGATAAAGTAAGAAATAAGACTATTTCTGCTAATTTTTCTCGATTAGCATGAAATAAATAAAAGATAAGCTTGTTAACAATAATTTGTTACATAGATATAGAGAAAGTCATGTGAATGGAACACATCAGATTTTTATCTGTGACTTCCCACATAAAAATGTCATTGATGCCATCTCTTAGGCACTCGGCTCTCTACTCTTCATTTGGTAGGTTTTGCACAATTCAGAATCAGAGTAAAGCAATAATATTGAGACATGAAGTGATGTCTCAATATTATTGTTATACATGATGTCCTAGATACACCTGGTATCTAGGACATCAATACTAAGGTTTCATTCTGTCTGTAGATCCCAATGTTCATGTTTATGCAAGTGTATTTAATAATTCAGTTACCTAATCTATTCACTATAATGGCTGAGAGCCTCAAAGAAACAAACCTCTTTTGGTTGACAACACTGTGGAGTTCTCTCTTCTTCACCTGGCCCTCGCCTCCCTGTAAAATTAGTGCCTAAGAAAAGATGCACGCATAGTATTTAATATGATGTCAAGGATGATAGGCAAGTTGGATGCTGTAATACTGTACCTCTAGCAGCAGGAGATCCCACTTAATTTGAGGCCATCATGATAATGCAACTTTAATACTGTCCCCCTAGTGGCGTGATTTATACTTAATGGTTCAGAGTAGGTATCAGATCGATCAATATAATATAAACCATATTTACATGAATAATAATAACATTCAACTACAGGCACAAGTGTGTTGTTGCGTTTATTAGATTATTAACAAAGAGCAAAGCAACCTTTGAATGTTGTACAGGGTGCCACAGATAAAGTAACCCATGTAAGTATAAAGGAAATACAGTGAAATTACAGAAACGAAGAGCTGAAATGGATTTATCATTTATTTATAATTTAAAAACTAGTGTAAAATACATTTATAGCAGATGCTGAAAAATTCCACTGCAGCATCAATACACAGGTGTGCATGTTTAATAATATTCAAATACACCTGGCATAAAGTTTGGATATCGATGGTGACAACTTTATGGCTGATGTTGTCTTTCAGTTCCTGTATTGTGGATTTGTTTCATAGACTTTGGTGTTCAAGTGCCCACAGGTAAAGAATCACATATTAGATCCTGTGAACGTGGTAGCCACAAATGTTTGCTAACAGTTCATTGCTTGAGGAAGATATGGACTAGTGATAGCTAAAGTGATAGTCAAATCTTTTAAAAGCTGGTTGTCATGAGGTTGAAATCCGTTTCTATGTATGGCCATGAGTTTACAACTTTCCATGTGAGAAAAGTTTAAGTATGTTAAATCTCAAACAAACAACAAGAAATATTTCAGAAATGGTGAATTCCACAAAACAAACGTATATGACATAAATTGTGCATTTTAATGAGTTTACATTTTTTATGAAATAAGTTTTTGTCTATCTCTTACGGTTTACCAGTAAAATTAGTCTTTGGAGGCTATTTCCAGAAATTTCAAAATATACAATTTATTTGTCTTGTAAATATCTTTAATGTACAGTATTTTAATCAAAATCGTTTGTGCCATTTTTGATAAAATCAATATTTTCGAAATGTTTTGCATGTAAATGGTAGTTTGGGGTGGGGGAATGTTTTTTAAAATCTTCATGTCGCATCCCTGGAAGTTACTAAACTTATATATCAAGTCTGGTATTTTACCAACTTTTCGTTTTTGAATGATCATGTTCACACACACACACACACACACACACACACACACAGATCTTTTTCTGAAAATGCTTTTTTTGGATAGGGCGGACCCTAAAATGTGTTCCTGGTTAAATCCCAGTATAAAATGTTTAGGTGAAATGCATGGATTTCCTCTACCATGGATTTCCTCTTTCCCCCATTTCCACTCATTTCATTTCCCTCTTTAATGTTTCAGGTTGATTTTGGGGCATAGTGTTGGATAGATGGCACACTGGGACTTCTTCTCGGCGCTGCCAGAATGCAGTTTTTTGAGCCTCCCTTGCTGGGTCTAGTTCTCCCTGGTTCTAGTGGAACTGGGTGGTCAAGTTTGGATTTGATAGGGAACTCTGTATGTCTCTTGTCAGCTGTCCTGTGGTCCATATGACTCCTGCAGTTCCATTGCCTCTTCTGTTCCTCCCTGGGGTGTATGCATAAAGATTCATTGGGGGTTAAGGTGTGACCTAGATAAACTGTCACATCGTAGTCAATATTTGGCATATGTTTTTGAATGTAACATTAAATTTTGGAGACAAATTTCTAACAAAGTTGGATAACTTACCAATGAATTAAGATGTAGAAACATAATAGAATTATAAAAATACTTGGGTGAAGTGATATAGAAGTTTGATGAATGCTACATTCATATAACTTTCTCTACACTTTCTTCAGTAAGCTGTTCTTACAGGTTTATTCTTCTGTCAATTTTGTATTAATTAAACTAAACATTTGCAGAAATGGTTTTATTAAATGTTTCCATTTAGGTACAAGAGAATTATGAAAATACAGAAGCCAATCAGTAGTCAAATTCCTTAAGAAATTTTGTTCTCTTTGATTGACCACATTGTTCCAAAAAATTCAAACCAGCATAAGGCTGTTTACTATTTGTTTACTCACTTTTTTATTCAGTAATTTGCTCCATTACAATTGGAGCCCAATTTGGCCATGTGTTTTCTCTATATCAACAAAAGCGTGTATAACTTTTCTCTCTTGTCCTTAGCATTTTTCTATCACTGTTTTTATAATAAATAAATAATCAACCACTCTCCTTCCTGTTCTTAAGCCCATCTGAAATTCCAAAGGAATATTATATTCTTCGACCCATGTTTCATAATACTTGTAACAATTTTGCTTATATTCGACAGTAATGCAATACCTCAATAAATGTTTGGGTTATCAACACTTCCGGTGATGTTCTAGCGAGTGATTGGACCGCACACCTCTCACTAAGGTGGTCCAAGTTAAATATCAAGAAACCTTACATGGAATTAGTGGTGGACAAAGCATTTGGGTAGGTTTTTCTCTGGTTTCTATTGCCATTCATTCTACTACCTGCTCCATAATCACCTTTTCTTTGATCCTTTTCACTGTTATCTCATATCATGTTCTTCCTCACTCTCATGCTATGCATTAGTCTGATCATGTCTTGGCTACTCTCTCTGATCCAGAATTCATCTCCTCAACAGCTATCCTACCTCAGTTGCTGCCTTTTAAATATTGGAGGATGTAAACTTCAATATGAGGAAAATAAAATGGTGTGTTATTTATGGAGGCTCTTTAACTGCTGTGGTTCTCAGTATCCTATTCTAAATTGGGCATAAAACACCGCTTAATTTTGCTCAGAGGCATCTCTATCAGGCTTGAGGTTCTTTTGCATGCCGTAAATCTACAACGTGGGACCAACGGCTTTACTTCCCTTCTGAAGGAAGCCATACTAAGGATTTTCCATCGTCTTCTGCCAGGTTTGAACCTGCAGCCTTGGGTATATGAAGTTAGCATGGTAACAATTACACCACTGAAGGCGACTTAATATGAGGAGGGTTAATAACGAAAGAAAAATGATTCTGCACTCTGCTTGCCTTTGTATATTGGATGTGTATTATTGCTTTCCTCCACTTTAATAGTATGTAACTCTTCATCTTGATTATATTAAATTAGTCTATGAAAGCCTTTCATTAGGAAACTGTTGAGATGCTTATGGTATTGCAGTTGTATAGAATTGGCAAATAGTTGAAGCTATGTTTTAAAAAATAACAAAAACACGAGGCATTTTCAAATTTTCTTTGTAAAGGTTAGCTTGGGTTTGCTATATATAAATTTGAAATTAACTGACTTTTAGTTTTTAGACATATTTCTCTCTCACTCAAATGCATCTGTATCCACACAAAAAATGTGTTACCTGATTTCACCAAAAATACACTCTTTTAAGATCCTGAATCCCCCTAAAAAAGAATATTTTTATAAAGATGTGTATGTGTGTGAAGCATACTGTATTAGTAAAAATGAAAAATCTAATAAATACTAAATGCAACACAGAGAAAGTTCCCTGCTCCAATACTACCCTTTACATGGAACATTTTTTATTAGTTTTTATTTTTTCAAAAATGAGTCTAACTCACATGTTTAAGATGTTCAGGAGTTCTCTAGGAATTCATCATTCTGAATGGCTTTTGTATAATTGTTAAACTGTAAGCGATAAACATCATTTGAAAATTCAAATCAATACTGAACAATATCTTAGAAATGGTTAATTCTACTCCACACCCCGACATAAATTTTGTACTATAATGAGATCTACACTCTCTTTTCTATAACATTTTGTCTTATCAGTTTAACATGAAAATATCTTAAACATGTGGTATTTTAATCATAATGTCAAGCCATTTATGTTATTCCCAATTTTTGAGAAATTATCATGTAAAAGGCAGTTTGGGGTGTGGGTGGCGTTTTAAGACAATCTTTCTCACATCCTTGGAAGAACTTGATACTTAACAATCATTTTTGAGTTATTTGTTCATACCTTTACACACAGACACTGATATTTTTCAAAAATGCTTTCTTTGGAATCAGAATAAAATTTTAATATAAAAAATTATAACAATAAGTCTCAAAACATGTTTTTCCGGTGAAATCTCAATAAAATGTTTGAGTGGAATACAATGTTTTCTCTACTTACTATAGGTAAGTAGTAGAGAAAGTAAAAATGTACTGTACTGAAAAATAATAAATGATTTTTCAAGAGATGTGTTATTTAAAAAATGTGGGTATCAAAACAGTATCAAAATATGTAATAAAGCTGCTTCATTTCAAGTGGATACATGATATTGGCAGACTTCCTATCTTTTTACTAGTTCAAGTAATATTTGCATCAGGGTAAGTAATACCACAGAAGACTAATTAATTCACAGCAATGCAAGTATAGCAATAACAAATAAACATTAAATGATTAAGAAAGAAATTCACCTGCAATTTTCGTAGTGCTTGATTGAATATTTCAGATTCATGTAAAAATAAAAATAATTACACTGCTATAGCAAATTTGGTTGTAGCGTTTTTATAAGTACTACAAAAATAAATAGCTTTTCATGATTTCTACATAACTAAAGTATTTATATTTCTTTTGTTAAAGGGTGGAGGAGGCCTAGTAAACCAATTACGAAAAAGCTACAGCCTGAGTGATCTATCAACTGATAAAGACTCCGATCTTAATCGCAATAGTAAGGCCTTGAAAAACGTTCAGGATGACGATGAACTGGAAGAAGAGACTGATGGAACCATGGGTTGGTTTGTTATTTTTGTACATCAAAGAGTAAAATCAGTGGATTTTCTATCTCTCAGTGATCTTTGGAATGTTATAACTGGCATATTTGTTATGCTTCTAGATCCACGAATGCTAAGATCAAGAGGATATAGCCCCAGACGATCTGCTTCTGGCTCTGGTCGAGTTGAAATGTATTTTCCAGAAGTTGATGTTGATGTCAGACAGCGCGGCGCTTCACGACCCAGAGATCCCAGTATACCTCTGAGGTAAGATGATGAAAATTGACAGTTGCAGGGCACAGTTATCCAGGGTTATAAAAATATTACTATTGAATCCCTAATCTCTTCAGTTTAATACTCTAAAGATTACGCTTTAAATAATAATTATGCTCTTGCTAGAAGAGAATTAGATTTGAAAACTCTGCATCCTGGCCAGATTCAAACCATTGAATAAGCTGTCCATGATGATGCTTTTACCACCTGGGCATTCTTAGTAGTATTAAAAATGATCTGATTCTTTGTACCACAGGAACCTTGAAAGTTATCTCGCTATGGTTAATTTATAACCAAAGGGACTACTTGAATAATAAATCTGGAATTTTAGTTTCGTTAACAGGCAAATTATGTTCCCATTTACAAAATCCCCTTTCTGTAAACTTGATGAAAATGGGCTGTACTATCAAGATTTTCAGAATGGATTAGGATTTCAGTATTTTAAAATTGAACTCATTTTTTACTTTCTGTATGACTTAGCTGTAGTAGGCAGAGGAAATATTGCATTCCAACCAAAATTTTGACCAGAAAAACAGGTTTTAAGATTCCCTAAATGAAAAAGTTTAGAAAAAGTTCAGGCATATATGTAAGGAGGGAGCAAGAGAGCATAGCTCAAAAACGAAAAGATCTTTAAATGCCAAACTTGGTAATTATGTGTAGTATTATCCAAGGATATGACAAGAAGATTTACATGCTATTCATATGGAAGAATTTTCAAAAGTGTTATTTTTCTCAAAAATGGCTTTAATGATTTTGATTAAAATACTGTATACTAAAGATATTTACATCACAAAAAAAATTATTTTTGGAATTTTCTGAGAACAGCCTCTGAAGACCTCTTTATTATGGATAAGTTTTGCAGAATTTTGTATAACAGTTACACTGTAAGAGGTAGACAAAAGCTTACAACACAAAAAATGTAGATCTCGTAAAACACATAATTTTTGTTATATACTCAGAAAATGTAGATCTTGTAAAATACATGGCAAATCTATGGCAACAGCCATTTTCAAGACATCCATTAATTAGGGTATAAATTGTTCAATTCTTAAATCATTCTTAGAAAACTATAATAATTTTCAATTGTTTCATATGATGCTATGGAAAGTTTATGGAATTTTATGGTAATATATAGTGCCCAACTTTTGTACTTACAAATTTGAAGATAGTAGGTGCAGCAAAACAGCAAGACAATTATTGAATGTATTGTTTCATATATAAGAAAGATTAGAAAGAAGCATTAGCTTTCAATAATTAAGTCAACATAATCTCATTGGCATTATCTGTAAAACTTGAATATTTTCATTTGGATAATGCCAAAATTCAAATTTGGCTTGTACAATGTAGAATAGAATATAGAATAGAATTTACTTACCATAAGAAGTACAGTACTACCCAGAATCACAAGGTGTGTATATATATGCTGAAGAAAGCATTCATTCATTCACTCTGGGGGCTATGGTAGTGGCCTTGATAGAGTAAACATTATATTCTCATGAAATGTTATGAGTTGTTGCTTGAATGCAAATGTTACACAATTACAAAGACATATGCTTTTAGGGAAAGCATAATTTTTTTTAAGGGAAATGCCACTTCCACAGACCTTCCAAATAATCATTCTCCTCCATATTTGAAGTTAATGTAAGTGCTTGTTTTCCAAATTAATATAGCCCCAACATCGGAGATGGGTAGAAATGTAAAAAGCTAATGTCATAATGGTGACCTGTAAATGAGTAGTGTATTTTTTTATTTCAAGAATATGGACAGGTGATTAATATAGATACCTTGAATTTCAGTTTTTCCCAATAAAATCATTTTTCATAAAGTGCTGCAGCTTAAATGAGCGGGTTATAGTTGAGTGTTTCAAGATACAAATCCATCCAGTGTAGAAATTTAACTCTTGTTGCATAATTTAAATTTGAACTTATTTAAACTTCTTGAACTAATTGCAACTTGTATGTACATATTAATAATAATAATAATAATAATAATAAAAAATAAAAATTATTACTAATAGTTGTAGTAATACTAGTTTATTTTCCCATAGACAATACAGTATGTTTCAAGCATTGTCAACTTGTAAGTAGAAAAAAATCAACAAAGTTTACACAATCAATCTTAAAAATCATAAAAATAGCATCAAGCAACAAATAGCAACAATGTGATGCAACAAGTCAAATTATATATACTACTAAGATTACAGTTTGTCTATCCCGGCATGGGCAAAATCGACTTAAAAGAGCCACTCCACTGAAATGCCTTCTTGCCTCACACCACTGGCCATCCCTCTCCTTCAGTGCTGTTCAACTTTACCTTTGCTTCTGACACACCTCATTCAGAGGCAACTATGGCTTTGGCAGGATGTCAGTTTCATGAAGAGTGATGGAATTTTTTTTAAGTTACAAAAGCAGGATCGTTTGCTGTTTAATATGTGCATTTCAATTTGCAAATATAAAGCATTACAGTATCAAATGCCATTATGATCAGAAGCATAAAGCAAACTTTGATGACCTTAAGATATTAAGTTTCAATTTCAAAAGGTATTTTCTGAATACTCATATTTGAAAACATATAAAAGAGCTGATATGATTCCACTTTTTAGGGGTTTAAATTGTGCTTACTAATACTTCCTCAAACATGGATCCCACATTGAAAGTAATGATAAATTGCACCAAAATATAAATTCTTAAAGAGTATTATATAGATATTTGGTAGTCTCCTTAAACGATATAAACCTGAGCTTACTGTGTTACAGATGAAGTCCATATAACTGTTAAAAGACATTTTCTTTTCTTTTAAACTTCATCCCAAGAATTTAATCTGCTGTACATGTTCAAGTATTAGTTTTGTACACTTACAATTTAAGTTTTATTTGCGTTTTTAATATGATACTGAAAATGAATCAATGTTGTCTTTCCTATATTTATATTTATCTTCATATTGTAATTTGCTGTATTTTTAGAGCAAGCAAGATTGAAGTATTCTAAGAGAATTTTAAAAAGGCATGCAAATTTTCATTAGCATCAGTTGTTGAAGCACAGAATCCCAGTTTTCAAATTATAATATTTCCTATAGAATATTTATGTCTTTGATGGTCCAAATATGTGAAAATCCTCTACAAATGTGCATTGGGTAGGCTCTATATTTGTTATCATATAATCTATTGCAGTTGCAAATGTATTTGTAATTCAGTTATTAAATTATATAAGTTAAACTTAATATGGATGGAAATCATATAGCTGCCTATAACTGTGAGAGTTAACATTTGCACTTATGTTTATTTCAGCTATTATCACAATTTTTATTCCTTATTAGCTACATAGCTATGATATTAAAATTTTTAAAAAGCACATTTAAATTGGAATTATGTGATCTTCAGTTTCTTATTATTATAATTTTATCAGTTTCAGTTAAAACTCTAATTGCACAGCATTCATTTCCTTACTATAGTTATACATATATATATATATTCGAAGGTTCATTAAAGACTTAAGTGTGCTTTACATGTACCTCCAACTTTACGTTTTTTTCCTACAAAACTGTGTATCTAAAGTGTATGTGTATATAACTTGACAATCACTATTTTATTACTTATAAGACTATGTTCAGAGATTAGAGCAATACTTGAATTAATTTTGTTAAGCAACACGTTTGATATATTAATTTTATTAGACATATACTGAGTATTTTGGTGTAGTAATTTGAGTGTTCTTTTGATTATGTTTTGTCTAGTTTCTTCAATACTGTTAAGTTTTCAACGATGGGAGTTTTATCTCCCGGTTAGAGAATAAAACTATTGGTTTTTTAGATCTGTCCAAGTATGATCTATTATTTTACTAATCTCATGGGATAAGTAATTTTTGCCAAGAATTTAAATGAAAACAAGGGTAGTGTGCAAGTTTTTTTCAATTACTTTCTTATTGATAATTATTTTTTTTTTCCCTTCCCTTTTCCTTTAACCTGATTGGTCATATCGGATGGCGAATGAAGTCAAAATGATGATGCTCAAATGATCTAGGGGACCATGGAGTTTAAAGTTACTCATCATTCATCTTCTTCTGAAAAAATCTTATCCAAGTAACTCACCTTAAGCAAGATTCGAGTTTACAATCTCTTTAATATGTCACAGACATACTACCCCCACATTACCGAAGTGGGCTTGAGCTTAACATTATAAATTTTAGGTTTGTTTTCCTTATTTCTTTATTTACGTAGGAATGCTGTATCAATCATACCTAGGTATGTGTGTGTGTGTGTGTGTGTGTGTGTGTGTGTGTGTGTGTGTGTGTGTGTGTGTGTGTGTGTGTGTGTGTGTGTGTGTGTGTGTGTGTGTGTGTGTGTGTGTGTGTGTGTGTGTGTGTGTGTGTGTGTGTGTGTGTGTGTGTGTGTGTGTGTGTGTGTGTGTGTGTGTGTGTGTGTGTGTGTGTGTGTGTGTGTGTGTGTGTGTGTGTGTGTGTGTGTGTGTGTGTGTGTGTGTGTGTGTGTGTGTGTGTGTGTGTGTGTGTGTGTGTGTGTGTGTGTGTGTGTGTGTGTGTGTGTGTGTGTGTGTGTGTGTGTGTGTGTGTGTGTGTGTGTGTGTGTGTGTGTGTGTGTGTGTGTGTGTGTGTGTGTGTGTGTGTGTGTGTGTGTGTGTGTGTGTGTGTGTGTGTGTGTGTGTGTGTGTGTGTGTGTGTGTGTGTGTGTGTGTGTGTGTGTGTGTGTGTGTGTGTGTGTGTGTGTGTGTGTGCGCGCGCGCGCGCATGCATGCATGCATGCATGCATGCATGTATTTATGTATTTATTTCTCTGCAAGTGGGTATCACCCGGTGGCAGAGTTATATATGTATACAAGATATGTAAACAATAAACCACAGCTGCCAGTTTATGGCTTTGTAAGCTAGATATAATAGTTATTTACACAAATATGAAAACATTAATTTTTCTCTCAATTCAGATTAATTAATTTCATAATTAGAATCATCAACCAATTTAACATTTGTATTTACAACAGTATAGAATCACAAGCATTTCATTTAAGGAATATTTACAAAAATTATCCAACATTAAAATCAAGATTTTTCCTAAATTTCTTCAGAGACAGGGGACAACCCCGAAAGGCTGCTCCAGGCAATTCATTCCAGTCTTTTATGGTTCTATTTACAAAGGAGAACTTTCCCACATCAGTTCTGTATCTTCTACCCGTAATTTTGAACGGATGATCGTTTCGTGCATAGTAAGTTGGGTTTTCCAGTTTGTCAGTAACGTCCTCCCATGCGTTTAGGCCAGCGTAAGCTTTAAATAAAGCGCACAACCTCTGTTTCTCATGCCTAACTTTCAACGGCTCCCATTTTATCTCCTCAGCGTTTGTAGGCCCAAAATATTTACCCCTTTTTATGAATTTTATAGCCCTTTTCTGGATCTTTTCTAACGAATCAATTTGATTTACTCTATACAGGTCCCAACAAGTTACTCCAAATTCCATGACCGGCCGCACTAAGGACTTGTACGCGGTTTCCCTGGACTTTGCACTCCCCTTTTTTAAAATCCTCATTAAGAAGTGCAGTGTTTTCCACGCTTTCTTAGATACAGAATTTACCTGCTCGTCCCATCCAGCGTTACTCGCCAAGTCAACTCCCAAGTATTTGCAGCTGTCCACCTGTGGAATTTTTTCCCCACCCATGTGATAGTTCTGCAGAATTTTTTCCCTAGATCTATTAAATGCAATTGACTTACTTTTGCCAGCGTTAATTTTCATTTTATTTGCAGCAGCCCAATCACTAATTTCATTTAAATCACCCTGAAGAGCAGTCTCATCTTCAACATTTCTAATTTTATTGTAAATAATACAATCGTCTGCAAACAACCTTATCTGGCATTTTATATTGACAGTTATGTCGTTTACAAAAACAAGAAAAAGTAACGGCCCCAGTACTGAGCCTTGGGGTACTCCTGAGCTTACCATACCCCTTTCAGATAGCTCCTTGCCTACTTTTACCCTTTGCGATCTTCCTTCCAAAAAAATTTTAACCCATAGAACTACGCGTTTATCAATTCCTGTAGCAGTTAGCTTCTGGATAAGTAAATTATATGATACAACATCAAAAGCTTTGGAAAAATCTATCACCACTGCGTCTGTTCTTCCCCCTGCATCCACCTCCTCTGCTAAATCTTGAAATAATGACGTTATCTGGCTTTCACACGAGTATCCAGGTCTAAACCCATGTTGCGCTTTATTGCACCACTTTTTGTTTTCTAATTCCTCCCGTATATATTCCACAATTAAATGTTCCATCAATTTGCACACTACTGAAGTTAGGCTGACTGGTCGATAATTATTTAGTTCTGTTTTATTTCCCCCTTTGTGAATTGGAACTACAATCGCGGTTTTCCAGTCTTCCGGTAAGGCACAGTTATTTATTGACATATTAAATAAAAGCATTAGGTACGGAATCATGGATTCCCCTCCAATCTTTAGTATTTCGGTCGGTATATTATCAGGCCCCCTCGACTTTCGATTTTGCAATATTCTGATCCTTCTGCGCAATTTGGATGCCATTATTTGAAAAACGGAATTTCCACTATCCTCAATTTTCAATTTATAATTATAATCCTTTTTGTTAAAAACAGACACAAAATGTGAATTTAATTCGTTCGCTTTTTCCTTATCCTTCAATATGGCAATTCCATTTTCCTTGAGTTCTGGTATGCCAAGTTTATTTCCCCTGCGTCTACTTACATAATTGTAAAACGATTTCCAACTATTATTGGTCCCGCTAAGAATTTGTTCTAAGAACCGCTCCTGGGCTTGCAACGTTTCGTCTTTCAATTGTTTAGCTAATTCTTTATATCTGTTAAAATGCCAATCTCACTTCTTCCGTTTATGAAACGCGCGCCTAGACTTTCGTTTAAGTATTCTGATGGATCTTGTATAATATTCTGGATCATTATTTTGTTTGATAACTTTGTATGGAACGTATTTCTTTATTGATTCCGAAATAAGTATTTTGAAATTATCCCATGCTGCATCTACATTTGTTGCAGATTTTACAAACAGGCAAAGTTGCTTTTTGAGAAAAGTCTGAATTCCATCTACGTCTGCTCTGCAGAAGTTAAAACTAATAATTTCCTCTCCTTCAAACCGGTTTCGCACCTTCCAGTTTATGTCTAATTGTACACAGCTGTGGTCACTTATACCTGGAAAAACCTCACATGCGCTAAACAATGACTCAGGTCTGCATAGAAATACGTCCAGTACAGCCGATTTCCGGGTATCTGTTTTGACTACCTGCGAAAACCCATGATCCCAAACCAGAAGGTTAACAACACATTGAGCTTCACCTCCTAATAACTGCCCATTCCAGTTTACATTTGGCAAATTTAGATCTCCTGCTAAAGTAACATTTTTTCCCGTTTCCGAAGACATTTTTTCCACTAGTTTATGAAGAGTTTTAAAGTTAGTTTCGCCAGGTGGTCTGTAACACGCTATTAATGTAATGTTATTTGCTTCGTTTTCGTGATCGATAATTTCAATGGCCATCATTTCTACGTCTTCTTCCACCCACAATATCTTACTGCTTAACTCTAACTTGGTACAAATAAAAATTCCCCCTCCCCTTCCTTCCCTGTCCCTCCTAAACACCCTGTAATCTGATCTAAATATCTCATTAATTAATCGTCATTAATATCAACACTGAGCCATGACTCCGTACCTATAATCACACTTGGATTACTTATTTCCATTAAATTCCAAAATTGTAGTGTTTTGTTTATGATGCTTCGGCAATTTACCTGTAACAGCCGTAAGGAATGTGCCCCTACCTGAGAATCGTCGCTTCCCCGAAGCCGTTGTCAGTGCTGCCCGGTGACACCGCTCCACTCGGATACCCTCGCGAACAATGCTGCCAACTTTGAAGTTCCTCTTCTGTTTAGGTGAACACCATCCCGTCCATAGTCCCAGTCATCAATCCACGAATTTGAGTCCACAAACTGCACATCCAGTCGTTCAGCCACCCACGAAAACGCGTCGTTTACCTGCATTACCTTCCTCCAGTTGATATCGCGTCGCCTCAAAACTCCACTGATGACAATGTTTGCTGAGGGAAACAGTGCCTTTGTCTTCTTAACTAAACCATACATGTCTCCCATCACATAGTCAGAACTCCTTCGTAGGTCATTACTTCCAACGTGTAATACGATGGTCCGGTAGTTGCTTTCTTCCTCCTCTCGCTTCTTCTCAATTTCCCTCAGAAGGCCGTCAGTCTTTATGCCAGGATAGCAAGCTACCTTTGCATTTGTAGTTCCCGCGTGTCTAACGATAGAGTCGCCGATGATCAAACATGGTTTTCCTCTTTCTTTAGGTCATCTTCCCGTGTCTCCCTCAGTAAGCGGTTTTCTTCTTTAAGCTTCCGAATAATGTCCGCTGTTTTCAGCTTGTCGCGTAAGCCTTGTAGTTCCTCTCCTGCAGCTGCTCCAATTTTTTATCATTTGCGGTGACGGTCACGTCTCTCCTGCAGTCCTTACATGACCAGTTTTCTTCTATGTTCTGTTCTCTCTTAATTTTTTGACAGCCAAAATGGTACCATCTCGCGCATGAAATACAAAGAAGTCCGGTCCTCAGTGCTTTGTTACAGCTTCCACATCTTTCATCTCCTACAGGTCCTGGATTTATTTCAACTCCTCCTATCACAAGCAGGGCTAGTAATACAAAAGCCATAAAATAATAATTCTTCGTAGTATCCGTAGCTCCAGTCGCCTGTCTACCTGCTTTCCGCGGTCGCCTGCCCGACCACATTCCTACCCTCGCCCGGTAAACACCCATTGTTCTGCTGCTACCTGCCTCCCACTGGTACGTCCCACTGCTCGAGATCCCTGAGGTGTATTAGTAATAACAATTTCCCTATCCTTAGGATTTTAAAAATAAGTGTTACAACTTGTTTAACTATTTGAGCTTCATTCTCGTACACACATTAGCACCTGCTGTTATGATATTCATAATTTTTCATTGCTTTGTATGACATTTTTTGATGCTCAACTAATGTCATGTACTCAGACTTATTATATTCTTAGAATAAGAATAAGGTGTGCTCACCCCACCACTGTTTTGAAGACCAGGGGTGGAACTGTAAATATCAATTTATAAAAAAATATCTATATTTACATTTATTAAACATCCATTGATGTAGTGTTAACATTTCAAATGAAGAACCAGAATAGATTCACCTTGAAACATGTGCATTAAAACAAAACTTTTATACTATTTTTGTGTATTTCCATAGTAAAAATTACCTCTAAACATGCAGTAACAGTCATCTGTATATTTTGATGGGTTATCTTATTTCATACTTTATGCTTTTTATTACATTGGTCCAAAAACTTACATTATCTTATTAATTATCATAAAATGTAAAAGATGAGTTAATATAATGCAATATTAGTAATATACTATTATAATAATTTCTATTGTTATATTAACTATTGTAAAATTTGCAAGAAGCCACACTATAATTCAGTGATTTCAGTTTCACACTTTAACAACTGCAAACAGATTTAATAATAATAATAATAATAATAATAATAATAATACCTTTATTGTCAATAGACTGCAATACAGTTTCTGACATTGTCACAAATTCATATTTACAATTATGTATTTACAATTTTTACATTCGTCCAGAGTAGTCTACACTTAAAATATGTTAATTAACAAATATTACAAAGATGGACAACCTGCATAGTTACAAATTTTACTAAAACTACATATCAGTTGTATATACACAGAGGGACATTATTATAGTTCATTGATACTATACAATGTCTTTGTTATCAAATACTTCTTCAGAGCACTCTCAAATTGTTTCCCTTTAGAACATTTTAAATATGCAGGTAGTTTTGCATGAAGCAATAAACCCATGACATTTGGATCCTTTTTTGAGATATTTTTGTTAAACCCCTGCCGAAAATAATCATCATTGTGTCGGGTGTAATGACTATGGATATTACTATTTTTTAGGTTTTGTTTCTGAACTGCATAGGTTACAACTTTAAAGACATACAAAGAATACGTTAATATCTGCTTATCTTTAAATATTCCCCTACATGATTCACGAGAGCTCATATTGAAAATCAATCTGACTGCCCGTTTTTGTAATCTAAATAACCTTTCCATATGGGTAGCAGCAGCACAACCCCAAATTTCTATCGCATACAATAAATATGGGTATATAACTCCATAATAAATCATTTTGAGCCCCTTCTCATCTAGGATATTTTTAAAATGACGTAGCAGATACACAGATTTACTAATTTTGTCACAAATATGATTTATATGTCCAGCCCATGTTAATTTTCTATCAAGAATTATTCCTAGAAATTTATGTTCGCTTACATCATGAATATTGCTATCATTTACCGGTAAAGAGAAATTCGTGGTGTTTCTGTTACTCTGTGAGAAATGAATTAAGGTTGTTTTTGTCATGTTGCATGCAAGTTGATTTTGTTTAAAGTAGTTAATAACTGAGTCAATGGATTGCAGTAAGCTCTCCTTTAATATATCTACATTTGCCCCTTGACATACAGCAGTAGTATCATCTGCATAAGCTATTATATTTGTATTTTTTGAGATTGGTATGTCATTTACATATAAAATAAATAATAGTGGTCCCAACACTGATCCTTGTGGTACGCCATACATAACACGTTTAAATTTTGATTGCACTTTTCTTACTGATTTGCCCTGTTTATCGTACAATAGTGTTGATTGTCTTCTGTCAACCAAATATGATCTGATCAAATCTCTCACCAAGCCTCTTACTCCATATGCCTCCAGTTTTTGTAATAGTATCGCATGATCAACGCAATCGAAGGCTTTTGAAAGATCAAAGAATAAGGACCCTACTTTATCATTTTTTTCAAGGTTTTCAATGACTAAATGTATAAATTCACTAATTGCAGTAGCTGTTGATCGACCTTTCCTAAATCCATGCTGAAAATTTACAATAATATTGTTTTTGTCTAAGAAATCTAATAACCGGCCTAATAAAAGCCTTTCAAAGAGCTTGGCTATTTCTGATGTTAGGCTAATTGGTCTGTAGTTATTTATGTCATTCTCATTTCCTTTTTTATGTAGTGGGCGTACTAGGCTCTGTTTCAGACACTCTGGAAATTTACCACATAAAATAGAGAAGTTTATTAGATGTTCGAGGGGACTGGCCAGAATATATTTACAATGTTTTAAGAGAATCACACTGATTTCATCCCATCCACTTGTGGCTTTTTTTGGTAGTTTAGTTATTGTATTTAGAATCTCTGTTGTAGATACTGGATAAATAAAAAATGATGACTTTACAGTGTTTTTAAAGGACTGCTGTGTATTCCTGCCAGCAGAATTCTCTCCTACACTAAGGAAATAATTGTTTATTAAATTACATACAAGGTTTGGTTCTTTTACAGTTTCATCACCAATACTGAGTTCTAAATTTTTGTGTGCTTTTGTTTCCGATCTAGCGACATTTACAAAGCCCCATGCAGTTTTACTAATATTCCCTGATTTACCTAACTTTTCTTTATAGTCATTAACTTTTAAATCTTCCAAGCTTTTGAGATATTTCTTTTTTATGATATTGTACTTTGATTTATAAGTAACACTACCACTAGATTTATGCAATTCATACAAATGTTTCATTTCATTTTTTAGTTTTATTATTTCTGTGGTAAGTTTAACATGGCCATAACTATTCTTATATACCTTTTTGGTTTTCATAGGACAGCATGCATTAAAGTGAGTGCTAAATACATTATAAAACTGGTTCCATTTTTCATCTACAGTTTTGGCATTATATACTATGTCCCAATTTTCGTCTGTTAAGGATTCTATCAAATGACCAATACATTTTTCATTCAGATCACGAAAAGTTTTGATTTCATAATTGCTTTCTTTACTGTAATTTAAGCCCTTAAATTTCACATACTGAGCATAATGGTCAGAAATGTGAGTGTTTATATTGTGTGCTTTTACTACCTCAAAATTCAGGTTTGTGGCAATATGATCAATAACAGATGATGATGAATGTGTTACCCTTGTAGGCTCGTGTATCAAATCCCTTATTCCATAAGTGTTAAATAACTTGTAAAGAGTCTTATAGTCCCCTTTTGTATGGTCTAGATTTATGTTAAAATCACCCATCAAGATTACCTGATTATATTTAGTGCAAACTTGAGCTAAAAATTCATCAAGATAATCAACAAAGTGCTCCGAAGGAGTACTTGGTGATCTGTATATCCCCAGTAATAAAATAGATTTCTGTTTTATATTAATTTTTGCAGCTGCCACTTCAAAATGCATTTCCAACTGATATGTATTTACAACAAACTCTGATATATCTATTTCATTTGTGGCCAAGATTAAAACCCCTCCACCCTTATAAGTAGTTCTAGCAAAGCTACTAACAATTTTGTAACCATTTATTTTACATAAATTGATCTGCTCTTTGTTTAACCCATGCTCTGTTACAACAGCTAGTTCTGGCTTTACTTCATTTAGCAGCTGTTCAAAAGCAGCTGTTTTATTACTTAAATATTGTATGTTCAAATGAAATACTTGGAGAGTGTTTGCATCATACTGGTTTACAACCTTATGTATTGTACGTTCACCATCATTGTTGCTATTAAATAGATTAATATAATTTTTATTCACTATATTTGTAACTTGTTTAAGATTTATTTCCCCAACTAATTTATGAGTATCTAATGACCCTATTTCCACATGATTTATTTGTTTCTCATGATCAGTGGAGTAATTACAATGTTTATTACCTGTAACAAGTGAAACAGCATCCACCTCCTTACTTACTAGTTTTCCTTTATCACGGAATATATTGCATTATTCAATAAGTTACCAAAGTTAAATGTTCCCTTCCTGTTTAAATGCACTCCGTCCTTAGCAAAATCACTATTATATACCCAGTAATTTCCGTCAACCATTAGGCAGTTTTTCACAGCACACATCCAGTCTAGTTCTTGGTTAATTTTCATGATCCTCTTTGTGTTCACGTCACGTCTTCTAAGTACACCGCTGATTATAATTTTCGCGTCAGGCACTTGATTTCTGATGCTACTTACAAGATCTAAAGTTTCCCCCATTATATATTCTGCTCTTATCCCCGGTCTTATATCATTCGTTCCTGCATGTATCAGGACTGTTTCGGGACTTTCGTCCTTCAAATTCATTTTTTCCACTTTTTCTCGTAGCTCAGCCAGTTTTATGCCTGGGTAGCATCGCACTTGATAGCCTTTTTCCCTACATGCCTCACCTGAAAATTTGAGAATCGAATCCCCTATGACTAGCACTTTCTTTTTTACTTATAGTGTCATCCAAATTTCGCACATTCACATTAATCTCCTCTTCAACATTGGTTTCTTCTATTTTATCCAGCACTTCAAATCTGTTGTGATCCGCGAGGTTTTCTTTGTTTTGTTCCTTTGATAAACGACTCACCGCCATTTTTGAATGCTTCCTTGTAACCGTCGCAAAAGTTGGTTTATTACAGTCACAGTCAATCTTCTTTTTCAGTTCTTCATTCTCCTCTTTCAGTGAATCTATTTCCTTTTGAGCTTTCAGTAGATCTCTATGTAGAATATTTATTACCATATGAAGCGACGCTATTGTTTCCGCATCACGTGCCGGGTGCGAAGTGGACGGTTGCATTTGCGTATTTTCAGGACTAAAAATTTTATCACTTGCGTCTTGGATTGCATTGCCTTCATTTGCACTTGTTGATATCACGTTTCCTGACTTATAAAACACTTCTAAATGGGTTTCACTGTCCTTACCGTTTGTATTTGAGCGTAAATTTTGACTGCTGGAACGCGTTATAACACCGCCGGTCGCCATCTCTGAATTTATTCCTTTTAGTGCTCTATGTATTTGTTCAAAATTGAAAATGCTCCCTTTACATATGACATATAAACAGGAACACTCAGAAATATGACATTAACTGTAATTGTATAAAAAGATTCATAATTGTTATTATTAATGACAATTACACACATATAAGTTAAGATTTAATATTGGAGCTGATATATTTCCAAGGCGGAAACAGGACATTAGCCATTAAAGGGGTTATATATGCAGATAGATGCTTGACCCAAATACAGTAGGAGGGTGAACACCTTTAGAAATTTTTGTTCTAAAAATTGGGACATGAGTTTACTAAACTTGAAAGAATAAGCATAGAAAAATATCAATCCTGTAAATTATGCTAGGCCACGTGTGATTCCCAGTCAATATTTGAAGCATATAAGAAACTTATTCTCAAAATCTATTATCAAAATATTAAAATAAGAAATCTGCCAATAAGATTTTTACCCTAGTATTATAGTAAAGATGGGAGGAATCTTGCATACGAAAACCATGTGTGTTGCAGCACAGGCAGACACTTTTTTGGCATGTAACTTGAAACTCGTAACTTGTAACATAATTATAGGACTATGTTAACACTTACTAATAGCCATACATGTGATTCACACACATAATTAGTCAGTTGTGCAGTCATCGAGCACTAAACGCTTAACATCGGGCATCTTATGATGACAGGATAGTTAATACTAGGGGTTAATATTGAAATAAAGATACTAGGTGAACTTAAATGGGATTCTTGGGAGTATAAACAAATGTTTACATTTGTGATGGGTATATGTTGCCGAAATTTAGATTAATACTTTGATAATAAAATATCTGTAAATGTAATGGGACAAATAAATGTTGATATATATATATAATAAATATGCAATAGTCATATTCATTTAAAATATGGCTCATAAAACCCATCCTGAGAAATTAGAATCATAGCCATGGTTATATCAACACACCAACAAGTTCAATTAGAACAAATGATCCACTACATAACTTACCTACCTATATTGGGGATATGCAAATAAATGTTATCACTGAATAGTTTTTCTTTTCAAATTCATTGATCTTAAATATCTCTAAATGCACTAAATTCTTCATTAAAGGAAAGCTGTTATATTTTTCAACGCCAACACAATCTCCACTAAAGTTTCTCTTTTGGTTCTGCTGCAGGCAGTTTATTTATCATGCTGGAATTGTCACCAAACATGTTCTGAACAAGATATGCATTTAGATTCTGTTTTTATTGTGGTAACATGCCGAGATTTCAGTCACTGTTACTGACAGTTCTTATTACTATGCTTCCTTACAAAATAAGAAGTATTCAGGATTGATATAGTGAGATCTCCTCTGTCCTTTCTATACACTTAAAGAAGATATGAATGGAAACCATCTACTCCACTGCCCAACCTTTAGTCAACATGATAATATAACATCAAAATACTGGAATGCAAGAGAGCGAATTGCTCAACATTAGATAATAACCAACCATTTTTCAGTTCTTCCATTTTATTAAATAAACACAGTCTTAGTCGCCTTTTCTTATGAGAGGAATCATTCATATTATTTTAATAAATAGCGAGTAACAAATAATACAACCATGTAAAGTCCCATAAACATCTTCTGGCAACATGGTTTGACTGCACGATCCTGTAAAGTAAACATGCACACAAGCAGCTCTACAAAAGCACTACAACGACACCAACAATTTCAATGTACCTAATGAATGTTTGTGCATTTCAAAAATCTTTAAAACTAGAATGAAATTTGTTTTTTGACGTTCTGTATGATAATAATCCTGGACACAATTCTCTCTTCTTGAATTCAGGTTGTCTGGTAAGTCCACATGTATTAGTTGCTAACTCTTGAACTGCCTCGAGCAGAACCATGGTTTATTGTATACTTGTAATGGTATTTGTATCTCTTTTCATAAACAATAATAACCCCATGGCACAACAGCTCACAAGGAAACTTGGCCTACCACCTGGCCGCTGCATCCCCCATCTTGGTCCATGACAGACATCATGGATGGGTTGTAGTATTGGAGGGTGAAATGTGGTCAGCACCTCAATCCCTCCTGGCCGGTTAATGCGGTCCTCTTGACCTGAAGCCGCTACTTCTCCATCAAGTAGCTCCTCAATTGGTCCCCCAGCGACCTCAAGAGGCTGAATGCACCCCAGACCAAATCTCCCAGTGCAGGAAAAATCCCCACGTCAGTACCAGGAATCGAACCCAGGTCTCCCGCTTGGCAAGCAGCTGTGCTACCACCGCGCTAAGGAGAGGGCCAATCTCTTTTCATACTCCATTATATTTATTTTTTCTCTTCTTTTTCCCCCTAATTCTTTGTGCATTTTAAGATACAAGTCAGCTGATTTGTTCAATTACTTCATATGTATTTAATTTACAATATTTCTAATTATTTCAGCCACATCCGATCTACTGAAGATGTTAGCTCAGGGTATTCAAGTGCTGAGCCTCTATATGCTGGGCATCCAGCAACGAAGTCAGAAGGTCTATCAGCAAGCAGGGAGCCTCTGGTGAGGACAGCCTCCGTGGGGTCTACACGATCAATGAGAACCAAGAGCTCACGTGGGGGGGTCGTCGCCAAGAGGGGACCTGCTGCAGAGGTATGTCTAAAAGGTTTCACTGTCCATTACTGAAAATATAACTCTCTTTTAATCTTTCTCATAGCTACAAAGTTCCAGATTTTTTGAGATATGTGAATGTTTAATTTATTTGGGTGAGCAAGAAAGACATAAAGTCAATGATTGTGCTGTTCAAAGAATATGTAATATGGTTATGGAAATCATACTTTACTGTGCGTTACTGGCACTGTATCTCTCTTGTTGAATGTGACATAAAAGCATTAATAGGTTTGAAATGGATAGCTTTAACATTAACTTGAAACTACATCTCATCATTTAAACATGCAAAAAACAAAGCAAATGAAGCTAGTAATGTGAAACAAGTATTACAAAATGGTAAAACACCAATTAAGCAGTTTCAGTTGAAAGTGCAATTGATAATTATTGTAATTCATGTTCTATTTTTTAATTTAATTAAAAACATAGGTGGAATTATAGCTATCAATTTATACAGATTATAGTTTTTCCAAGCAAATGCCCAGATAATATGCCCTAAGAAGTCATAAAAAGGTTAAATTAATTGAGCAAAAGTTAAATGATATGGGTGTTGGCTATATTAATTCCATGTATAACAACAGAAGCATGATTAATGAAAGTCTAATTCTTGCATATTATAGGTTCAATTTTGTAAAATATTTCATCCTTTTTAAGCTAGTTTAAATTATACTTTATAACAATAATTTTGTTACATCATATCCTCTCCTTCACCCATGGCGGCTGCAGTCATTATTTTAGCCAAAGAGAATGTTAGGAGGTTTCACTTGCAAAGTTAAGAGAGGGTGGTGCCATGACAGAGTGGTTGCCTTTGACCTAGGCGGCTCAGATTCTATCCCAGGTGCTTTGCATGTGGTATGAACGAGGCAGGTCTGAGTGGGTTGTCAATGGGACTCTGATTCCTTCTCATTCATTCCGTCAATTGCTTCATTATCACCTTTCTTGTCCCTTATCATATTATCTCCTTCCTCCCTTTCATAACAGGCATAGGCTGATCCACCTAGAAAATCTATCAGATCCATATTCTACTGTTGTTCAACATGCATCAAACCCAGGCATTAGCTTGTTAAGTCTTGGGTGTAAATCCTCCATATGAGGAAGGTAAGCAGATGTAAAAAAAGAACAAATAAAGTTTAGTTAACTCTTAAGGTGTTCTTGGAAAGATAAATTAAAAAAAAAATGTTTGATTAATTAATGGAAAAGTCAACATTCAGAATATAAGTATGAATTTATGTATAATGTGTTTTTTCATTCTTCTAGCAAAATTGAAGCTCTTTATTTTCTAAATAATGTTTTAAAGTGTACAGATTGAAATGTGTTTATATAAAGATATTCATTTTTGAGCTTTTTACTAACTTTATATTTTTGTTTCCAGTATGTTTACATTTTTTCAACATAAAAATTAATTCTCTAGTTGAGGTAGAGCATTTTAAATATCTTAAATAAAATGATACTAATATGAATATAGCTTTTATGCTTGTTTTTGCTCATCTTGAACTGTGATGACCATTTACTACAAAGAGAGAAAAGTAAAACAATGTTTCCAATAAATAGAATAAGACAGTGGTGCAATAGAGTTGAGCAATTTTGCAATAAAATGAAGAGCAAGTATTAACTGTGAAGTTGTTTAAATTTTAATTTCATATACATCAGGTTGTA
This sequence comes from Hymenopus coronatus, assembly GCA_030762935.1. NCBI lineage: Eukaryota > Metazoa > Arthropoda > Insecta > Mantodea > Hymenopodidae > Hymenopus > Hymenopus coronatus. Next base: position 67,334,609 of record CM060898.1, on the reverse strand, counting down.
AAATCTTGGAATATTTTTGGAGACATTCATCTCTATCCTCACCATGCTAGTGAATGAATGATAGGACATTAATTAAGTAGCCAGTCACATCATGATAATTCAACTGAACTTATCTCTGATATTCCATGGTTTGAAATACTGTTTGTGCTCTGTTTGTCTTTTAATATTTTATATATCATTGTTAATTTAAAAACTGTGCACTTTATTCATAGTTACTTAACAAAACTGAGAGATGTATATCATATTTAATGGTGCTGCTTGGGGAAATGGTAGTAGGGCAGGGTTTTATCCAAGTAGACATTTTCCTTGCCATTATAACTGTAAGAAATAGAGATTTAATTGTAGTGTCATTTGGTGCTCCAAGGAAGCCTAAGAACTGAAGCTTTGGAGAAATTCTTGACATGACCATAATAGTACATGCCATGTTTACAAGCCTGTTATTGCTTGCTAGAATTCTGCATGAAGAGCTATTATTTCCACATCTTCTCATATGAGTTAAAGCATTGGGACAGATTACTTCTCAGTATGTCTACAGTTTTTCAATGGTTGTTTCAGAAATGTATTCATCAATTAACAAGGAACCAATCACTATAGTCATTGCAGTACCTTAAAAGTTTTCCCAAGTGGTCTCTGTGATATAAGAAGTCAATACTCTAAATATAAGCTGATATTTCCAACTTGAAGTACCCCCAAATGAGTTGCAAATATCTCAAAACAATAGGAAGCATAACATAGCACGGTTAACAAATGAAGAAGACTGTTGCACATGAAATAATTATTTTTTGTGCACGATACTACAGGACTTGAGTTTTAACTACTACAACACCAGTCGCTTTTGTTTCACTTTCGTCCCTGCAAGACAATAACTCATCTCTATGCATCTGGAATGCTGGCTTTCAGGTAAGGGATGTGCATCTCCTAATGTTCCAGAGTCTCAACCCAAACATTTTCTAGGTTTCAAGTTGAATACAGCAGCTTATATTCAGAGTATAAGCTTTTTATATCACATAGATGACAACAAAACTTCTGAGGTATTTGCAAGATGAGTATAGTGACATGTTCCTTGTAAGATGATACATTTATTCATAAGTCAAACATTTTATTTACAAGTTTTTTGTTCTATAATATTTTTTGCAGTCAATAACATTGATTGTCAAATGTCAAATATTCAACAAGCAAAAACCTACATGTGCTAAATGAGGCCATCAGGCAGCAAACGCTTATCATATTAAATAAAGCAGATACTTAAAGCTGCTAGTAAAAAGGATATATAAATGCCAATTAAGATACAAAAAATGATTTTAAGTTAGAATATTTCTGAGTTGGATTTGTAGCACTAAAGTTTCACTTATGTATAGTTTTACTAGACTGGTTTTGAAGCCTTGTGGGCTTCATTGTTGATGGTTTCCAAACTGAATTTCTACAGGATGTTCTATGTTGGGATGTGACAGTTCCTAGTGACTGAGTGACGAACCTCCACAAACATACACCTTATAAAACCTGCCAGATTCGCAGCAGAGCTTGATGTCTGGGAGAAAATCCACATCGTTAAAAACCAATGCCACATATTCAACATTGAATTGCCGCCACAAAACATATTGTGTAGGTTCAACATTCAATCACCAGGGACCGTCACACCTCAACATAGCCTGTAGAAATTCAGTTGGAAACTATCAACAATGAAGCCCACATTGCTTTGAAACTGGTCTGATAAAACTATTCATAAGTAATACTTAAGTGTTACAAATCCAACTCAGAAATATTCTATTCATACGTATTATTGTTCTAAAACACCCTTTCATTAAAATTATTGGTGATTTTAAGTTACTTTCAAGCTCTAAAATAAATATGCAATAACTACAATATATCCCAAAAGAAGGAAGAGCAGTTAAAGATACTTTCAGTAACATTTTATCTAGCTGATGTGACTATTAACTAATTGTAATTTCTATAGTTTGCAGCAAGGCATTTATGGACATTTATGAACATAATTTTTCCTTAATACATAGATCATATGTGAAAAATATTCAATGTTATTCTGATAAACTCTGTATACAAAGCATTTTTTTTTTTTTTAAGAAAAAATATCAAAATATTTTGTTTTTGTTATATGCTACTTGGCTTAAACTACTACTTCAAAGCTTTCCATCATAATGAGGCACTTAACTACTTACCACCTCACTAAAGGGCAGTCCTACCTAGAGCAATATGCTCATTGGGACATTCTGTATAAATAAATAACAGAGGAGGGCAACAATTTTTGTGGTACTCTCTATCATAGAACATAACTGCTGAAAACTATCTTTAATAAGATGTTCATCAAAATAGTTGCCACCGTGTAGCATATTCAAATAAAGAAAAAGATAAAAACACCTGATGCCAAGTCACGCACAGAGGGAAGCTCAAACTACCAAATTAAGTTTTTAAATCACAAGCACAAGTGACTATCTTTTTCTTCATACCAAGAGGTTCCTTAGGGACAAATATTTTATTGAAGATTAAGATTACAGAAAAAGGAAAAGTTAGTTTAAAATTATAACAGCATCATTCACAAGAAATCAATTAAAAATCATTGCCCATTAAGGCTATTTACCTCAGTAATAGTAGAAGTCATATGGAAAGTTGTTTAAAGTGTGTAAAATTGAGTTTCAAAATATTTTAAAAATAATTGTTATTTATTCAAAATCTTCTCGGGCTTCTAGCCAGGTAATAACTTGGCTTGACACCAACGTTTCGAAGAAGTGCATCTTCCTCGTCTTCAGGGTGAACTGATGGTTTGAGCTTGCGGAGACTGGTATTTATAAGAGCTGGGATGAAGCTAACATCTGATTGGTTCGCGAGATATTATGGCCTGGTATTTAAGATGACTGAGACATGGGCACGGACTTCGTAGAAAACTATTTATAGCAGTTATTCGGCTAATGTTTTGTGTTTGAGCACGCACCTGCTAGAAAATAAGTCTTGGAAGACTGCAGGTACAGGATTAGGTGTTAAGGCTCTTTATCATCGGTGTCCATGCTGAACTTAATTGTAGGCCAGAATCGCGATTTAGATTATTTGTTTCAGATGAGATGGCTAAAGCTTCTTTTACTCTCCTTTCCCAGTAATTCGAACACTTTGCCACTATCTTGGTGTTAGTAAAGTTAGCTCTGTGGCTCTGTTCTATACAGTGTTCAGCCAGTCCAGATTTTTCGGGTTGCATAAGCCTTATTGATCTTTGGTGTTCAGAAACGCGTGTGGCAATAGTGCGTCCTGTTTGGCCAATGTACGCTGCGCTGCATTCGCAAGGAATGTGGTAGACACCAGGTACTCTGAGAGCTAAATTATCTTTAACTGGCCTGACCAAATTTTTGATTTTAGGTGGTGGCTTATGGATGGTTTTGACATTATATTTGTAGAGTAGTCTACTAATCTTTCCCGAAAAATTTCCGGTAAACGGTATATAGGCTATGGCGGCTGGCTTGTCTTTTTGTTGAGTGTTCTTGCTGGGGTTTCTTTTTCGTCCGGCTCTTTTCAGCGCTGATGTGATGTCCTTGGCTGAATACCCATTTTGTTGGAGTGTGAATTTTAGGTGTTGAAATTCCATTTGCAGATTATCTGGGTCTGATACAGAAACTGCTCTATGTGCCAATGTGTTTAGAATGCCCATTCGTTGTGACTTATGGTGGAAGCTGTTTGCGTTGAGATAAAGATCCGTGTGTGTAGGTTTTCGGTAGACGGCATGACCAAGAGTTCCGTCCGCTTTTCTGGTAACCAGAATGTCCAGAAATGGGAGGGAAGCATTTTTCTCAACTTCCATTGTGAACTGTATTTGTGATCTAAGGCTATTTAGGTGTGCAAGAAAATCTGGAAGAGTGTGCAGTCCATGTGGCCAAATTACAAATGTATCATCTACATATCTACATATCTGTAATTGTAATTTGGCCACATGGACTGCACACTCTTCCAGATTTTCTTGCACACCTAAATAGCCTTAGATCACAAATACAGTTCACAATGGAAGTTGAGAAAAATGCTTCCCTCCCATTTCTGGACATTCTGGTTACCAGAAAAGCGGACGGAACTCTTGGTCATGCCGTCTACCGAAAACCTACACACACGGATCTTTATCTCAACGCAAACAGCTTCCACCATAAGTCACAACGAATGGGCATTCTAAACACATTGGCACATAGAGCAGTTTCTGTATCAGACCCAGATAATCTGCAAATGGAATTTCAACACCTAAAATTCACACTCCAACAAAATGGGTATTCAGCCAAGGACATCACATCAGCGCTGAAAAGAGCCGGACGAAAAAGAAACCCCAGCAAGAACACTCAACAAAAAGACAAGCCAGCCGCCATAGCCTATATACCGTTTACCGGAAATTTTTCGGGAAAGATTAGTAGACTACTCTACAAATATAATGTCAAAACCATCCATAAGCCACCACCTAAAATCAAAAATTTGGTCAGGCCAGTTAAAGATAATTTAGCTCTCAGAGTACCTGGTGTCTACCACATTCCTTGCGAATGCAGCGCAGCGTACATTGGCCAAACAGGACGCACTATTGCCACACGCGTTTCTGAACACCAAAGATCAATAAGGCTTATGCAACCCGAAAAATCTGGACTGGCTGAACACTGTATAGAACAGAGCCACAGAGCTAACTTTACTAACACCAAGATAGTGGCAAAGTGTTCGAATTACTGGGAAAGGAGAGTAAAAGAAGCTTTAGCCATCTCATCTGAAACAAATAATCTAAATCGCGATTCTGGCCTACAATTAAGTTCAGCATGGACACCGATGATAAAGAGCCTTAACACCTAATCCTGTACCTGCAGTCTTCCAAGACTTATTTTCTAGCAGGTGCGTGCTCAAACACAAAACATTAGCCGAATAACTGCTATAAATAGTTTTCTACGAAGTCCGTGCCCATGTCTCAGTCATCTTAAATACCAGGCCATAATATCTCGCGAACCAATCAGATGTTAGCTTCATCCCAGCTCTTATAAATACCAGTCTCCGCAAGCTCAAACCATCAGTTCACCCTGAAGACGAGGAAGATGCACTTCTTCGAAACGTTGGTGTCAAGCCAAGTTATTACCTGGCTAGAAGCCCGAGAAGATTTTGAATTAACACGTCGCCAGGAAAGCTATAGTTCTTATTTTAATTGTTATTTAATTCAATAGATACTTGATTTCAGAATGTCTCATATATTGTAGAAATTAATATTAATGTAATACTTACTAAGTTTCAGTACTAACTCACTTGCAAATTTTAAAAGAAAACTTCTTTTTGAATCAGTTCAATGAAACAGTTATAAAATGTTTGTAAGTACTTATTAAGCCAGAGGTGGAATCATATTTCCAAACATACAAACATTCTTTATGATACTTTTTAAATGCCTGATCTACATTGGATCAAGCTGCCAAATATCAAAATTTTATCAATACTTTTGAACCAAGAGGTAGAGCAGGCATCTGGTCCTTTTAAAACTGCCAAAATTGAGCTGGTCTTCTGCAGTATTCTTTCATTCCTTGGCAGTGACAAACGTGTCTGCTTGAAAACATACCTGTTAAGCATATTTTTATGACAATGTAGGTGAGAGAAAGCAAGCTTTTGAATCTTCAGTAGATATGTTTATAGTGTATTGTCTCATTTGCACCAAAATAAAGGCCCCCCCCTCAAATGTATAATTATAAATGAAAATGGAAAATAGTTTTCATAAATTTGTTTTCATAATGAAATGCAATTTCAATCAATGAAAAATTAATATTATGCATAGTCATCTAGCAACCTAAGTTTTATCATTCAGTGTATAAATTCCTATTTTTGATGACTTTTTGCTATCTCTCATTCATTCTATCATGCATGAGAAATGCATTTTGTATTTTTACAGCAGATGTTAGTAAAATGTATTTTAATCCTCCAACTATTTATATGTATGTTTATTGTTGCAGACCTTCAATATATTCATGCTTGCTAGCTGAATTATACCATTTAAATCTTACTATCTTTACTTCCTTTTAGGTGTTTATTAGGATTTACTTGCAATTTAGTTCATGCAGCATTTAAATATAACTTTTTCAGGGCAAGCAGCCATATCACCTTCAGTTGACGTTTGGTTAACACTACCAAGTGTAACTAATTGATTACCAGTTTACATTGAAGATAGTGGTGCAACCTTGATACTGCTTTTAAACAGCTGACAGTAATTTTGCAGTTTTGTGCAAATAGTTTTATTATTCACTATCAGTGAAGAATAGTATGCAAGGCACATGTGTTAAGTGCTTCATAGAAATTCAGAGGTGAAAATACTCAACTTTGTCTCGTATTTTCAAATTTTTTCCTCATTCTGCAAAGATGCATTTACTGCACTTGTATCTCAGTATACTGTTTGATTGTTTTGAGCACTCTCATTAAGGTAATAATAGATATTGTGTAAAGGGGTCTTATTTTAAAACACTTATATGATTGTACTTATTCATTAAAGATTGCTACTTAGAAACAGTTTTTCCTAACAGCAGTTTAATATTTTAAATACAATCTACACCAGAAATGAATGCAAGTTTCCAGGTGAAAAAAGTTTCATATTGAATAATGGCACCAGGAGAGTTAAAGATCTTTATTATATGCATTAATAGCAAATCATAATTTTACTAGTTTCTGTTCTCAGATTCTCAAAATTGATCATTATTTTTCCTTTCACTTTGTTTAAGGGCAATGAATTTGTGGATGAAGGTGATGAAGCAGAAAATTCAAAACCAGAAGAATATTTCTATGATCTAGCCCCTACCTTACCACTCCAAACTTCTTTACCCATTGTTTCAGCTCCTGCTTATACACCCACACCTTCACATAATACAAATGAGAAACAATCCCCAACACACAAAATAAATGAAAAAAGTGTTATAGATGCTGATGATTCTGCTATTTCTGCTCCAGATGAGGAACTACCACTGTTTGATGCTGAAACAGATGTTTCAGAGGTGCTAAACAGTACTTCATTAGAGCTGAGTGTAAGCTCAATGCCAAGTTATGATGAAACCACTATTAGTATGGATATAACAGAAACTGTTAAAATGAATGAAACAAAAGTTATGCATACAAATAGAATAACCTCTTCAGAGAAAGTTGAATCTCAGAATTTACCACATTTAGTTTCAGATGCAAATAACCCTAGAGCACCATCTCCAAGTAGTACAGCAGCAAATTTAGAAATAAATTTGAAGAATTTGGAAAATTCTTGCACCAAAATACTAGAAGCTGCAGAAAACAAGTTTTCAGATCAGATTCATACAACCTCAGATTCCAACGCTTGCACTAATGAGAAGGAAACCAATAAAGAAGTTAAAAGTGAAGACTGCCTTGAAAATAAAGAACATCTGGAAGTTTCCACAGCAGTAAATTCACCCACATCAGAAGTTTCAGTTTCTGCCTCTCTTACATCGCCTACTGAGTCAGCCATAGAAAACTCTGGAGAAGAGAGCAAAAATGCTGAGCAAATTGTTGTTAAAAAGGAAAATTCTCCTGAAAATAAGGACCAACTAGAAGCACCTGTAGCAGTAAACTTGTCCCAACCAGAACCCACTGTGGCCACTTTACCTCTTACTGAATTATCTGTAGAGAACACCAGCAAAGGGAGCATAATTGATAAGCAAGTTGATTCTGTAGAAATTCACAGTCTATTAGAAATGAAAGAAATTTCTTCCACAGTTTTGGATAAAGTTACAGAAGACAAACAAAGTGACAGTTTAGCTATAGAAACTAATAATACCTTAAATAACAGTGTTACTGATACTAAAATTCTTGATGTTGCTGCTGAAGTAGACCATGGTACAGAAAGCATACCTGCCATTAAAGCAGAAGTTGAAGTTTTTACATCAGTTCCTAATGGGAATGCCAGTGAGTCTAAGGTAGAATACGACACAAATGAAAATGGCTCTACATATGGATCTGTAGAATCACTTTCACCAGATGAATTTCCCATCAGATCATCATCACAAAGCAACATTCAAAGAGCAGGACGTTATAACAAAGCCCCTGCTCCATCGCCACCACCCAAGAAGTCTGAATCTGAACCTGAAATCTGGACGGATACAACTGATCAGCTAGAGCTTCCTAAGGAAGATGATAAGAGTAGCAGTGTATCATCTTCTCCGTCACCAACTCTTACAGTGAAGGAAATGCCAATAGAAAATGAACCTACAGAAAATGATGATTCAATATCACCAGAGTCATCTGTTACTACAGCTCGTTTAGTTCTGAAACCTGGAGTTGTTAGATCACTTGGACCTGATTCTGAGAGCAAATCAGAAGTATTTTTTTCTAAACCATCCCAAAACAAAGGAAGAAAATACAAAAGTAAACAGAAGCATGGGGAATCTTCTTTTTCTAGACTTTTTGCATTCCCAAAAGCAAGCAGTTTCACATCGTTAATACCATTCTGGCATGGAAGCAAACAAAATACAAGCAGCACACAACAGCAGAGTTCATCAACAGCTGCAGCACATCCAGAGCAAACAGGAGACACTTCAGTATACATATCACTGCATGAGGAAGAACCAGGCCAAAAGAGAACCAATCAGCTTTCATCAGGGACTCAAGACTATCAGGATGGTGACATTAATTACAGTCATTTGGCTCGAACACCTGTGCAGAATCGTAAAGCACCATTAGCAAAAGTGGAATAATGATGACTATGAACATGTGGAGGAATTAAATTGAAACTAATAAAATAATCTGAAAAAATGACAAAAGTTTCAAATAGCATTGATAATATTGCAATGAAGTACATTGTTACCAATCATAAAAAAACCATTGCCTTCCAGATGCCAATAAACATACATATCATACAAACCTGCCATCTTTCATGAACCTCCTCACAGACTTTCCTAAGATCCTTATCCTGTGTTTAGCAAAACTTCTGGGTATGCTGATTTGGACGTGAAAGTCATAGAAGGGATGTATTTTACTTCTTTTGCTTCTAAAAGAGTACTAAGCTGCATTTTGGGAATGTCCCCCAGTGTGCTTATAATGCTTACACCTCTAGCCTACTAATGTGTATCACTGTTAAAAAGTAATTCCACCATTACCCAAATCACAGTAAATCAAGAGAATGGATTGTATACTCTTCTAGTAATGTATCAACATTCACCTGAAGAAACCACTAAAATATTAATTTCATGCATACTTCATTGCACTGTGCATGTATTTTGAAATTAACATAAAGTCTTTGTGTGGTAAGCTTTTCCTTTCTTACCTCCTTTTATGATATAATACCTTGGATAACTAACTTTGAACATTTTTGTTTTGTTTTAATGTGATTAATTATTAAGGCTTCATAAAAAATAACTAAACGGGACATTTCATTGGTTCATGTGCACCCATTTTAATTTGTAATATGCCCCCTTCAAAATATTTGGTTATTAAATTTGCATATTCAGTAGAAGTCATAATAATACAGAATGAAAATGGATGAACTTTGAAGGCTTTTATTTCACTATTTATTACATGAAAGTGCTCTCAATGGCTGCTAACACTGACAACAAATTTCATTTTTATACAAGATTTAAGGTTAATAATAAATGTATTATATTATCAAACCATAAATGAACTAATCCATCCCGTATCAAATCTATTTCCAAAAACTTGTCTTTCCATATTGCTAAAAATGCAAAGCTTTAAATCTAAGGGCATGAAATAAATCCTGCCATTCCCAATTGCAAATATGAAGCCATCAATGCAATGAATCCGCCCCCCCCCACACACACACACACACACACACACACACAAATGCTACACAATTTATACCAAAGTCAAAATGCATTCTTCTAGATTGAAATTCTACTTTAATCAATTTAAGAGCAATGCAATGGTGGCAATGTCAACAATTATTGTGACTTCTCATTTCTGTTGCAGTCACAGCAATATTCCTCAGAATAATGGGAATGAAATTACTGTTGCACATTAGTTCACTAATCCCCTGTGAATGAAAGAAAATTTAACAGATAATATTTCTTGTTTTACATACATTTCTAGAGTCATTCTGACATAGACTTTTGACAGTATGGTTAGCACTCTCAATAAGCTCTTCTAGCAAAAGCATCACTAATCTTGGAGAAGATAGTGGAATCCTGAATTTTCGTCCCATTTGTAAATAAGTCTTATGAGAGAAGAATTGCACTTAGTGATATACACTGCAATGCTATACAGTAAACCTGTGATTTTGGCTGTTATTTTCCTTAGTATTAATCCTCTCATATGCACACATTAGAAATAAAACATAAATTTATGTCTCCTTTGGAGGTATAAAAGGAAAGTGAAACATCTACATATAGATAAAACTTATAGTAATGATAATAATGATGATAATAATAATAATAATAATAATAATAACACATTTATTTAATAGTTGATTATTACCCAAACAATAGAGGAATACTCCTTACTATCCTATTGCTATTGTTTTTACAATTTATTTCTTTAGTGTTTCTACTTTATCTACTTTATGAATTAAATAACTAAGGCAGATGTTTTCTACATGCTGCCCTTATGATCTCTGACCTTTAGAAGTTACCTTATTCCACCAAGCGATGACATTTCTAAGGTGGAGCCACCCCGCAGGCGGTGTCCATTAATTCCATTGGTAATAATTTGGCAGCAGAGTGCGAGGACCTACAGCTTTTATCATGGACTCTGAATCATATTGAGTCTTTGGGAAGTTAGTGCATGAGCTAATCAGAAGTAAAGACTTGAATTGAGCTGACTTATAACACCCTAGTACCAGGAATCAAACTATGAACCCTCAACATGGGAACATTGAATGATGCCTCTGGTACTACTCTTGCCTTAAGTATATTTCAGTCAGGTTTGAAATCACTTGCATTAAAGTATGCACTTCAAATTATAAAAGAATTTGATGCATTATTTGGTTTGCGGTCTAAACAAGTAATTACTTTTAACAACATATGCCTTAAGTCTTGATTTACAGGATATTCATGATAACTAACTCATTTTGTTTTGCTCATTGTATTGTCACAAAATGGCATATAGCATTGAACCATTTGGAAACAGCATGAACTATTGTGCTAGATCAGCAACAACCAGCCCACTTGCCACAGTGTACGTGCTTGAATACAGCTCACTGGTCTGTACATTTAACATTCTGTAATGGAAAGACGCTTATTAAAGCAAAGGGCACCCATGCCAACAAATTATTTCAATCCTGAATGGAAAGTTGCATACTTCTTCATGGTGGTGCCATTTGTTTAATTTGTCACAAAAAATTTCAAGTTCTGAAATGATTTAATCTGCAGCATTATTCTAATATATTGTATGCTGATTATTCAATTCTTGAAAATGAATTCGCTACACAGTTTATATTTGTTTAGTTTGAAGTCATCTTTGTAATATTATCACTGTATAATAACTTCTATTTTGTTATTTTATATTTTTGCTACTTTTTCAGAATCAAAATTGTACTAATTTCCAGTAACAAAATACTGTTTCATTCTTGTAGTAAAAATACTGCAACCATATAATATCATTTTGTTAATAGGACTAAAGGCTATAATTTATTTGTATTGAATTGATTTGTCTAAAATTTAATACCAAGCACAAGAGGAATATTAAATTATGCATAACATAGTTTTGTGACTAATTCCTTGTCTACTTCCTATCCTTAATATATTAATGGTAATGCAACTGCAATTTACCAAACGCCACTTGGTGAAGCAATGATTGACTCTTAGGCATGTACCTTAACAGCACAGAACAGTGACCATGCGCACACTACACATACAGCATGCTTAAGAGTTAGTTGTCCTTGTTCTAGATTGTGGGGCTCTAAATTTATATTTAATGCCACTGTTGTCATTTCAAAAAATTCTTCCATTTTTTTTAGACCTGTCAGAATTTGAAATTTGCAGAAGCTCTTAAGCATAATAGCAGGCTATATTCTAAGTGACAAGGAAGTTATTTATTTTCGGTTTATAGCCCAAATATTTACAGCAGAAAACAATTCATTTTGAGTTCCTCAGAAGCAAGAGCTCTGGATGTCCAGTATTTTGTCATAAAAATGTATTTCCTATTTAATTGAGGAGAATCATTTATTTGATGGTTTTATCTGTTTTGTTTGTAGAAACAATTTGGTCATGTTACTATGTACGAATAAAAAAAGACTTATTCAGCATTGCACTTAGCACCCTTTCTCGGAAGGGGCTCTGGGGTAGCTCAGGCTGAGGGTCAGGCTCTTTAGTGGTAATTTTATGTCGGCACAGTTCAAGCCTTTATCTCTGATTACCTCAAGATCTCCAATGTGGTTTGGAAACCATATAAAGTTGTAGGCTCTCTTATTCCACCCCATCCTCAACACCCCATCATTGAAGGAAATGGACACTGCCCACTGCCTAAACATGAGTCCAGTTATTGCTTGGTACATTGAGGTAACCCTGAGATCAGAGATTATAAAGGCAGTGTTATAAAACAAAAACAACTATTTCTAGCATGGGTGTGTCTGGTGAGAGGTTTGGAACCCTCTAATTAACTTGAACTTTTGCCACATACAGTTTCAAATTATTACTTTGGGTTCATATTTTGAATTCTATGCCTTTATTGGAAAAGGAGCGGTTTATAACATATTTGTTGATTACACTGTCAAGGGGCCATTATCACATAGAAGTGCAGAATGGGCAGAAAAATAATAAAGTTTTAAGTTGTAATGGATGACTTTAGGCCTGCCTTTCACCCAACAATCAGCTACATTATAGTATGTAAGGCACTGATAATAAACTTTGCCTGCAATGGGGCTACAAGCATCTATGCTTGTTGATGCATTAAACATAACTTACAATCAAGATTTCATGTCATGAAGACAAAATTGGCCAAATATATTTAATTTTTTCCCAATGATGGGTTCTTCCAAGAAAAAGAGATCAATTGCACACACTTGTGTAGGTATTTCATTTAATTATTATTTAACACCAATGTGTGGAATACAGGAATTAGATGCAGTAAAGCCTGCCTAAAATAGAACCCAATTAAGATTAAATTTTGTGGAATGGAATCAACTGAACACTCAAAGTTTTCCCTCCATACAATAAATGCAGGAACATGCTATTGTAGACTTTTGCCTACATTATCTACTGCTGTCAACTGGCTTGAGTGTATGATAACAGTAACAGCTTGGAGGTATTGTATCACCTAGCGGCATAAATTGAAACCATTTTGAAAAAAAGGTTTTGTTCGGAATCTCAAAGTTCATGACTTGCCCTTCATTCTTCTTTAAGAGGATCTTCTCTCAAAATTTGAACTCATTAAAATTTCTTGTGGCCTTGAAGAGTTTTATATCTTCACTGATGTTATGGTTGGTTGTCCAAAAATGGTCGGCTACTACTGATTTGTCTGACTGTTTCTAATGTTCTTAAAGTGTTCTTTTTGTCTAATTTTTAAATTCCTCCTAGTTTTTCCTATGTAGATCTTATCACGATCTAATCATTTAATTTATTCAGTCGACTCCATTCCATAAAATTTAATCTTAAATTTGTTTCCACTGTATTAAGTTCCTTTTTCATGAAATATTGGAACCCAATTGTTTCAGTATTTTTTTTTTTTTTCTGCTTTCACAGGTTTCCATTTTACAAAAGGTTGTATTAATAAAACAAAATACAATAAAATGTAATTGCATAGAGTTACAATGAAGGAGTAATGTCATTCTTTAGAAGAAAACATTCAAAAGAAAATGTTTCCTTTTAAAAATGGTTTTTAAAACTTTTATGCAAGTACACTTGTGCTCAAAATTAATACTATTCACTTTAAAAATTTAGCATATGTGTATGTATTACCTATATAATTATCTGTCTTAGTCAGGTTATATATGAAAATGACCCCTGAAATCATTGTTTTCACGTTAGTCAGTTTTCCGGTGTAGAACATTATTGAGATAAGTAATAGCTCTGTTCCGAGATTTATTTTCCATTTACCCAGGTTTCTGGTATATATGGGGCCCAGTTGAGACAGGCTTTACGCACTATTAGTGGTTCATTCTAATCTGTAAATACTTTTTTTTTTTCTTGTCAAACTGGGCCTGTGTTAGAGAAAGCCTAGAAATCGAGTATTTTTATTTTTGATCTAATTTCACTAAAAAAATCTCAGCTCAGTGTAACATCAATGTCATAATGACCTTTTTTGAGTCACACTTTTGTTTTTCTTTACTTTCTTCTTTATAGCAACAATGTTTGTAATGTGTTTTTTTGTCCTATAAGTAAAGTATGATTATATAAATTTATCAATAGTAAAAATTAAATGTAAGGTAAGATCATACATTTTTTCCCACACTTGCCCCCCCTAATATTTTTAGCTGGACACACCCATGGTTACTAAGACTGCAATAGCAGGGTTATAATTTACACTTGAAAACTATGATCTTCTAGTATTCAAATACTCAAAGATTTTCCTTTAAATAGAACTATATATCACTTTTATCCCCCCCCCCCCAGTATATAGCATGTACGTTACTGCAGCTAGCAATTTTAGCTTCACAGAATATCAGTCCTAATAAAATTGTATACAGTATCTCTGTATTATCACATTTGTTGCAAACAAGCTCAAGAAATATACTCATGTAGTCAAGAATAAAAGCAGTAATGAAAGTAAAAGTGTGTTTGAACATGTTTATAAAATAAAAAAAAAATATTGTCTTAACTCTCATGTCATTGCTTGTCACAAATACCATTTGAGATGATAGCACTGATTAGAAGTGAAATGTAAAACTGTGTTTAAAATATGCAGGTTTGAACATAAATTACAGGGTGAGCAATGTATATCTCTGTCAAAGGCTTCTGTGGTTGTATCCATATTACTCAAGTTTTCTAGATGCTGTTGATTTTCCTCTTAGGCATCCTAAAGGGTAGATACACCATGTGCACACTTTCAAATCCTGTTGTTTACCCAAGTTTCCGACCCCATTCTGTTTATTTTGTTGCAACACCATTGCATGTCTTGAGAGGATACTTATTTTTAAACTTTTAGGTTAAAAAACTTTTCCATTAGTCTGAAGTTGAAAGTGTGACAATGGTAAATCATTCCAGTTACTCTTACATTGAGTTCAATTCAATTCAGATTATTGGCTGTAGATTCGTTACAAAATTCTTACTTTGTCAGTATGAGAATGTCAAAAAGACAAAAGCAATAAATTTAGATTACAAAATATTTACCTAAATATCACGCATTAATATTTACAATTCATTAAGATTATACAAGCATTTATGAATAAGGATTTTTTTCAGATGGCATATAAAAATGGGACCAGATAATTTAATCTTGCTGGTAATTTATTGTATAAATTGATTATCGGTACATTGGCATTATTTCTTTCTTTTTTTCTTTTTCTTTTTTTTTTTTCGTGTTATATTTATGATAATCTAGTTTTCTTTGAGTATTGTAAGAGTGAACTTCATTATTCTTGGTTAATTGCTTATCATTAGCAGGCAGAACAACACGATTCACATATACAATGACAATGAGTATAAGATTAACATTTGATTCTGAATAAAGGTTTCTTTACAGGATTCATTTGGTTTTAGATTGTATGTTATTTTTAAATTTTTTTTATTGCAAAATAAATACTCTGTTTACATGTATTATGACTGCACCACCCCATAGTTGAATTCCATATAATATATGTGGATAAATAACTCCATAATATATTCATTTTAAGTACCTTTTTAGTAATATTGTTTAAAAATACCTTAATAAGTAAAATTATTTATTAATTAGACTACGTAAAGTGCCTATATGTTTTCCCATATTAATTTGCTATCTACATTACAAAGAATCTATATTCCCACACTTCTTCTATGTTATTATTTTCAATTTGAATATAAAGTTTCTCTTGTAACAATTTATTTCCTAAAAAATGCATTGTTTTGATTTTACTTATATTACATTTCAAATTATTAACTATAAAAAATTAAAAACACTTCATTGCATTATTCATATTTATTTTTTAATTATTGATTTCCTTTCCCCAGCATAATAAAGAAGTATTGTTAGCATAGGAAATAACTTCTGTTTTGTTCATTTGACTTATGCCATTTATATATAAGATAAACAATAGAGGTTCTAAAACAGTTCCTTGTGGAATGTGAAACATGCAACTGTTTGAACTAGAAACTACAAATAAAGATAATCACTGTGTTAGAGCTATTTTGAAAGCTTTGAGCTTTGGGAAAATGATTTTTAAGTTGATCTCTGATAGTTAATTTTGATAAATTCATCAATTTTGCATATTACTTTTCAGGTCACGAGCTATGCAACTCTACCAAGAAGCAAGAAGCCCAGCAAGAAGAAGATTCAGTGAAGCCTCCTTTTAGTGAGTTTGGTGGTCTTCAGTCAGCACTGCCCTGCACAACGTAGGCAGGAACAAAGTTGCATCACACTGAGCAGCGGTGAAATGTTGCCAAATACTGCAGCTGCACTGAGCTGGTAATGAAGCACAAATGGCGGTTACTCTAAGTTTTTGGCTTTTTTTTCATGTTTCTCCTCAAACACTCTGGCAATCATGCACTTTCTTTAAATAAGAATGATGCTTTGATGTTACATTAGTGAAAGAAAGCTCATTTCATAACTGTTTTTTTACAAAATTAATATACAAACAATTATGAAATGTATCTTTCAAGTACTGAAACTTGTTTAATGCTCAGTTTGAACACAGTAGAGGCATTTTAAGCTGATGACAAAAGTAAAACAACGGAAATCTGAGGGTGAATGTAAAGTAGGTCCATTATGCTTGTTTGTCTCATTCTTGCCACATTTCTTTCCAATTTTTATGTTTTTGTAAAGGGTTATTTTGTTGCTCTGGCATGCATAGAGTTGTACCTCACTTTAGTGAAGTTTTCAGGTGCAGTACCACTCCTAAGAAGTCTTAAAATTTGATATTTTTGACATTGTGACAATAATGTACAATATTGCAGAGCTTGAGCTTTGAAAGTTATAATGTTTAAAACATATTTCTGATTAGTGAGCACTTAGATATTATGACATTTTAAATTCTCCAAAATACAAGGATACAAATACAATGAAACATTTTGTATTTATAGACCAATGCTTTATGCAAAGCTTGCAATACTAAAATGCGATAGTTTTATAACTAAAATTGTTTAAAGTTGTCACATTTTCATAAAATTTGTTTATGTAGATATTTAAGCCCTGATTGTTTTACTCTTGAGTGGAGTGAAAGATTTTTTATTAAATTTAAATGTGTTTTAAAGGCCTGGGTTTTGATAATTGTTCTTTTATACTAGCCATGTATAGACAGTAAATTAGAAAGTTGAATCAGATTTGAAAGATTCAATTCTAAGGCCAGAAATCATGTATCTTCAGTATGGAGAATTTGGCTTAACTTTTCAACTTAGTTGTCGGCATGGATGATGCAACTTCAGGGCCATTGAGAGTTATGACTGACCCCATGGCTTAAATTAAGAGTCCCTTAACATTACAATCATTAACAATCAGTTACTGACTTCATTGTGCAGGCATGTTTTGCTAAGTTAACAATACCATGCAACTGTCTTGCAATTTGATGTAGTGAATGCTTTCCTACTTAAGTTCATATTAAGATAGTTTTCTTTCATATTTTAAAAGGATGTATTATTTTCTGACCATAAATAGGTTTAAGACAATGCACATGTGAAAATAAAAGAAATCTACAGCTTTTTCTAATTGTATTAGATTTTTAAACATATACTCCGAGCATAAAAAGAGCACAGAAGATTTGAGTAAACTATGTCAAATCATTCTTAAAATATAAGTAACTATCAGTTTTGATATGGTAATTGGTAACAATTTTATAAGCTATGGATTATTGTATTGCTGAGATGTTTAATTTCACCTAAGTATACAAATATAAAGAAAATGTTGTGCAGACATTTGTCTTTGTAGTTTAATGTTGTTTAACCTAGTCGGTCATATCAAACAAAGAATGAAATCGGTGAAATTATGCTCAAATAAGCATGGGGTCCATGGAATTTAAGTTATTTGACATTGATCTTCTCAGGATAAGGGAAAACCCCCCAAAAAACTTATTCAGATAACTCGCCCTAACCAAGATTTGAACTCAGGACTTTTTGAATGACATTTCATAATTTTAATTAGATTATGAGAAAACAAATTTTTGGTTTCTATGTTATTGCATTTTTAAACTTCTTTGATTTAAGTTATAGAAATTTCAGCAGAACTATTTTATATTTTTCAACTACTGCACAGCAATTCTAATTACATAATTCCTGATGCTTTTCTGAAAATTTCAAGTTGTAAACTGTGTTACAAGGAGCATTTTGAAAAGTATAAAATGTGAAAAAAATGGTGTTTAAAGTTCAATGCTGTGCTTTATATAAATGGTAAAATGTCAGTTAAGTACCATTTGTGGCTTTAAAATTTATATTAAAAAACCAATTGTGTAGCATAAAAGTACAAATCTTAAGCACAATAAAAAGAATGCATTGCCATAAACTGACAGTTCCTCAATAAGTTCTTTTCTTCTTTCAAGTTGAAAATAAAATCACAACTTTTTATCAGTTTTTCAATATTTAAATAGTTATACTAGCTTCGATAGGGCCCCTTGAGGCCTGGACCCTAAAGACTCGTTCTGGCTTCTAACTCTTTCAATGGGCCTGAATTGCTTAATTAGATGTTTTCTACATACACGGTACCAGGTTCAACCCTAGCCCAGGACTATCATATTTAAGTTGAACTTAGAAAATGAGCATTTGTACCTGAATAAAAACAAAACATTAAACTATGTGCATGTACATGACACATCATCTCTATATTCTCTCTTGGCGCAATGCTAGCATAGGTTCATCCACACATAATTACAACCCTGGATATATAAACTATTTTTTATCTTCAAAATGGATTTCAATTTAATATTCTAATTTAAGCATTTCAAGGGTTAAAAAACACTCAAACTGACTTAATATCCTGAATTTATAACTCAGTATGACAAGAATCAATGGGCTTCTAATTTTGATACTTTCTTGAGAACCTCCCATAATTAAGAACAATTACAGAAGAAGAATTCAGTTGAGATTATTAGTTATAGATTATAGAAGCACAAAACCCTGAATGTATAAAAAGTACAAAGCAATGTATTCAATACTATTAGGTACTCTCAATATGAAAATGTGTCAATATATAATCCCTCAACTATTTTTAGGCATTAAAAGTAACTTTGTTTTCAATTACAATACAATATTTATACAATGAACCTCACTTACACTTTCACTTCTTTGTTTTTGCAGTTACATGTTCACTTTTTAGACACTAAGCAGTGTTCATTTAACTCAGTTATAGGTTTTTTGGCTGTACATTTTCTCAATAATGTCACTTTTTGGTCCTCATGTGTGCATACTATTGATTTCCATTCCTTTCTGTTTAGGATAAAACAATTAGGCATGTTGGGCATTGCATCAATGTTTTAAATGCATTATTGCTGTGTAAGTGTTAACAATAACAAAGGAAATCTGACAATATTTTTAACCAGTATAAAGCATCAATATTGTGGACCTTTTTTGTTTGTTTTCCTTTTGAATTATGAATAACAGTACTGGTATGCGTGTAAGAACCATGACCATTATATTATATTTAGTATGTATGTATGTTTTAATATAGATCATATATAAGTGGTTTGAATGAATCTATTAAAATATTTCACTCTAATTGTCACCGGTGAAGAATCAACATCCCCTGAGGAGCCCAGCAAAACCATTAGCAAACCAGATGAATTTTTCATCTGTTAGACTGTGGCTTACAAGGTTGGAGTCTACATTCTATTTAAACAGTTTCTGTTCCATAAGAGAATACACTTTTAGATTTTATCATTTTTTTAGTGTTTTAATCATCTCCCTTTAAAAATGAATATCTTAGGCTATAGGTACTTTTTACAAATAAAAGTAGTTTTATAAAGACTGTTTAGTTCATGAATTAGTGATTAATCTATATATGAATATCATAAATTTCAACAAATCAGCTGCATACCACTACAATTTTACAATTTGTATATTATTACTTTCATTTATTGCAGCTAAGTGGAATTTTTTCTATACAAATTCATCAGAACAACATACAGAAACATCTCATAACTTGTTTCCAAACTTTGAGTGTATTAGGCTATCTTATTCCAGTTTTCAATTATACATTTGTTACCAAAGAGTTTACTGGAAAAACAAATCATATAAGGTAAAGTGAAGAAAGGATTTTAGAACTGAATTTACTAAAATGTTGCAAATTTAACTTTTTCAAAATGGGAAGCACATTATTCTTTTAGAAGAAATCTTATCCCAATTTCCTGTATGGTCTCAGAAGCTCAACCTCAGTTCAGCCACCCAGATACTTTTATGAAACAAATACAGCTTTTGGTGTCTTCTAAGGAGTGGCTCTGCTTATTCAGAACATAAATGGTCACACAATACATGACAGTTTAATGATTTTAAAAATAAATTCTATTTAAAGTGCTTGCTTGTTAGTTGTTGTCAGGTTGCACTGTGTTGAAATATAAGAAAACTTTTGTATATAATACATGTATTGCTTTGTGAAACAGAATATTGTTGAGAGCATGGACTGCAGTCATACAATGGCTTTAGCTAAGAAATGACATGTATATATTATTTTGTGATGTTACCAATAGTGTACTTTATTAACTATGTTGAAAATGTTTACAACTTTATTTACGCTTTTCCATCGCACAGTTCTCTTTCTTTGCTTTCATGTATTTACATGCTTATATATATATATAAGAATGGGGAGCAAAAATTCTTGCATAAAAATGAAATAAACATAAGTCTGGGTGTAGTTTCACTTGCTCATGAGAGTTATTATGTCTCTACCAATAGAATTCAGGCAAATTTTAATTGATAGTTTTAATGAATGCAGCAAGCATTTAAATTCAAGGGATCATGATAAAAATTTGTGCCTTTATAGCACTAAAAGTATTTATTTGAAGCTCACTAACTGATAATGTAAATACTAATAAATATATTGCTTCTGTTCCTGCTATTCATAAGATTCTGCTCTCTCTTTGATGGTTGAATTTTTTTTTTCTTTTTTTTTTTCAAATTATCTATCCAATAAACAAATATTTAGAATTCTATGATTAAAATGCTTTTTTATATTTATGCAGATGTCTATACTATTATAATTTTAGTCTAATTAAAATAGGTGAACAGAGGTAAGCTACTAAATAAGCAGTAATAATAAAGATCTCTTTGACGAAAGTAGATCCACATAATCATATACAGTTAACTCTGAGCTATGAGAAAAATGTTCCAATTACTGGTGTAGCTATACTAAAATCTGCATTGTTACAGTAGTAAAATGATGTGCTTTTGTCGTTATTGTTGATAGAGCCTCTTTTTGCATAGTAAATGAAACTTTTAAACTATTTACTGACAGAGCATGAGAAGAACAAATATATTTTAGTGAGAATCAGGATTTTGAAATGCCAGAATGTGATAAAATGACAAGATTAAAGTCATACATTGTACGGAATGCAGGGGCTAATCAAATATAAATTTTGACTGAGGTACATAAGAGCTTCTAGGTAAACTAAAGTAACAGAATATATATTGATCTTCATGAAAAAAAGCATGCAGCTTTGTAAATAAGAGGGGCCTTCTATATACCTGCTAAGGAGCACCAATACAACTCCGTGTAAAAAATATAAAGCCAAAAGAATAAACAAAAAATCCTCTAGTTTCAAAAATAGGCAGTAATATTCATTTATATTTTCTCTAAAAGAATCTCCTATCATGGTTAGATGAGCAGCTGGTGTTCAAATTCTGGCAATGGCATTGAATTTTTCAATTGATTTATATTTCCATCTTTAGCAGCTAATGTTATTGTTGTTTTCTTCTTCTTTTTCTTCTTCTTCTTCTACTACTACTACTACTACTTCTCAAATAGGAATTTTAAGGTACCTACATTTTAATATGAAGGTTTTGTTATTATCTATATTACATGCTTAAGGTGAAATGTACTGTTAGAATATTTTTTTAAGTGAAGTGTTATTATTTCTTTCTGCTCACTATGAGCAGTTCCTGGAGGATGAAATGTCTGCACACTTTTTCTTGAGCCCTTGAACTCATAGTGCTATAAATGGTCCCAGTCAAGAGGGCATGTGCTTTGCCAAAGAAAGAACTGAGTACTGTTGTCCATGCTCAAGTGTTACCATTTGGCATTTAACTGTTAGCTTATATCAATTTACCTTGTTTTTAGCCAGTTCAACAGCAATTTTAATTCCCAAATGACTGAAGTAGATCCATGACATTACGCTTAAAGTGCAGTTAAAATTTTTGTCAGTAAACCTAAATCATAGCGGTTAATTTGCTGAATATCCAGAACATAACTTCACAGTAGCTTATTCATTCAACTGTTGGTTAACCTGGAAAAACCAAAGTTAGAAACTGCCTTTTTCTGCTTTCTATTCATAGTTTAAGGTATGCCTGTGTAAAAGACATAAAAGCCTCTGTTCTTATTTACAGCAACAATGCTATCCGAGAGCTCAAGAAAAGTGTGAGACTGATATTCACTATACTAATGAGAAGTTAGTACATTGAATTTAAAGCTTCAGCTTGCTAAATGGAGCCTCCATAATTTCTCTAAATTATATTATACATTGCATTAAATAATTTTGAGCAGAGGGAGGCATAATCTATTAAGTTAATTTTCTACCAACTATTATCAGTATTGGCAAACTATAAATTTAGTTGAAAAGATCATAACACTCGCAGATTTACCTACAAGTGTTAGTGTTGTTGGAAAAAGTACATTTTCACTTAAAATTATATGATTTAAATGAAATTATAATCACAGTTGAAAATGGAGAAAATGACTGGCATTTCTTTAATTTGTACTTCTAACTTCTTCGAACTCTTTGTGTTGTCTTGTTTTCTTTGTATACATGTTCCTGCATAGTTCTTTAATGTAGTATTGTTTTAATTGTCTGTGCTTCTTCTCCCTGGCCTAGGGTTCCAATGTTGTTGGTGCCTGTGTCCATTTATATTTCTGCAATTTTCTTGAGTTAGTTTAATGCCAGTATTTGATATTTAAGAGTTTAAAAGCATTGAGTCAACAGCATTATTAACAGTAACATGTTTAATGCTTATTCTTCTTCACATGGTACTATAGGCAGTGACACTAGTCATACCTGAAATTAAATAGTTGGGAAAGGATATTTAGGAATGAAATGTTTCAGGTCTAAGTTAAGCCATTCGATAGTTATGTAAACTGAGAAAACCCTGGATAAAAATTCAGTCGGCAAAGATGGTCCTGTCAGAATTTGAACTGGAGTCACATGTCTGTCTCCTAAACACCTTGATTACTTATGCAATTACAGAATTATTATATTACCTCTATTTAGTTACATGTATGCTGCATTTCTGTCAAGTACTCCATTTAGCAAAAATGCAAATTTATACAGAAAATTCTTTCTCTGTGTTGATTGTTAACTTTTTATAAGTTAAAGTTCATGAGCTCTAATGGGCCATTCAACTAAAAATAAAAAAATAAGATAAAATTGATATCAGATATAATTTATGAACTGTTTGGATGGTAGCACTACTCACCTTACTCTGCATATAATATATTCATTACATATATAGACATGTTCAAACCTCATAAAAAGTTCTGTTTGCTGAAAACTTTGCCTATTATTGAAACTAGACAAGATCTAACAAAATCTTTTGTGGAATGAAAGAAAATATTTTGAGAAAGTTGACAATGCATATGCACCACTAGACATTCGTATATCCATTTTATTCTGAGAAAATTATTAAAATTAGGTAAATGGTTTTAAAATGCAATTGAAACAGCTGAGATTGTTATTGGCCTCATTAATTGAATGGAATACTTGAAAAATATATGCATCTCTCTAAGAGATATTCGTTTTCTTAATTCCACTGTCACTTTGCTATTTTTACTTTTTTCTTGATACCATTCCCACTCTCTTAGGTATTAGCCTTTCAAATGAAATGCAGAAAATGTAGGAATGATTTGAGTATCAGTAAGAATAGTTTTATGTAGAGAATGTTTTAAATATGTTGAGCATTAGAATGTGTATTAGAATATGTCTTTGTTCACTGGGAAAAGTTAAGATACTGGAAAGAATCAATATGATCATAAATAGTATAGAGTCAGCAGGAAGATCAAAGATTAAATAATATGGAAACATTAGAATGAAAATCAAACATGTTGCATTTACAGTAATGAAACAATAGTAAGCAGATAAAAATGTTATTAATGGTATTTTTCACTTCCGATCGTCTTCCTATATTATCTTTTTGTATCCCAAGAACCAGAATATTTCAGATACATTCTCTTTTGTGGGAAAAAATGTTTTGAGTATATTACATTTTCCTATTTATTTATTTATTTATTTATTTTTGTATATCAGTAATCACCACAATGCCAAGCTGCATACTGCTACTACTGTATCTCAAATAATTTTATATTTTGTTTTGTCGTTTTCATTTGTTCTAGTTAGCAGAAATATTCATTCACTGTTAGCAGGTTGAAAGGAGTTAAAATCTTTGATTGACAACTTCAGAATCAATTAGTAATAGGGGCAGAAATTTGCATAATTTAATTGTAAGGTGAAACTCTGTAATAAGTATACATATTTGCATTCACCTTTTCTCTTTCTCCTAATCATACAACTTCTTTGTAGTCATGGGTGGTTTTATATTTGATGGCAAGAAATATATATATGCAAGCTTTGTTGGATGCTGGGTTCTCTACTTCTTCGTCAATAGGTTTTGATCATCTTTGTAAATGAAGCTAATAACATTGAAAATAAATCTTGAATTTACATACCTTGGAGCAGCATGCATTCCTATAGCTGATGGAAAAAAAAAGAAATAATACATTGTCAATGCAACTGCACCCATTACTACCATAACCGTTGCATGTTGTAGCATGGCCTCATTTATTCAGCATCTCAGATGTTAAGTTTGCATTTGAAACACACATCATAATTTTCCTTACTTCAGTGACCATAGATATCATACATGATACTTCAGGTTTTGGATTTTTTTCTTGTTCATTGAACAAGTCAAAGTAATGACTGCTGGTGGTATCATGTTTGATACATTCTGTACTGCATGCTGATAATTTTTTCTATCTCTGTGTGTATTGATGAATAAATTAAAAAACCTCAAAACTTGATGTAGTCCCAGGGTATTATATACGAAACCACCCCTAAAAGCCATGTGGATCTCCCTTCAAAGTAAAGTATAAGTTTGATCTCTTGAACACCTATGTTGTTTTGGTCATTAATAATGCATATTAATTCATAGCATAAAATTATAACTGTCTAAACCTCATGTTGACCCCCAAAAAATATTATTTAAGATGTTTTCTTTGTATTCAGATTTATCATATTTTGATCCTTAGGAACATATTAAGCATAAAAATATAAATACAACTTGATCTCAGGACTCTAGAGAATAAAGCAAATGCTGAAAACTAGACCATATACATACTGGCAGGCATATGCCATTCCATTTATTTTGTTTCAATAAAACGATTACCTAAACACAAACTTTTCTCATTAATGGCATATCACAAATAAAAATCTGACGTGTCCCATTCACATAACTTTCTCTGCTCATTCTGCAAAAACGCTATTCTTACAAAAGAGATTCTTTTATCTGCATATGCTAATTGAAATAAGCATTAGCAGAAATGGTCTTACTACTTGATTCCTTATAAGCAGAAGGGAAATATAGCTATAGCATTAGTCATATCTTTTAAAATTGGGTCACTATGTGAACAATTAAAGTTTGGTTCACTTTGCAAGGCCAACAGTAAACAAAAGCGAGTTGAAAGGAAAGGTAACCCTGTTTGAATAAAGTTATGTAGTTTAAACTTGAAACCAATAACAAGGAATATCTTGAAAATAGTCAACCCTGCAACAAAAATGCATATTACATAAACCGTTTGTTTTAATGAGATGTACATTTTTTGAGCAATAAGTTTTTATCTATTTCATATGGTTTGCTAGTTATGTAAAATTCATCCAGAATAAACAGGTTTTCAGAAGTTATTCCCAGAAAATTCAAGATATACATTTTATTTGTGATGTAAAAATAAATATATATATGTGTGTGTAATGTATGGTATTTTGAACTAAATTATTAGTCATTTTTGAGAAAAACAAAATTTTCAAAAATGTTTGGGGAATTTTCTTGAAAATCCACATGTTGCATGTTTCGGAGATAATAAACCTAAATACTGAATTTGATATTTAACAGTCTCATAGCTTTTGATCTAGGCATCCACAGACTCACACAGGCCTTTTTCTAAAAATTATTTTTTTTAACTAAGGAGACCTCATAACATACATTTTCAGGGAAATCTTGGAATAGAATTTTTGGTGGAATAAAATAACTTCTCCATACACTATGTATATAGTAGAGAAAGTAAAAATAGGTCCCAATAATTCATTGTTTCTTGCATAAACACTTTGAATACATGGCTAAGCACAAGGTCGCAGGTACATGTCACTCATTATACTTTATAATATGGCCACTCATCACTTTTAGTAGTCAACAACAGCAGGAACCAGTGACTCCTTTGATAATACTACAAAATTTGCAGCTGCTATGATGCCATTAATAACAGACACTATATTAAGTAATAATTACTGAGCATTTTTTTCATTTTTTTTTTTTTTTTTTTTTTGTATCTGCATGTCAAACATGCATGGTAGTATTAAGTAAACATTGTTCATAATGAATTCCTTTTACTACTTTTTCTTATTTTTCGCTCAGTTTGGTTGACAGTACTGCTGAAACAAATATCTAAATATGCCTCATCTTCCTCTCCTGGATACAATTCTCCATAAAGCTAGCACTGAACAAATCTTGCTTGTGTGGTATAGATCCTATAAAATACTTCACATAATTACATTAAAGTAGACTCACGATTAACTGTGCCAATTGGGACTGAGACTACCCTGGACATAGAAAAACTTGATAATATAGAAGTGATGTAAGGTAGTAAATTATGAAAAAAGACTGTAAACTCTAAAGTAACTGTTTATTGCAACATAATTCCTTAAAAATACATTTAATACTGATATCATATAGATTACATTTAAGATAAGCATATTACAATATTAACTAGAAAATTACTTTTTAAAAAAGCCGTGCATAGTTTTTTTAAATAACCTCTTGCCTCTCTTGGACACTACAATTCAAACCAATGTTATAGGGATGATAGATCAAGTGACTTAGATTCGATTGGCTGTTTAGTAAAGCAGTTCAATCATATGCTGCCTCCCAGATTTCAATATTTTTGGGGACGATAACATCAATAATAGCATTGCCAATAGCTCTATTGTTGATCTTTTTACACCAATCAAGGGTGTCTTCATTCATTGATGTCATATGGTACCATTTAATTTTGTTGAATATGCCTAAGCACTGCACTAATACAAATATGTTTATTTTCTAACAACTCCTCAGTTAACCAGAAGCCTTTCTTAATTGGGACTCTGTTAATTACAAGTCTACTGCATTTATGATAAGGAGAAGTAGATTAGCCAGCAAACAGTTAACAGATAGAGGGAGCCTTGTATGGAGCAATTTTAAATGTTCATTGAAATAATTGTAAAAATATTTGGTATAACTATTAACACCTTCTATTTCTATTTCTAAATATGTGCAAGTCCTTAAAATCAGAGCCTTTGTGTTTTATATGGCTGTTGCAGCTGAGGTTCTTGGCAAGAGATGAGTTTTGCTGGTAATTACAAAACAATGCTATTATATTGCTACTGTGTTACCCTTATTGATCCATAGGAGAAAATGTATCTGCTGAAGCATAATTTATGTTTGAGAAAAATGATAGTTTCTTGCAGTTCTGCAGTATAAATGAGACTGAATTACTATGATTTACTGTTTTTACACAATTTGCACTGTAAATGTATTTTAATTAGCAACTGTAATTCTAACATAATATTTAATATAAAAGTAAGAGTAATAATAAAAACTCTCAATAAGAAGATCTGCTTAGAAGTGTATATAATATAAGTTGCCATTTCAATCAGTAATCAGCTATAAATTACAATTAGCTGCAGCACGTTATCACTGAACTAGTCTGATAGACATGTAAATATATGACTACAAGCCACTTTACAAGTTTGTAGGCAAGACATATATGTGATATTATCAATGTCATGTAAGATAAATTACAGTTTTAAGTGACTAGAAAAAAAAATAATTTTACACAATTTTGAAGCATGTGATGAACAGTAAAGCTGTTTAAGTTTAAATGAATGGGGGTGTTAAGTTTGTTATATTGAATAATTATATCTCTGGTTGAAATTTGTGGTGAACGTTGGCAGTTGTTATTTGCTGTCATTTTATTGTGTGTTTAAGGCAGGCATCCTGAATATGTTGTAGATGTATGTATGTGTGTGAAAGAATTGTTGTGAAACTGTAAATGACATTTCTTCCTCCTCGCAAGAGGTTTTGTTTGTTTTCATGAACTTTTATAAGCTTAATTATTATTATTTTATTACCTGGATATCCCACAATAAAAAGCATCACACAGAAATTGGGAGTAGTTTTGTATTATTAAATTTTACTTAAGTGAACATTATAATAATGTATGAAAATCAGGCATTTGCTGTTAGTTTTCACATATTATTATAACACCATCCTTTTTCAGCATTCATGGAATGGGTTCATTTTGCTCAGTATAAATGCTATATATACCAAGTCTCTCATAAGTAACTGGAAATTTGAAAAATTAACTGATTTTAATTATTTTTAGATATGTTGTACATTATTGAATTGGTAATGCTTCTTCTATATTTATATTACACTAGGTATGCTATTTTATTATTAGAACCAGCTAAAACATTCAATGCATAGCCGGAATTTGAACACAGTTGTTTGCCTAGTGTAAAAACATATATAAATCAGTAGGGAGATTGAATGTCATACTGGCATGCTGTCGCAGTAGCTCAATGGTTAGAGCAACTGCATGGAGAGCAGAAGAACTATGTTCAAATCCCGGCTGTGGCATTGAATTTTTCAGCTGGTTCTAATAATGTTGTACATGTTTATTAACAAATGAGAGGCAAGGGGTGGAGACAAGCAGCATTCCAGAAACTGACGGCAAACCATAGCAGCATTTACTAAAAGAAGAAGCAAACTAAATATAGAAAAAGAGATAGGACAAAAAGGAAACAAAAACATGGAAAAAGAAAGCATATACCAACTCCAGCATCACCAGAAAAGAGCAGCGCCAGCACCCACGCCAATTGGCGGGCAAATAGCCAACCAGAAGTGAGGGGGCAGGGCAACCTCCACCGCACTGCCACTGCATAAGCGAGAGCAAATAAGCAGCCACTGCACAAGAGCCCAGAAGAAGCTCACGGCAAGATGAGCAAAACGTCGGCAATCCCATCAAGATAATGTGGCCTTCTCTGGAAGCTAAGAAGAAACACACACACACCCACAAACCTTTTTCTAAAACCTTTTTAATTCAGGCAAATTTTGCATTTCTGGCAAATTTAGATATTGAATTTTAGGGTGGAATGGAATACCTTTGCTACCTATCACCTAGGTGGTAGAGGAAGTAAAATATACTTTCAAAGTTTGATATATATAGCTCATTAAATAATAATAATAATAATAATAAAAATAAATATTTTGGGTGCACTGCATATGTTAGCTTTCAATATATGGTAGAAAGTCAAAACAATTGGAAAAAAAACTAGATATTTGTATTTGAACAGATAGCCATAATGTGGCAATAAACTACTAACCTATCCAGACCATGATTACTATGGGAATCATGGTACTTAACAGGACAAATTGCTACAGTAGCTCTTAGAATCAAAGTCAAAATTGCCAGCATTGATAGCTAGATATGCTGACCACCAAGCCTGGAATTGGCCGAAGCATAGGTAAATCACTGAAGCTACGTCGACACATGAATTGCATATGTTAGTTGATGCTTTCAGTCATACTGACAAACTGCTCTTCAGCTGATTTGCATTACTGTATTAGCTACGTTACCTGAGCTGTGTATACAAGTCACACAAATTAACACAAAAGTGTTTGAATGATGGAAAATTTTGCAAAGTAAGGGAGACAGAAGAAGGACATGTAAGTAGACACACTGTTAGTGTACCCAACAAATAGTTGCACTTATCTCCATTCAAATGTTCTCATGAATAGAGAAGAGAAAATCTGAAAAAATAAGTAGCACATGTTGCTGGTCTTGTGAAAACTAGGCAGTGAATAAATAATACAGTAGAACCCTGGTAATTCTAGCCCCAGTATTTAGTATTTTAAGGTTCCATGTACTTCGAGTTGGTCTTAAGAAAATTAAAATTGTGCATAAAATTAGAGTAAAAGCCCATTTTTATATGTTTTCCGCCTGTATATTTTACTCACTTTTGAATGTGTTACATTTAAAAGTTTCTTTCAATTTACCGTGTACAATACAGGTAAAAGAGTCTCATTTAGAGTTTTTGCTCATAATGGACAGAAATAACCTTGGCATCAGACTGCTAATGCATTTCTATTGCAGATTGACACGTACCATTAGGTTATTTTTTTTTTATACAGTGTTTAAGGCCTGCTTTTACTACCATTGTACTGCAGGTGACCCATTAGGTTTGGAGGAATGCACTTGCTCTTTCTTTGTTGGCCCTTCACTAATTGAGACAGTGTATCACTCAGTCCTTCAGTGCATACCATCCTTTCTGAAAAAATTCAACGACAATGGTCATTAAAATACGCTTAAGTAAAAATACACATTTTACAGCAATAACAGACTACCTGTTGTCGATGGCGTGTGTCTGTACATACTATACTGTAGTGAGCCCACCATATAACCAGGTATGTACTATATCGTTTGCTTTTTTAATTTACTTTTAACCATTTGTGCTCACAAAATATTTATTCTTAATTTACCCATTGATTTAGTCCCATTTATGTATAAGCCAAGTTTTCTAATTCTAGGTAGCCTCATCTCCAATTAGCTTGAATTACTGGGGCTCTACTGTATATCTTCCTTCAAATCTATCCTCTTTGTTTGTGCATGCTAGCACAGGAGCGTAGGGAGAGAAAGGAGTTGGGGAATAAATACCCCCTGCCCTATCCCCACTGAACTCTAATTAAAGCTACTTTATACTTTCCAGCTAGAGAGAAAGTATTGTGTTCTATCATATTTTTAATACTCAATGTGTATGTGCATGTGCATTCTAGAATCCCCTAAAAATTCCTCAGAAGGCTTCTCCTACATTAGCCCTAATGAACTTATCCCGCCAAATTGCCCCTAGGGCAATCCACTTCCGAATTTTAAAATGCCTGTTGAAAATATTAACATATCTAGATTTGAAATTTGATAGATTGTCAAGAATTTGACCTCCTCCTTTAGAATCATTGGGGTTTTAGTTTAACAGATAACTCGGATATGCTATACAGCTTAGGGCTACTTTTTGCAGCCTAGGGTTCTAAAAGTTTCTAACAGACCACCATTTAGCTAAAAGTGACTTTAATGGCAGAATAACAAAAATATAATAGAAGTATCAATCACATATGGAAGTAAGTGGAATCTATACATGGAAACAGTGCCATCAAAACAGCAAAATTGCTAAGTAACAATACAAGTTATACAAGGCAATGTATATGTATTGGAATTGGTTCAAATCTAAAAGTAAATGTTTTGAGATTGAGAATGCTGATGGACACTGTTGCCAGGTGTAGGGTAAAATTCCTTTTATAGGGATATTTCAAGCCATGTAGGGATTGAGGGATGTTTTTGTAAAAGTAATGAAAGTTTTGTAAAAGCGAATAATGATGCAATGTTGGCAGTTGCAGAACACCATTATCGTTTAGCTGAACAACTTGTTTTTATTTTATAGTGCGAGAAAGAGTGATATGAAATGACAGTCATGTTAAGGTAGTGATGCTGTGACAGAAAGATAAATCCCTGGGTGAAAAGTGTGATGCTCATGAGCCACCTGTGCATAAACCTTCAAATTCTTTGCCATTAAATGAGTTTAATGTAGGGTCTGGCAGAGAAATGCTTACAGGAAATTAAATCTTTCAGTTTGCCACATTTTCAAATTCAGGAATTTTACCTTAAATGCATTCAGTTTCATCAGACTGCTTTTCTGAGACTGTTAAAATGTTTCTGCTTCAAAAGAATCTACTACCCTTCATTGATTTTATGTGTGTGGGTGTTTTTTTTTTTTTTTTTTTTGTTTGTTTTTTGCAACCTGGCATTGTTTAGGTTACAACTGATGGCCAGTCCTGTGTTCAATTTATTTATGTATTTATTCATTCTTTGAAGCATATATACATGTTATTGGACACATCAAGTTTAAAACAGAATAAATATATACCTATATATACACATACTCATAGGGAGAGAAAGGAGTTGGGACTTGAAATATCCAATAAATGCAGCCACATTAATAATATTAATGGAAAATATTTGCATGACATAAGAATACCTAGTAGACCTATATTTATTGTCATTTTTGCAAAAGCAAAGAGTTTTTATACAGCAAAAGTAAAATAGTAAACATAACACATAACATATTCGTAATTAACTGCTTAACTAAATAATTTAAAACAAATTATTAACTGATTAAAAACATCTTTTTGCCATTGAGTATATTGAAAAATGGAGCCCAGTATTTATTTGGATTTTAAATATTCTGTTGCTTTTAGCAACTTATTTGTAGTCACACCATATTGATTAGGTGCACAATATTGATTAAATTCTTCAACTGAATAAAATTGGTTAGAAAGCAAGAATTTATTTAAGTCAGCTTTGAATTTTTTAATAGACTCTATACTCTACAGACTGGATGATAAATTATAGGAGTTTTAATCTATTTTATTTAAATAACTTTTCAAATAGTTTAGTTTTATGAATAGAAATGAACAATTTATTTTTATTCCCTATTATATGAGAATGGATATCAGAACTTTTAATGAGATCATTTAGATTGGATTTAACAGATATTAAGGCTTTTAGTAGGGACATTTAAAGCAAAAGTGGATCCCAATAAAGTGATAGATGAATGGAATACTATTCCCAACTATTTCTCTGATCATGAGAAAAATGACAGTGAAATTAGAACCCTTTCAATTTTGGAGGAAAATGAATTTCAAAATTTCAATGGAAGTACACTATTTAATACACAGGTGCTTTAGCTTTAATTTTTTAGGCTTGCTACATTCAAATGCGAATGTTGAAATAATTTTCTCTATGGTTGGAAATACTAAATTCAAGAAAAGAAATAGATTGAATTCTTCAACAGTAGCAGGGACTCAAATAAAGTAGTGCCTATCCAGTAACAGGGGAAATGCTAAAGGTATTTAATAAGCATGTGTAAGCTGAATTCCGAATTCAGATCCTCCTAAGTTACTAGGCCTCTTATAAGTTCCATTGGAGGAACAGGATTTTCAAAAGTTACCCTCAGACATGAAGCGCAGACTGCTTTAGGGCATGCTTCAATATAGAAAAGGAAAATAATATATTTATTTTGTAATTTTTAAAATATGTTTAGATTTATTTTTGTGAAACGTAGCGATATTTCAGTATCGCAGCAGGTATGTTTCATATCAACCTGGCAACCTTGCTGGTGGAAGCCAGTGATGGCGGCATTCGAATAGTATGTTATAATGTAGGATGCCTAGCTTACGGAGTTACTAGAGTACCCGTCATGAATAAAGGCGGACGCGCAGTAGACAAATATCCAATGACGCCATAGTCAGTGCTTTCTAGCCAATCAGGAGTAGTGTGTTTCAGTTCATGTTAGTGGGAACTTATCCTGAACTTTTAACAGTGAAATTAAGTAATTACGAGTTATAAATCTACTCTTTTGTGTGTTAGCAAGATAGTGAATATACGTAGTTCGTTAATAGTTCTTACGATGACTGAAGCAAAAAAACGTTGCGTTCTTCACAGTCAAGCTAGAGAAATGGTATATAATGTGTTCAAGTATTTCCTGGGGAAGACAGAAAAACCATGAAGCTCACTAAACAGAACGACAGCTCTACAGCCTCACTGAAGATATATCCACTATCTACTCTTCCTCAGAAGCATAAAACTGGATTGCAAACTGTAATGTACTTACTTATTCACAATATTTTAAATCTGTGCAAAACTTGACTTTCAACACAATGTAGTTATTCACAATATTTTATTTAAATCTATGTAAATCTTGCTTTCTTACTATAGTTTGTAATTCACAGGCCTTTGTTTAAGTGTTTAAATAATTTCATTGTAATATGAATCCAATTGTTATAAATATTGCATGGTTGCGATGTGACCTAGGAGTTAAAGCGACTTAAACAAATAAAAAAAAAAAAAAAAAAAAAGGTTTTGCCGATCGTTGCAAGGAAACAGCTGAATCCTGTCAGGTGAGTGTACGCACCGTGGAAAGAATTGTAAGTGACACAAAAGCTTGTGTTCATTCAGGAGAGCTTGTTAAATTTAATTCTCCTGGAAAAGTGCATAAAAGGAACAAACCAGTGACTGAGCTTAACGATTTCGACAAGAATTTGTTGCGTCGAAAAATGTTTTCGTTGTGTGAGAATGGAAAGTTTCCTACAGCGCAGAAGCTTGACATCGAAATGAAACAAGACACGGGGTTTGAGGGCAGTGAATCTTCCATGCTGCGTATTTTAAGGAAAAGGGATTTCGTTATAGGAAATGCCGTGACGAAAGAAAGTTAGTAATGGAACGTAGCGACATCGTAGCCGCGAGAGCTGTGTTTCTCAGAACAAGGCAGTCCATCAGAAACCAATGTGACACTAAAATGTATTACCTAGATGAAACCTGGATAAACTAAAACCATACCAGATCAGCAAGCTGGCAGATGAGTGACGGGACGGGAGGTTTAAAGGTTCCTATTGGCAAAGGTGGTCGTCTAATCTTATGCCACGCTGGTTTAGCCGACACAGGTTTCATCTCGGGGAGCAAATTAGTTTTTCGCTCAAAATCTAAGGCTCCAACTAACAACCATACAGAAATGAATGCTGGTGTGTTTAAAAACTGGTTCTTGAATCAATTGCCATTTTTAGCAGCGAGATCGGTCATAGTAATGGACAATGCAAGGAAAAGATACCGTGCTCTAATACAAGGAAAGCCGATATTGTAGCTTGGCTATCCAATAGGACAATTTCATTTGCCCCGTCACAAACATGAGAAGAGCTGCTGCAGATTGTTAAATTAAATAAGCTACAAACATGTTTTGAACTGGACACCATTGCTGCGGAACTTGGACTCAGAGTAGTACGATTACCACCTTACCACTGCCAATACAATCCAATAGAATTGGTGTGGGCACAAATGAAGGAGTATATAGCAGAGAAGAATAACACCTTCAAAATTGCAGACGTGGATAGACTGACGCACGAGGCTGTAGAAGGCATTACTGCAACACAGTGGCATGACTGCGTTCAACATGCAGAAAAGCTGCAAGAAGATGATTTTTGGATAGAAATATCCAGGGATGCTGTTATGGAACCCTTCATAGTGAGTCTTCGGGATTCCGACTCTGAAGGAGAATCCAGCGAATAAGGTATATGTAAAAATAAGAACTAAAGCTTTCCTGGCGACGTGTTAATTCAAAATCTTCTCGGGCTTCTAGCCAGGTAAAAACTTGGCTTGACACCAACGTTTCGAAGAAGTGCATCTTCCTCGTCTTCAGGGTGAATTGATCAGTTCACCCTGAAGACGAGGAAGATGCACTTCTTCGAAACGTTGGTGTCAAGCCAAGTTTTTACCTGGCTAGAAGCCCGAGAAGATTTTGAATTAAGGTATATGTATTTTTTATATTGACGTGACATTTAACAACAAAGGAATGTGTTACTTTTCGGTTCGCGCCAACTGCCACGTGCTTGCGAATACCGTCCTTCACCCCTCCTTTTATCCCTCTCTAGAAAAAGTCGCAACGTAGCATTTCCCCTAACTTCCCCAACCTGCGCGTTATTTGTCAATTAACAGCTTCAATCATGACGGTTAAAGTGTATTGTATTAGATTGTGAGAAAATAAACAAGTGTTCGTTATGTGTGTTATATTTACTTTTGCGAATCGCACAGGATTTCAGTGTGAAATATGCCTTTTTGAAAATATTGAGCCAAATTAAAGAAAGTGCAAAAGCTCATAAGCGCATGTGATATACAATAGGAAGAACTTTTTAAACAGTGAATTAGTGAAGGTAAATATCAATGTTAAATTCCGCAGATTTGATCAATTACGTACATAAGAAGAAGTTGGCAATTTAAGTTATCGTTTCCGCGTAAAATCCGTGGTATATTGCGCAATCCTTTTGCGCTACATACATACAGTATCAGTAATCGCGCACACTTGCAAATGAGTGGATAGTGAAATAATAGGTTTCAGCATGTAACCCACGCTAAACTTTACCACACCCCCGCTTTTAGAACCGGTAATTCAACAGTAAGTTGCCACACCATCTAGGGCTTTGGCTTGAAGTTGGATTAGATATCTGTTCTGCGTATTGGGGCACCAATTCGTGCGGCAATGCTTTACGAATGACATTTTCAAATGACAGGTCAGTCACCTTTACTAGAGCTTTGGTACACAGAGCAGGAACTGCAGTCAGATGTACGTTATTCAAATGTTTCTGCGTTGCAGTATACAAAGCAAATATCATACTTGCTGTGATGTCAGTCACGTGTACGCTACTTCGGTTACTGTTTACATTACACTTTACTCCTAATTTTTTTGTTTTTTTGTTTTTTGTAATTTAGCGTCCTTTAACCTGGTTTGGTCATATCGGACGATGGATGTAATTGATTATATGATGCTCAAATGATCTCGGGGTCCATGGAGCTTAAAGTTGCTCGACATTCGTCTTCTCAGGATAAGGGAAAACCCCGAAAAAAACCTTACCCGGGTAACTCACCCTAAGCGAGATTCGAACTCACGACCTTTTGAAGGTGAGGCAGACATGCTACCACCACGCTACCCAGGCGGGCTAAGCTCCTAATTTTGTTGTATTTCTTCTATTCCGAAATGTCTCCCTTATCATAATCTTCTTCTATTTCTGAATGTTTGTCATTTTATTTATATCTAAGCATCTCTCGTTAGAACACGGACAATGGCATAAACCGGTAACGTACACTTTACAGTCAACTGTATGCTGTGTATTCTCGAAACGTAATCATAAGGAAGCTGAACTGTTTGGTATTGTAACATAAAACTATTTGCTGACCTGTTAATCAAGGGTAGGCTAGCTCACTGTATCGTTGCTAAAGGTCATTCGTCTAGAAGGAACCAGCCTGTAAGCAACGCTGACTAAACTGTTACGTTTCCCTCCCATTCTGGACAACACAGGAATTCCAATTAGCATCTTTATGGGGGAGGGGAAAAATAACAAACAAAAATAAGCTTTTATTAAATCTCATGTAATATACTTAAGTAGCTTTATTAACAGCGTCGCAGATGTCAACATCAATGATATCTACATAAGAAAGCCTCTAGTAACCAGGATAGATGAATAAAATGAATTCAGTCCGTTTGATGCGTGATTCTGACAGGAAAAACTTTGAGGAATTGTTGGAAATACAGTCCAAAATTGAATCATTATTGTACATTGATGCACGTGAGTCCTCTCAATTGATAATGGCAGTGTTACCAGCAGCCATGCACCCCACTATATTTTTCTCTGTAAAAGTTTAAAAGTTCTCTGCATCCTACAATTTAGCACTTACAAGATATCTACTAGTCACATAGTCGCTAACAATAATCGGCGTACATTGTTACCTACGATCTGTAATTGTGTTTTGTGTCATACACCACATGATTTTTTGAGAAATGCCCCTCCCCCCAAAAGTTTAGATTTCGCTGAACGCAGGGTCATTGTGAACATTAACCAAAATCTACCTTAGAGGCGGTCACTTAAACAGTTGTAGCTCAGGTAGTTGCAAAAGCTGTGGTATGTAGCGTAATACATTGTGCACAAGAAAAAGGCAGTAAACTGTTGTATCGATAATTTTTCACAACCGCTAGCCAATCGATCATGAAAGACTTCTGATTACCTGCACAAAAATGCACATATCTATTAATGCCAGACAGCCCAAATAGAGTAAGAGTCTCAAGCGCCACTAGACAGTGATTCACAAATGGACGTAATGCTACGAATCTTGCAGAGCGGCTAGGATTGAAACTAATTCATTCGATGTCTAATCATGGCCTTAGCAAAATAGGTGGAACCCTCCTGCAGTTTTAGTTGTTTTTCTGTTCCAGAATAAGCGTAGATATATCTAGACTATAGCAGACTCTGTACTGCGTCAAATCACTGGTTGACTTCCTAGCTCTCAAGCACCATAGATTTCTAAACATTGTCCATAAAATACTCCAGGACAATTAAATCAAAAGGTTGCTTGATTTAATCGTCCTGAAGTATTTTATGGAAAATGTACAGATATCTGTGGTGCTAACCAGGGAACTGCGACAACGGAACCTGCTCAGATCGTCATTCTAGCGGATCCGCAGTTCAAACATCCTCGGTGAACTGATTTACTGTTGGGTGCAGCTTTATTCGTTGGCGTCTTGGGAATTGGACAATGTAAGAAAGCTCGCCCTACCTTCCAGAATGCAGTCTTGATTGGGCGTTGGCTGGTTGTGTGCTATCAAATTCCGTGTTTCAGCAGCCAAGGTTAAACTCAACATTGATTAATAGAAATGACCAACTGCATTTCCATGTGGAATTAAGAACAAGAACTGAAAGCACGACTTTATCCAAGGAAGAGCAAAGCTAGAGTAACATTTTCAAAAGTCACAATTAGAAATGAAACAAGAGTTTCATAGTCAAATTTCCTCTTTCATCACTAAGGTCAGTGCTGGAAAATTCCTGTAACTTCACCACTGCATGCGTTGGGTACCTTGAAAGAAAATTGGAAATTAACTAACCTTAGAGAAGAATATGAAAAGTTCAAGAATAATGGGACAAATTGAAGAGAATCAAACATTTGATTTGAATCCAATTTTGTCTTACTTGTCCCATACCATCTTAAAAGAAGGCAGTACTATTACAACAAAATTCAGGGCGTTGTTTAATTTCTCTGCCAACTCCAACGACGCCCTTTAACGACAGTATAATGATCAAATCTTGTGTAGTTTCAAATACACAGTTTCATCGTCTCAACTGATATAAAAAGGTACGCCAGGTCTAAGGCATTTGAACGTCAGACACCCACAAAGAATCCTGTGGCGCCCCTCTCGATAGCAACTCTGAAGACTGTAGCACGCAGCAGCTCATACTTGGCCATCAGATGTATTATGGAGCTCACTGAACGAAGGCAATAGAATAATTCCAGGGGGATTGGCTTCTCTTCTGCAAAACAGTGTACCTATTAGTGGGTTGTCAATCACCCAGACATTCTGGCAGTCATTCCGATGAAACCTAAAAAACAACTTCTATATACGCTAAATTTGGCGATGTGGTTACTCTGCCATCCTGCAAATGATTGGCTCACTTTTGAAATCATTGGCCCCTCACATACGACTTTAATTGACGCAGAGTGCTGGCCAAGGGCGCATTTATTTTGGACATCTAAGTTTACTTGCCCGTGTTATTGTGAAATGCAAGCTTTTCATGCATGTTCTGTGAAAACAGCGAGTAGACTGGGATGAGCCACTTTCTACTGCACTGAGAGATTTTTTGATATAACTTCGCAAAGTCTCCCATTACTGACCAAATACTGCGCTTCGTGATGCGATTGGTGATGATTAAATAATAAGGAACAAGTTATACGTCTGTAACGCCTCTGTAAAGGCTTATGTAGCTTGTGTGCACTTATAATGTTCGGACGCTATTGGCGACATACATTTACATTGTCAAAGCGAAGAGTGGCTCTACTAAAACAAGCATCTCTTCCTCGTCTTGAAGTTTCGAACACAGCTGCTTGGGTTTCAGTTTCCCAGTTTCTGTCCAGTCTTTCCAGTCTCAGGAAACTGGACAGAAGATACTATCTTACAGACTTCACCGTCATTCTCGTCAGCTACTGCTAACCCAGTCAACCTCATTTTTGAAGACTTGCACCACAGTAACTGGAAGCCATGTGCTATGGTGGCCGGGACTCATCCGAAAGGGGGCCACTGGCCGCAACAATATACAGCCGAGGTTCCTGAACGCAAGAAGTTAACAGTTTCTCTGGTTGCTGTTTCTTCCGAGGCATATAACCACCTAGACCAGCCCGTCAACTGCTATGAGCGTTTGCATACAGGATTAGATCCATCCTTAACTAACAACGAATTAAGTTGAATCGAGAATATGAATTCTTAAGACCGCTGAAGTTCATGCTTCACTAAAGGTAATTATGCGATCTCTATACCAGTTCTCCAACTGGTCAAAGCTGTTATGAATAACTGTATGCAGGATTAGATCCATCAATAGCCAACAACTAAGAAAGTTGGATAGAGAACATGAACCCTTGATGACCGCTGAACTTCACATTACACTAAAGGTAATTATGCGACCATCTAGACCAGATCTCCAACTAGTCAAGACTATTATTAGTGTCTGCATACATGGTTAGATCCATCCATAACCAACAACGAAGGACGTTGGATTGAGGATATGAACCCTTGATGACCGCTGAACTTCATGATTCACTAAAGGTAATTGTGCGATTAGTACAACCTGCGAAGCACCAAGAAGAAATTTACGTCTTGGGCCGTGGAAAAATGGTATTTCGCAATAGCAAACTTGCGACTCACTACCTTTTCCTTGATGCTTAAGCTGGTTGGAACATTAAATATGTCTTACACTTAATTTCTCAAATGTATCCGTTCCTCTGAATCAACATATATCTAACCTCCTATAACCTTCCTTATGCCGGATTCACAATGGAGTGATATTGGCGACGCGGCACGTGCGGCAAAGCAATTGACCAATAGGAATTCAGAATTGACACGACGAAACCCGTGTGAAGAAAGTTGAATTAGGTTTAACATTAAGCGCGCGGCATGGGCGTCATCCACAGAGTTCCTGATGTTTGACATTCTGTATCCTTGTTAAACTTGTTGAAGAACATCAAGGGAAGTTCATTCGTTTTCAGAAAAATGAAATGGTGAGGCTGCATCCCGAAACTGTTTTGGATAACCAAAATTATACCTTCATTCCAGAATAATCTTGCCATCTAATTAAAACTACGTATATGCTGTTGACTGAATAATAAATAAGCCCATACTAACCTCAAAGTTACACAAAGGCGCTTTGCTGTAGATATCGACTTTCGAATTGATTGTTTCTCTCTTTATGAGGACCTATGATGTGCAAAAGATCATCAAATTGTGTTGGTATCATTCGCATGTAATTGCAATATGATTCGAGGTCCATCATTATATTCGGGATTAGGGTATGAAAATCCCCAAATTGGCTACTCTCCTTGAATATAGATCGAACCCACCAACGACGGAGCTTCTGCTGTCTTCTTTGTCGATTGTTTCTATCGTTTCTTCTTTTTAGATGATACAGAGCAAGAACTTGTTTTAAATCCGCAACCGTTGCTTCAAGTGTACTATACACCGGCACCGCTCAGTAATGTCAAATTTTATCCCCCTATTGTGAACACTAGTTTCCATGACCAAGGCGGTGTCGCCATGAGACCCATATCGCTTCGCCACTATCGTTTCCACTACACGCTAAATATCAGCTGTTGTTAGCTTCGCTGCGACAAAGATTTTGGTTGACAACTGTTAGGCCAAACAGCAGATAAGCTATTAGCTTCTGTTTGACTTACGTAAGACGAAGGCCATAGCTGAAACTGAATTAAACTAATGGAAAAGCTCCCATTTAAAATAAACAGTAGTAAACCGTTCTGGAACTGTGGTATACATTATTCATTTTTTCGGAGCAAAAGCTAACCCGAAGCAATGGAACCAAACGATAAATTCAACCAGCCACCGGACGGCGTACAGTAGTTTACAGATAGTGAGGGAATCACCTGACAAAATTCCAGTTCTTGTTCTTCACTTTGATGGGTTTGGTGGCAGGAATCAAGTCTGTGATGAAGAATCGTGTCAAGGTGTTGCAGGTAACTCAGTGGACACGAATTCAGGCGTCTTTGAATTCAGGTCAGTCATTTCACTACCAAACGGTCTTGTTCAATTCCGTTTATCAGTTCTGGACATGTGTGATGACGACTCCCACTCATCCTTCCTTGAACAAAACTGTCTTGCTAGCCCACCATCACTTGTGTCTAGATAATAGCTTATCCAACGCCTCGAGCAACAATTTGAGAACGGTGATCTCGCGATTAGTTAACCCTGCTGTAGCGTCGAACCAAGTGGCAATCAATTCAACCCAACGTGGGTCCAGGAACCCTTCCTTGCTCTTGTTAAGAAAGATAATTAATCTGCCACATCTCACATAGCGCACTGCAGTGATACAGGAGGTGCAGCTTGTAGTTTCAATGTGGAACAATTAAAAGGATTGACCAAGGTCCAATGGCAAAGAACTGCATGTTTTCAGATTGTACAATAATGCGCAGTACTTGTTTAAAGCGTCAACAATGTATTTAATGTCCCTCTGCTTATGTAACTAACATAGTATTGATGCTATGTGCTAACTGAGAACTTCTAACGTATACCTTTATTGCTTAGTAGACGTACTAGATTTATTTCTGTGCCAATTACACACACGTAGTGGCCTGGCCGTTAGCCTTAGCTGTTTGGCTAAGATCACCACTTACAAAGACTAAACATATATGATTGATTATATTGGTTACATTACATTCAAATATTACCGTTATAAATTCTTGTCTACTTACTATCTCCATTTACTCTTGACAAAACTTCCCTATTTTATAAACTGCCTCTGAGCATAAAAATACTTTCCAATAATGACTTTTAATATCTTTCTAATCACTTTTGCCTAACAATCCCCCCCTGTCACTCTACTTTATTGTTCCTTTACACTGAAACATTATATGAATTTCAGCCTCATTTGTTCCGAGTCCATAGCAGCTTACCTGTGCAATTTTTAGGTGTGTAGATTTTATTTGTAGCGCTATGTTCCAATTCTAATTTATTTCACAAATTTGGCAGGTGGCATATTGGGACCTGCATTTATTTCCCAAAATAAATGGAGTTTTATTTATGAACGCCCTTTAACTTTGTGGTTCTAACGTCTCATTCTATGTCGGTGCTCTAAATCTACGAAACGGGACCAACGGCTTTACTTTCCTTCCAAAGTAAACCATGCTAAGGATTTTATGTTCGAAAATATCAATCGCCCTCCGCCAGGTTTGGACCCGCAAACTTGTGAACCAGAGGCTAGCATGTTACCCCTAGACCACAGAGGACGACATTTAATTGTTTACCTATAAGAAGCAGTCAAGCAATGGTTAATTGGTCCGCATCTGTAGTGTGATGGTGCACGTATGTCTCACATTCGAGAGATTTTGAGTTCAAATCTCGGTTAGGATGAATAACCTGAATTAGGATTGTTCCGGAGGTTTCTCTTGTCCTGAGAAGATAAATATCGAGTAAGTAAACTCTATAGACCCTGAGTTCATTTGAGCATCATTTCATACATTCATTGTCCAATATCACCTACTAGGTTGAAGGACATTAAACCTTGAGGGGGGGGGGAAGTTGGTTATTTATCATCTTTGCCACT
Organism: Hymenopus coronatus; assembly: GCA_030762935.1. NCBI lineage: Eukaryota > Metazoa > Arthropoda > Insecta > Mantodea > Hymenopodidae > Hymenopus > Hymenopus coronatus. The sequence continues at coordinate 67,290,933 of CM060898.1, read as the reverse complement.
AAACCAAGATTATTGCCAATTAGTGCCAATACAAGAAACTGGACCAAAAAAACTGAAGACAAGGAACACAGTGAAATGTTTGTATCAGCTGTGAAATAGGTATTTAGGTTTGTTTTTTGTTTTGCTTGTTTTGTTGTTGTTGTTTTTTTCTTTTTTTAATTTTAGACATGAAAGGATATTGTGCGATATATTATTCCAGAACTATATTAACAAAGTAATACCATCTCTTTCTTTCGACTTCCTCGAGATAAATATACGTATGATTTTTTAAAATCTATAATATCAGAGTTCATCCATATGGTTATGTTTCTTTAAAGTTATACTTAAGTATAAAAACAGTGAGAAAATATACCGAAGTACATAATCGCAAAAATTCTTGGAGCAATAGTGAGTTATATGCGATGGTTTAAGGCTTGTTTTTCAATCAATTTGCAGCTGTCCCAGTGCCTAAACGAATGTAGAACAGTGTTCAAAAGTAATGGCCCAGCTAAGTTGAACATTTCTTACAGGATCTGTGCTAAACACTTTCATGCCTTCGATTTTAGAAATCCAAACGTTACTAGACAAAGGTTTTAGAAATTTGAAAGGTTAAGATGGTTATTACACATTAATAAAAATGTATAACTGAAGGAAATGCTTGGTTAAGTTAATTTTCGGTTTAATATAATAATATTAATCAAAATATTAACAATAATCATAATCATAATGCTATTATGATTATTATTGTTATTATTTTTGTTACTGTTATTGGCATTACTATTGCTATTCATTATTATTATTATTGTTATTATTATTATTATTATTATTATTCATATTATTGTCAGTAGTGTAGGCCTAAATATAAAGCTAATACAAATAATTTTGTTGTATGACCTGTAAAGGTTAACGTAATCCATACTTGATAAATATGAAATCTTTCATCGTGTTTGTGATTTACATTGAAAAGAAAATGTATATATGGGTGTATTTATTGTGCTTTTAATAGCAATCATGATGGTGTATGTATATGTCGTGAAGCGACAGCTGAGAGAGTAATAGAGATGCCAACTTGGCGCGAATGACCCAATCGCAATATTGTGAAGCGTTAAACAATTATTGCAGTCCACATAAAAGTAATTGTTGGCGCATATTCATAGTAATAGCGAAAGCATTTTGTTTATTATAAAGGTAATTCTTATACACATATAATATGTCATCAACAATATGTAGAGCGTGTGGGAAGAGTTTTGCTTGAAGGAATGTCGATGATTATATTTGTCTGCGAACCAGCTTATCAAACAGTGAGTTATCAATCATGAAAATAGCCGACATTATGTTTCTACAGCTTCTCAATTCCGCTCATTACATTCATATTCATATCCATATCCAGCATCGCTATTGATATTGTTGGCTTACACTTATTTTGATTCTTTGGACATCCTGAAGTCTACATTTTAATCCTCCCAGGATTTGGAATAATTTCTCATAAAAGAGGAAAAAAAGAAGCATTTGGAAATTATGGAATAATCTGACTGTATTCTTCCAAGTTAACAATAGTCTGCTAGTGTTTATTGCATAAACACTAAAGAATGCCACACTAAAATAGCGCTAACGCACTTCATTCCTTCGTGGACGTCCTGACTTCTACGCATACATGTTGACGTAACTTCTCACATCATCAGTCCTTCAGGTAAAGATTTTCCACTGCGCAACTTAATGTTTTGCTCCTGTCTCGCCTCACACCTCTAACAGCATCATTTCCATTGAATTAAATCAGCGATCTGTGTACTCCAAACCGTTACGCTACATGGCAGCACCGTCGGTGTCTCCAGCCATTATTCCCATATGTTAAAACGTTAGAGTTTCCGGCATTGGTACTGAATGGTATTTGTTCAAACCTAAAAGTAAAAGTTTCGACGCTGACAAAGTTGGTGCAGGGCAGTGGATTTTTATGCAATTTGATTATAAAATATTACTGTTATTTATGAAGCAGTTTGAGTAATGTCTGTAATGTTTCTCATTTTAAATATATTTTCTCGTTTTCAATGGATATCTTTTACAGCAATGTACTGTGTTGTATGTATATGAATTTCTCTACTCTATTGTTTATTAGTGGATTTTTACGAATGTTTATGTTACTATGTACTTCACTTTAATTGAGACAAGTATTTGCAGAAATAATCACAGCACACGTTTCGTTATGCCAGGTGACCCAACTGACCTGTATTAGAGGTTGCAGATATTCATTGTGGGTTAAGAGTTGCGGAATTCAACAGAGCTATTTCAAGTTGGACCAGAGCACTTTCGTTTTACCCCTGTTGCTTATCAGTAGAGACGGTCAACGGGTCGCGCTCATTTAGAGGGGTAAAAGGAAGGTCGGCATCTCCAGCTCCCTACTGGCCTGTTTTATCTTGATATATAAAGCACCTTTTTTTTTTTTTTTTATTTACATAGAATGTCCCAATGAGCATATTGCTCTAGGTAGGGACATGGTGAGGTGGTAAGCAAAATACAAAGAATAAATCACATTAACACATACAAAAAAGGGTATATAAGTATACATTTTATATATACACACAATTTTGTTATTGTAATTTGTGTGGGTGTGTGATTAAACTTAATGCAATATTTCAAGAAACACCATAGGGATTTTCTGTTGTCAACTTTTTAGGAATTACAGTACTGCTCAAGTAGGTATTTGAAGAGTTTGTTTTTAAATTGGGATAAGTTAGATGATTGTTTAATGTTAAGTGGGAGACTGTTGTATGTTTTGGTGGCACTATGTAATATACTTTTTATTCCATATTTGGTAGAGTTAACTGATTCTATACATATGTGATTGGCTGATCTAGTTTTGTAGGAGTGAATATCTCTTTTGTGTTTGATTACAGAGTTGGTACATAGGAGGTTATTTTCAGCTTTGTATATGAATGAAGATTCACTATATTTACAGAGAAAGGAAAATGGCAGTATATTTGTTTCCTTAAATACTTCTACGCAAGGTTTTAAAGTGTTAAATCCATAAAGTATTTTAATAGCTCTCTTTTGTAGGATTTCTAAACAGTTTAGGTGTTCTTTATTGTTATTGGACCATACTGCATTTAAATACAGAAAATTGGGGTGCAAGTATGCACCATTGCATATTCAGTATTCGGTTTATCTTTTTTTGTAGCAATATAGCAATTACTTCTGATGAAAAGAAGTTAGTTAAGAAATAACATTAATATGTCATATTAAAATTATTAATAAACTAATACCTTTTTATCCCACAAATAATACTCTCAAATTGATTTTTATTATTTTCATTTTTTCTATTATATTAATTATATATAGCGATTCAACCCATTAACAATAGGTGTCTTGAAAATGGCTCACGGCACACAAGAAGAGTATTTCAAATAAGTTGTTGTGAGTGTGTTTTCATATATTACTTAACATTTGCCAAACATACAACATCATGCAAAATTCCTTCTGAAGGAAGCAGACTTGACGGACTATTCTCAGAAAATACAAGATATACATTTTATTTGATACGTAAATATGTATGATATATAGGTTTTAATTCCAATCATAGAGCCATTACTTTAGAAAATCAAAAATTTAGAAAAATCTGTCATGTAAACGTTAGTTTGTGGTGGGGATTTTATTGGAAATCTGGTGCCATATGTTTGGAAGATACTTAACTTAAATATTAAATTTAGTATCTAATCGATTTTCTATTTTTGAGTTATGCTGTATGTATGCATACCCCTGCCTTTTTCTATTTTTTTATTCAGAGACTATCAGAACATGAAATGAAATCCGGTGAAATCTCAGTATTGAATTTTTGGGTGAAATACATTACTTTCCCTTCTTATTATATGTATTTATTACAACATAAAATTGAATTAATTGTGGCTTATGTTAGACTTTTTGCAGTTTTCTCACCAAATTTCAGTAAGAATTTTAAAAGAATTTATATATAAATTTTCTATCTCTCTTGAACTATAATATTCCCTTGTCTCGCATGTCTGGCAAGAAATCTAATTCTGTTTGGTTCATTATTTGTGTACGTTGGTGATACTACTTGGCATTATTTCAAAACGCGATTGAATTTGTTACTTTTGTTATTCTGTCATAAGGACACTTTGTAGTTACTGGTCTGTTATAAACGTTTAGAGCTGCAAGGTGTAGCCAAAGGAGGAGGACCCTAAGCCACAAAGCGTAGCCGAGAGATCTGTGAAGCTAAAACCCCCATGGCCCCAAGAAGGAGTCAAAATCTTGGCAATGTGACACATTTCACATCTGAACAACTTAATGTTTTCAACATTTTCAAATATGTATCACCAGTGGAAGTTATGCCCATTACTTAAACTACTTCTTATGAGCGTTTTGTGTACTTGCGTGTGATATAGCCATCATATATCTTTACCAAGTTGCCTAGTGAGGATAGGACTTCCAGTAAAATTAATGACTGCCTATTTGAGATCAGACAGAAAGCAATACAGATTGCAGCACTACATATAATGGTTATATTGGTTAAAAGTGCTACAAAAGTTAAGAAATCTATGTGTGCATACACATGCACGTGCACATAGATTTGAGGTTTCTCTACAAGGTAGAGGAATTAAAATTAAACTTCTTCACCATTACTGAAATAAATTAAAAATGTTTGATATGTCTTTTATTGTACATGAAATGGATCATAAAGCTTATACATTGACGTTGATGAAATAAATTTGATGTAAAATGGTAAAGGACTGCCTGTTCACTGCATGAAACAATTTTTACTTTATGAGCACATAAATACATAAATTGAAGGAAATATGCAATCAGCACATTGGCATTCAATATTTACAGTCTCATATTAAGTATTATCTACAGCTAAGTTCGTTATTGTTTTATTGTTAAAAACAGTTACTGCTTCTGCAGATTTTGTTTTCACTACAGCTCTAAATGAATTCACAGAATTCCAAACTTCACAGTTGAATATAGAGCATACATCTCAAAAATAAATTTACAGTATTTTTATCAACAGTTATGATAAAAATTACAATAAGGCAATCCACATAAAAGGCTACAAGCTCACACTTTGAAATGGAGCATTGTAACAAACAGCCTGAACAAATAGATTTTTCCCTTGATTTTATTCTTCTTTTTACTAATGATGTGTTTTGTTCATGATGATTATACTCTAAAGCAGGCTGTTCCAGATTGGATGCATGCCAAAGAGCAACAAATAACTCATGACTCACAGGGGGTTAGCTGCAAGATACAATATGGCATAGCATTGAAGACAAGCAATTTGTTGTGGTTGAATCAAGTATTGGAATGGCATGATGCAGGTATTGTGGTAGGACCTTTACCTGCTGATGTATTGGCTACCAAGCTCCCCCTCCCAATCTTCTCTGAGTTTTGTGGTTGAGTGCGCGTGTACTCTTATTAAAATTAGTTGGGTTAGAACAACCTGTTCTAGTGAATACTAGCACTAGCTATTACACATTATATAATTTTATTACACTAATTTTTATTTTGGTGCAATGCATGAATTTCAAATAGTATCTAATTGAAATGTAACATTGTTATGATGTTCGGGTGGTGAGATGGTAAGGATTATAACGGCTAAGATATTTGGAATTAAGTCTATTGAGAGAACCAAAGACATTCTGTTTTGGGTATGCTCATCCTCTTGCTTTTATTCACATTGATCTAGTAGAGGAGGATTCCGTTGCAATTTCAGTTTTGCACAGTTTTGTTTTGCCAACAGATATAATACATAAGTCAGACAAAAGAACTGGTAAGATTAAACATTTTTTTAGATGCAAATACATGTTAAGACTCCATCTTTGATAATTAGGATTTGTCCAAAAATTGTGGAAATAGCATACAGTAATACAAATTAAAAGCCTACTCTTCAATGGATATTGTAATGACACACAGGATTTCAGAATTAGAAAATAACATTGAGACTGCCTATGAGTGCATGAAACAAGGCTAAATTATTCTAAATAAAGAGGAATTTAGGGGCCATTTTCAAAAAAAATTCAAGATATTTATAGCATTTTAACTAAAATCCTTAGAGTCACTTTTTAAAAAATCAAAACTGTTAAAAATTTCCATTAAAGGGTAGTTTGGGATGGGGTTATTTTCCTGAAAATTTTCATGTTGCATTCTTGAAAGATGCTTAACTTAAATATCAGTTTGATATTTAACTGATTTTTTGTTTTTAAGTTTCATGTTCACAGACACACGGATACACACACACACACACACACACACACACACACACACTTAGACCTTTTTCTTTTTTTTTTTTTCACAGACAATGAGTGAATTTATCATAGCAGTAGACTTATCTCAGCAGTTGTTTTAGTAACTCAAAAAAACAAACAAAGCAAACAAACAAACAAAAACAGAGGAAGAAATAAAACTAAATCATATATGCTTTACATTTACTGTTAAATGACTTCTGAATGAAATTAAGGTCTCAGTAAATAACTTACGGTAGTCAGGCTGCATAAATATTAAGTATGTATACATACTTAATATAATTTTGCTGTTTTCTCAAAATTTAAACTATCATTACATCTAAGGATAATGTATAGTTTAGTTTATTCTGAAGATTTACAAATGAGGATTCTTATTACTGACTGCATTCTGTTCATTGGTAGGATATATTTAAAAATAAGTTGGTCCTATCTAAAGAAAATCTCTGACATTATGTATCAACAGTGTTTAGCTCATAAAATATAAGTCAAAACAGAGATCACAGTTATCCTCCGTAAATAAATAGCTACACAGGTGCATTAGTGTTAGTGCATTGGAGCTTTTACTTAAGGAGAATCATAGCATTTGAAGGGTACAACAACTGTTGAGGGTTGCTGAAATTAATTAGGAAATATATTATTTTTTTCATTAATCTGCACTGTCATTTTTTACATTAATATTAGAAACCGATATGTTTTATAGCTTCGTTACTTTTGGTAACTGGTTAAGACAATCTCTGCAGATATGTATCTGAAAAATAAATAGGTCCATAAAACCAACAAGTATGTCCCTCCTCTTTGTAGGTGCATCCATCAATATATTGTTAAAATTGTAGGAATTTGGGCAACGAAGTGAACCTGTGATGTAATTTCTGCCTTTGGAGCAAAACGCGAAACATTATAAGCGAGGCGTTTGATTGTCCTTATCGACACACTTGCTGTCATTTGATTTCTCGAAATAATTTAAGAACTTTCGTTAATGTATCTTCTCGCTAGCTAAATCCTAGCTGATTGTCTATGGGGTCGACCACCCTAGGTAGTGCTCGGAAGACAAAGGCACATTGCACTTTGCACACGTGATCTCCCAGCACGGCTGCGTGACTGAACGATCTCGCGAGCGTGAAACAGTTTCCTATCTTCAGCGACTGGCAAATTGGCTGTAACAAAAGAAACAAAAGCGTAAATGTATGTTTTGCTTTATGTTTTAGAAGCGTTGAGGCAGAAATAATGCCACAATGTCAGCGAAATTTTTCAGTATAGAATAATCCTAAATTAGCATGTTTTAGGAGCCTTTTTATACAAGACATATCTAGTTTGGAGATAATTTCAATAAATGTAGCTTTAGAAAATCTAGGCCATACACCAGACTAGAGCTGACTGAAAGGGATTAATGAGCATTTAATGGCCAAGTATCTGCTATTTTGCTTTGTCACCGAAAATAGTAGTCAATTGTGGTAGATTGTTAAATAGTAGACACTTTAAAAAAGAAGTATTATTTTGCATTAGTTTTTTGAAATTATTGAGGTGTGAGAAACTTTCGGATAACTCATATGTTACATTATATTTATATATGGAGTGATCACAATAGTTTCTTTTACCTTTAGAACTATTCCTAAACTTTGGTATTTGTTCCAAAACATGTCGTTACGCTAATTATTTGTAATTTTAAGAATGGCGTTTTCCACCAATTTTTGGTTAGTTATTTCATCAGGAGTGTCTGGTAAAAGTTTTCAAATTATAGAAGTTAAAAAACTTACGTGTCATAGAAATTGGCCGTAGGAAATAGTATGAAGCACAATGAAACAAGCCTCTACCTTGGGATTTGAAACCACAGCTTTTTATTTTTATTAGTTTTGGAAAATGCTTACCCCTTCAGTAGTACAGGTGCACATAACGCAGGGAGATATCCTCTCAGCAGATCCAACATCGATAGTTGTGTGGCCAACCGTACAAGATAAACGCTCCTTCCAGAGGTCGAGGTCAAGGGACGGTATTGAACTGCATGGCACTCGGGGATTTCTACCAATATAAATATTCACACATTAAAGTGCATTATTACACTGATAAGGGAACAGAGAAAGTGCTCATATTGAAGCTCTGTCTAAAAATTAGCTGGCACAAATGCCATCTTATTGGATAACCATATGCTAACATTCATCCCACGGAAACTGTATCAACATAAACTACACATAGATAATTTTTTCAGTGATGTCTCTCATGCTTCATGTTTGAACAGATTAAGTATAGAAGGTGTGTATCTGGTCACCATAATATGTCCCGATCTTGATACTGCTGATAAGGGATGTTCAGAAGTCAAAGAGTGATTGCCGTATCTGACTACAGGAACATCTTGATACTTTCTCAATAAAAGAAACGTGTGAGTAGGTATCTTGTATCTTAACAAGACTCTATCCTGCCATCGATGTTTTCTCGTAAGATGAAATATGTGTACTTTCTCTTTCCCTTGTTAGCAATGTCATTCATTATTTTATGCATAATGCACAATATTTAAATACAAATAAGCATAAGACAACTTACAGGAAAGGATCAGCAAGATCAAGGACAGAGCGCTGGATTCTGTTGATGTTATCCAAATTGTCGCATATTAAACGAGCGAGAGAGGCTCTCCTTATGTCAGTTAGTTGCGCCTCTGTAAAACGCACCAGAGGATCTTCATTCTCATACCTGCGAAGTAGCAGAACGTTAATTTGATTTAAGATTACTGCTGCAGAAAATCTACACAATCTGCAGTTCTTAAACTCTAGTTTTATCATATTAAATGAGCATCATATACCACAATGTGCATGTGAAGAACAATGCCATATTTCAAATGATAGTGCCAGTGATAAGCTTATTATATATAGCAAGGAAGTTATCGATGAATAAAATGTCATATGATATAGCAACATGCTTGAGTTTTGTACCTTCTAATGGACATATAATTGTGGTGCAGGATTAATGTCGGGACACCAGTATCATTGCAACTTACAGTTTGCAAGTTTAAAATTAAGTTACCAGCAACGGTTCAGAATTACATGAAACAATACTGCATTGCAGGAAACGTTGAATTCTATTTAAATTCTGGCCATGCGATACTGTGATGGTTTTGAAATTCGAATGTGAATTGTTTTTATATTTAAAATGGCCTCCTGGTTTGCGGTATGCTTTTATTTTGAGAACGAATGCTAATATAAAAGGCGAAGAATGAAAAATAAACATTATAAAACTTCCATATCGAAAAGAAATCGATGGAAATTACTAAAGGTTTTATTTAAAGCAAAATTGGCGAGATAATTTTACTGAAAGAAAACCTAAAATTAACTGTTAAATTTCGCAAATCATAATAAACCCTAGCAGTACGAATGCAAGAATATGTTGGAGAGTCATCTATAAGCTATTTAAATTCCAGCTAGCATGTTGCCGGATTAACAGCGCCTAGTGTAGAAACTGGTAAGAACACAAATGTAATCTAGAAATTTCATCGCCAAACTGTGCCAATGAACAGCAAATATTGAATGACAACTAGCAGCAACTAAAGGAAATAATTATAATGAAAATGTATTGTGTTGCACATTATAAAGTGACTACAGACGTTATGCAATTGCAGATAGGATGATAATGATAGTAATGATGATAACGATGTTGATGTAGCTCGCTGTAATTAGCGACTTTATGTCTTTACAACCTTAAATTGAAGATTAAGAGAAGGAAGAAGAAGTTGAAATATACTGTGCACTATACTGGTCTTGAATTCGGAACTATAGCATACTCCGCAAGACACGAAGAAAACAATTAACTCAGATTTTAGGAAGCTGCATGTATTATAAGCTGTTCTATAAGGATGTTGATTGTTATCATCAGTTAAACGGAAACACACAATCATTTTAATTCACCATAGAGCTAAAAGCAAACATATCCTATACGAGTGAAGGTTAATTGAAAGTCACTTACCAGAACCTGTCACATTTCCTAAGCAGCCGGAACTGGTGACCGATGATGCAGGCGAATGTGGGTCCCACTACCCCACCCATAAGCGGGGTCTCGGACAAACCTCCTGGAAAGAGGTCGATGTCGTCCACGTTCGCGTAGATTCGCCGCAGACGCTCCACCACTGGGGATGGAATCTCTCTCTTCAGATCGTCGAAATCTCTAGCCTTTGTCATGTTGCACCACACTCGGTATTCGTTATAGCCAGGAATACCGTGATCTCGTGCTAAAATAGTATGATACATATTAATATTGTTGGTGCATTGATTACAGCCTTGAACATACAAATAAAATACAATATAATTATTTTGTTGGGCCCAAAATTGCTGTATTTAGAGATACTTTGCTTATTTGTGTCTCTTATATGCTCTTGACTCCTTTCAACTATACACGGCTTCTCAAACTCGTAAAATCCCACTCGTGTAAACCGAATTGTGCGCCGTGCATCAGTGCGACTCGGTTTGGCTCGCTTCGCAGTAGGGAGAAGCAGCGGTGAAGGTGAGGAAGTGGAGGCAGAAGGAACAAACGAGGCAAGTATAAGGAAAGAGAGCGTGGAAGTTAGCAGTGTGGTCAACGTAGCGAAGTTGTATTTTGCAAATTGCCCGTGCAATGCATCCTAAGAGGCATTCTCTAGAACAGATATGGGCGAATAGGGGTCCAAGGAGGGACGGGCAATGTAACATAACTTAGTTACTCCTCCTACGGAGCAGTGACGTAATGCGCTTCTTAGTTTTGAAAATCTATACATTACTATTTATTAACTGTTAGATTTGCTTTATTTATTATTGCAATTCATACAATAAAGTTTGAAACTTAAAAAAATCTTATGTGTTCCAATCAAATGACATTCTTTACATCTGTGTAATAAATTATTGTTAAAAGGCTTGTGCTTCTATCTATTCATGACAATCGAGATAAATATTGGCAGAAATGATCTTATTGTTTGTTTTCTTGTAAGTACGAGTAGAACGTAGATAAGGTAATACACTTGGCTAAAGCGCTAGTCAAATTTCTTAAAAGCGGTTGCCGAAAAAACGGCTGAAATCCGTTTCTTTGCATTGTCAAGAGTTGACAAATTCCCGTATGAAAAAAATTTGCAGTGTTTTAAAATTGAAACCAATAACAAGGAATAGCTCAAAATGGCCACCTCTATGAAAAAATGTATGACATAATTTGTGTGTTTTAACAAGATCTGCATTTTTTGTGGAGTAAGTTTTTTTCTATCTCTTACCAGTTATGCAAAATTCATCCAGAATAAAGAGATCTTCAGATGGTATTCCCAGAAAATTCAATATATCATTTTATTTGCCATGTAAATTACCTTTATCGTACGGTATTTTAATCAAAACCGTCAGAGCTATTTTTGTGAAAATCAACATGTTTTAAATGTGTTCCATGTAAAGAGTAGTTTGGGTTGGGAAGAGGGATTTTCTCAAAATCTGCTTGTCACATCCTTGAAAGATACTAAACTTAAATATCAAGTTCTGCATTTTACTTACTTTTCATTTTTGTGGGTGGATTTTCTCAAAATCTTTTGTCGCAATCTTGAAAGATTCTGAATTTAAATACCGCGTTTAGTATTTTACCCAATTTTCGTTTTTGAGTTATCGTGCAAATAGACACACGGACACACACGGAAATTTTTCCAGAAATTGATACTTTTTTAATACAGGGGGTACTAAGACGTTATTTCCGGTGAAATCTCGGTATCGAATTTTTGGATGGAGTGCAATACTTCTCTCCCTACGGACCATGTACTATGTAGAGAAAGTAATATCCCACAATTCTTATCAAATTGCAGAAATAAACATAACATCGCTTATAAACTTGAAAGAAACATGAATAAGTATTCAAAAATCTAAACCGTTTACATCAAGTAGACATCCTCTTGTTTCAAATAACATCGGCTTACCAATAATTGGGGCCAAGGGTATTATTCCTTGCTCTTTTTATATAATTTTGCAGAAAACATAAATTAAGGATTAATTTATTAAGGCAGTGCTCTCAGTGTTATTAAAGTGTCACTAGATATATTGAAAAATAATTTGCGCGGTACGTAAACTAATCTATTCTTATAGTCAAATTTGAGTATTTTACACAAGGTCAATATCCCCCCCCCCACATACACACATATAGATTATAACTTTTTTCAGGTTGAGTTCTATGTCGTAACTTTTTAACACCTATTGTCTTGTTTACAGTTTCAATTAGGTATGTATTTATATGTTTTTATTATTCAGTATGCTTTGCTTATGACAGCCTTCAGTTGGAGGACGCTGAATTTGTTAATAATTATTCTGTGTGTATAATGCGGTATCTTTCAAAGCTGCACTGGGTGAAACACCTGCTTGAACGTGCAAACAACAAATCAGAAGGGGGTGGAGTGGAAATTACTTGGCTCGCTGTTTGTTGTTATAGAACATGTATAGCAAAAAATACACAGAGAGAAAGAGATATATATTAGGAATTTGCAGCTTCTATTTATTTTCGTATATGGCTGCTGTATACGGAGTTGCGTTCTCTAGGATAGTTATCATTTTGAAAGTAAATTATTAATAAGACCTGAAGAAATCGGAGGTTGAAAATTAAAATGTCCAAGATAAGCTCAGTATCGCTGACCGTTCTTTTTTCTTTTTGATAGTGTTTAACGCCCGCCTTTACTGGTTGTGGCACTGCAGGCGATGACACTGATGATGCTTGGAATGAAGATGGAGCACTAGTGGAATGTGATGGCAGGGGAAACCGGAGAAACGGTCGCTTGAGATCGAACCTGGGCCGTTTAGGTGAGAGGCGAATGGTTTAACCACTCGTCCACGGCGCGGCCATTGACTGTTCTTTCAGATCACCCAACGCTCAGGCGAAAAAACAAAATTTATAACTCGCCTGGTTGTTAGATAAAAGCAATTGGTTCACATTTGGCTGTGCGTGGAATGGGTCGGGTTTGAGATTCTAAGAGTAATCCAACGAGATAAAATGAGCAGAAACGTTTAACACTAAGCTAAATATGGTCATTATCTCTAATCATTCACATACTTAATACAAGAGCACTCATAGTTTGCTGCGGAGATCGTGCATAGCCACAAGGGGTAAGCCATTAGGTATCAACGATCGCTTTGTAGCCGTTAGCTTTAGGGGTAAATGGTTTCATCCACCCTTCCAATCAGTTAGTCTCTGCCTAATTGCCTGTCTCCATGGCCGCACTCTCTAAAGCGTCTCGGTTTGGTGTTTCGTGGCGCAGGGGATCGTGGGCTCGAGTCCGCCTTGGGCATGAGTGTTTTTGTGTTTGTAAATGTGTGTGTGTGTGAATTAAAAACAAAACGCAAAAAGGGTAATCAAATAGAAAAAAAGGAAATGTTGGGAAAATAGGGGTAAAGGAGGGGGGAGGAATAAGGTATACAGCGGCGGAGTCCCGACAAGACTCCGAAAAATTAAAAAAAACTATCTACAGGAGAGTGTTGGTCAGCAGTGTAAAATAAATAAAGATCCCACTACTGCTGAAAATATGATACGCTGCTTCAGAAACACACAAAAAATATCTGATGTGTTACATTAATTGATATTCTCTATAAACTATTGTTGCAAAAGATTATTCTTTTATCCATGCATATCACGCTAATTGAAATAAACATTAGCAGAAATGGTCTTATTACTTGACTGCTTTTAGTAGGACGGAAATAAGGTAATAAACTAAGCTAAAACGATAATCAAATATTTTAAAATATTGTGAATATGTGTCGAGCGTAAACAAGAGAGATATGAAACGAAAGTTGACTTCCCACTTGAGAAAAGTTTAAATAGTTTGAAAGTAAAAGCAATAACTATGCATATCTCGGAAACATTTTACTCAAAGAAAGAAGAAGAGAGTATATGACAGAAATTGTGTGTTTTAACCATATCTATATTTTTGGAGTAGTAAGTTTTTGCCTACCTCTTACGGCTTACGAGTTATGCAAAAATCATCCGAAATGAAGAGATCTTTAGAGGCTATTCCCAGAATATTCGAGACATGCATTTCATTTGCCATGAAAATATCCTAAACATATGGTGGTGGTTTAATCAAAATCGTTATAGCCATTTATGAGGAAATCAAAATTTTCGAAAAATGTGCTATGTAATGGGTTCTTGGGAATGGGGAATTTCCCTAGAATTCATGTCGCATCCTTGGAATATACTGAACTTAAATATCAAGTTTGTATGTACCCGATATTTCCTTTTTGAGTTATGCTATCCACACACACACACTCTCTCACACTGACCTTTTTCTGTAAATGTTTTTTAAGACAGATGCCCCAAAATATGTATTTCAGGTGAAATCTAATTTTTGGGTGAAATACAATACATGGTACATACGTGCTAGAAAAATTAATAAAAGCCAATGCAAACGCTGCGCTCGTATACAGGACTTACAAAATACATCCTTACCACTTAAATGGCTGAGCATATCCTGTACTCTTGAATTCATTTCTTAAAACTATGAGAAAATCTTATCTTATAGAAATGCTGAAAATGTATTTTCCCTTAGCTAAACAAATATTGTACTGGGTAAATGCACTCCGATTGGCACGGTTTGATTCGGGTGTGAAATTCCGGTAATTCGAGCTAATTGGTGCTGAAGCTACCTCGAATTACAAAAATTCTTGGATTATATGGAAATATTACTAAATCAATGGGTAAATAATGAATAAATATTTAATGAGCACAGTAATGGTTAAAAATAAATAAAACAATATACTACACACCTATTATATATAGTGGCTTTCTGCAGTTCAGTATGTACAGGTTCATTCCATTTACAAAACAGTCAGTCCGTTACTGCTGTAAAATGCGTATTTTTACTTAAGCGCAATTTAATGACCATTGTCCCTGAATGGGGATTACTGTATCAATACAGTATTTTTTCTGAAAGACAGTATGCACTGTACAGTTATTGATACGCTGGCCCAATTAGTGAAGGGTCAACAAAGAAAGAGCTAGGGCACTCCTGCAAACCTAACGGCACCTGTCAATCTGTAATAGAATTAGTAATAGAAGTTGGTCTAAGGCCAAGGTTATTTTTGTGGGGCAGCTTTACTTTTATTGTACTAAACAATTGAAAGAAAGTTAAAAATGTAACACTTTTGGAGGTGTGCCAAACGCACACGCGAACAACGTATAAAACGGATTTTGCTCTAGTTTTAGTAACATTTTAATTTTCTTAATGCCAACTCGAAGTACACGGAAACTTGAAATACAGGGGCTCTACTGTATACGATTTAATTTCATATGTGTTCCTTGAGTTCTGCCAATGTGTTAGGATTACTTTTGTAAACTTTATCCTTCTCGTTACACCCAAAAAATAAATCACTGAATCTTAAATCTGAAGAGCGAGAGTCTATTTTCACAGTCTGCACTAATGAGTCTACCTTCACATTTATCTATTTTTTGTTCCTGGATCCCTATGCACTATAAGCTGTGATGGAATCTAGTTCACACCATGCTGTTTTTTTTTTTTTTTCTTAAGTCAGTTGGTTAAACAGTGGGCCAAAATGTCAATTCGGTATTTGTAATTACGTATTTGTCGACTTCTAAAGGAGGATCACCATACTCTTGGGCTAATTATACATCAACTTCCCTTTCCTATCAAAAATAAAGAGGATTTTCTCGAAGTAAGAAGGCTAAACTCCTCTGCAAGTGTTTGACTCACGTCAAAGGAATAGTAAAGGAATAGCCATTAGACCAGGGAGCAATTCTTAACCTAAACTAAAACGCTGTTAAATTCTAGTCTATTCATTAGCCGATTTGGGATGTCGACTCGTAACTTTCTTGTTTGTTGCAGCCTTTAGCACATCTGTTAGATCTTTAAATGGCAAAGCTATTATAATATATACTGTATCAAATATTGTTTTGTAGTTCACGCTATAATAGTCATAGTAGTTAAACACATTCTATTTGGATTTTTGTTCTACAGTCATTTTGGGTATTTGATATCTCTTTGTAGCCGTAGCCTATAGCTTTTGGTTTATTTGATCCACCATTTTAATTGCTTGGTTTTGACACTGAATCCATGTAATTGGATTTTCGAGGTTTGTTATCAGAGTATGTTTTGAATAAACGTTAATAAAATTAATCCAAAAAACTGATGCACTTTAGTTGGGCCTAATGCTCTACAGGAGACCTTAAATCCATCTGACCCTTGAACTACTTTTCGACTGAATGTGGAGCTTTTGTTTTTCTAAATGAATGAATGAATGTAAAGTAGATGAAGAAAACGAACTTAGGCCACAGCTTTGGGTTAGGTGTTTGTATAAAATAAGTTAGGGGTGGGCGACATAGTTTGTTCAACCGTTACAATTTTACGTGATCTGAGCCTGGTGGGTTTGTGTCCTTAATTTTTATTGCATATCTTCGTTGAGAGGACCAGATATTCTAAATATTTATATTTATGTAAGTGAATACTAGTATTCTGGTGATTTATGGCATAAGATTCCCAGGGTATAGAGATGTACTATGCTACATACTTACCTCTTTGAATGTTAATAGCAGCCAGATCCATTCCTGAGTACGGCATACGACGATCTTCAAAGAGATGATTGGTTACTTCACTCGTAATGAACTCGTCCAAAGTCTCCATAGGAGTGGCAGCCAAACCGCGGATGAGCTCGTCCACCATGCCAGCTTGGTAGAGGACTTCAGGATTGAAGAATGTGTCTCTAAGACGCACGCCAGGGTTTCGCTCTCTGTAATCCTCATCCATTCTAAGTAGGGAAGGCCTTAAAAGGCTGTGTCCAAAGCGGAAGGCTGCTGCTGCAAACTCGTTCACTATCGTAGCATCACAATCCGCACCATACCCTGATTAATGGGTGAAATATTAATATCCTTGCTTGTGATATTTTCTGTTACATTTGTAATATTGATATACCTTTTTACTTATTTTAAAAACTGCATTAGTTATTCTTGTAATTTTCAATTAGGCTTTGGACATATAATAAATAATTAACCAGGATGGACGGAGGACGCAAATAGGAAATAGTTTTATTCTATAGCAAAGTTCTTCAGGTACCTATCAACACTCAACAGTTTATGGCTAAAAGTCAAGCATGGGAGTTGCATTCAATTGCTAAGCTTTTCACAATCGCCACATTACCTAGAGAGTGTAAGTTACCGAAAACTGCTTACTTGTTTCAAGTCATTAAAAATATGTAGTTTGTACACATTTTTGTTTGTATCGGGAACAGTTGCAGAACTTAAGCATTAATTGGCAAAATTCTTGATTATGGCAAGCAATGGACCTGTTGTCAAATATGTAGAAGGAGGGTTAAGAGATGTGACGTATATGACTCCAAGCTTACAGCAATAATGTTGAAGCCTTAGATTGCAACACCTCTCTAAATAATCAACAACTTTTTAAGAAGAAGAAGCGAAAGAAGAAAACTGCTTACCCTGATAATAGCTTTCGGGCTGAAGAGTGAGACTATGCCGGTGTACACCATCCCAGCCGAATAGCCTCGGAAGGAACTCCCGGAATGTTATATGCTGGTTGACAGCGGAGAGGATGCGTCGTGCTGTCTGATAAAGTTTCTCATCTCCCCAGTGAGGGTTTAGCGCTGCGAGGCGGTCTGTTAGACGATTGTGTTCTCTCAGGTACAAAGTGTGTAGGGCGGCTAGTCCTGGTTGTTCACTTGCTCTTGCATCACCTGTAAAATGAACAATATGAAAAGTGTAAGTTCACCATCCCTGGTTAATGTTTTCTTGGGTTTCTGAGGATATCGATGTAAATAGAGTCTTCTTCAGGACCACGGTATTAGGCACAGAAGCTGTAAAGAGTTGCTCTCCTCTAACTAGACCGTCAATTTTGTATATTTTTATCAGTGGTAGTTAACGGTTGCCTTGCAGTTTTGGGGATGAATCTGTATTTTTTCCACGAGTTACACTTGATAGTTGCACGCTATCATAGTAGACCGCTACTTATCACTTCGAATAAACTGGTTTAGTACTTTCTTTTGACTGAAGAACGGAAGGCGCAAACATGGAAAGAGGCAGTTTCACCACTTCAATGTCTGATGTACTTCTGGCTATGTTATCTGCTTTCGAATGCCTAGCAGGCTGGATGAAACATCAGTGAACGCGATTTACATTGCAAAAGGTACTTAAGGATATTTAAAATTATCCGTTCTTGGAGTTTTGATAATATTTTCAATTTGTAGTGTTGAGATCATTTTGAATTTGCTTTGTTAACGTTTTTCTGCTGCAAATGCAGAAACTTTGGGCTTGGAATATTAATCAGATATCAATAAAAAGATATCCCACTCATTCAAGTAATACTGAAATACCTTTCTCAAGTACTGCTTTGTTATGCCTCTGAAAAGAAAGGTTTATACTGTGTCTCAGCCTCAAAAATTTTAATTGCTAAAGTACACATACGGGTCATTTACAAAGTCATAATTATAATTCATTTTTGCGCAATGTCTTTTCTTAGGGGATGTTCAAATATGCATATTAAGAATCACAACACTAATGGCA
The DNA here is from genome assembly GCA_030762935.1 of Hymenopus coronatus. Lineage (NCBI taxonomy): Eukaryota > Metazoa > Arthropoda > Insecta > Mantodea > Hymenopodidae > Hymenopus > Hymenopus coronatus. The sequence continues at coordinate 67,272,223 of CM060898.1, read as the reverse complement.
ACAATAAACAATCTTATGACAGGTTTATGGACAAAATCAAAATAAAATAATCTTTTTAATTGTCAAGGATGAGGAAGTTGATCAGCAGGCAAAAGACCCGATGATTAAATAGGTGTTCCTTACTTCCATTTCTGAAGGTAGTTGAACACAATGTATTCTCATTTGACATCCTTCATTCTCCCTGAGAATAAGTTTATGTAATGTACTAGCATGAAGTTACTAGAAGTTATCGTGACTCTCTAGCTATGCCACGTATTTTGAGACTGACTTTTGAATTAAGAGACGCAAACAAAAATTATGATTTTAAGAAGTTAATGAAATAAAAGATGCAATGAATAATTTTATTCTGTCATTTTCTGAACTGCTAGATATTGCTCAATTGAAATAGAACAACATGTTTGGTACCACTACAAATTTTGTATCACTACGCATTCTCACGTTACACTGTGTTGGCTGTCCATTGATCTCCAATTAATGTCCGGGCATATCTAAATGATCGATGGCGTCAATATCACGTTGACGGTTAGATTTGTGCAATATACGAACTTGAGAAGGCAAACGAAGACGAGCGAATGTGAGCCTTATTGCATAGGCAACCATCAAAACACATGTTTAGAGCATGTAATTTAGAACGCCCAAGCGCAGTCAAATTCGTTCAAAGGTGCATGTTCGAAGTGATATTTTCTTACTGGAATGGAAGTTGGTGCTTGATTTATTGACTTTTCAATCTATGTACTTCATTCACAGCTTAGTAAACTTTGTTTACAAAATATACGAAAGTTCGGAATTTTGTGGAGATATAAGATAATAGATTGATTTATCCAGACAAAGTCAACGAGTTTTATTAATTTATAAGTAATCAATCTGTAATTCGTTCCCAATTGGAGCTAGCATATCTATTCTAAATATTACCCCTTTGAAATGATAATTAGGACCTTTTTTGTGTTACCACGAATCTCCCACTCTCCGTCTGGTTGCTGTAATCACTGAGCTATAATGGTGGCATGTCGGCACGACATTTAATTACCAACTGAATGGCATTGTTCCCGGTAAACCATAAGGATATCTCAAAGTATTTTGAGAAGAGATACCCCAATGGCGACTTGCAATGTTGTTAACTGCCTATTAGATAAAGGTCTATGAAATGCTTGAACCATCAGCTATTAAAATGACTGTCAATTAATAGTGTATAAGCTAAATGTATTTATCTACTAATTCACCAATATCCAACATATTAAATTCAGTTAAAAGTGTGCATGCCTTTTCGGAATCAAAAAAATTGCTTTGAAGCGCAAAAACTCAGTGATGGATTTTGATATAAGATGCTTATTGATGGCCGCATACCAAAGCATTATACGAGGCTTGATCGGATACTAGGGTTACAAGACTGATATTCCTGGAGTTTCTTCTGTTAGAGATAAATTAGCAGTGTGCGGTAATTCTAATACATACGGTTATAACTATGCAGAGGTTCAGTCACCCGTCACCTACACCGCTAGTTGTAGATAAAATAAATAGCAACTCGTTTGGAAAACTAGTCTCGCGAAGAAACCTGCTAAATTATTTGATTTTTGTGAGTGACACATAACGCGACTCAAAACACCGGAGGTAGTAGAGGTTTATGGAGAGTGTATTGCCTCGACAGCATGACGCGAAAGCTTTTGGCCGAGAAAGAGAAACCTACGAGGATTGCGGTGGGCAACCCAACACTGCATCAACAGATTTGAACACAGCTCGCGTGTAGGAGTTGATTCAGCCAGAAGAGGATCACGTTGGCAAACGACGGTAGAATCGGGAGTGTTATTCGGAAGCGTTCGTCACATTGTTCACGATGTTTTGCGGTACCGGAAAATTTGTTCCCGGTGGATTCCACAAAATCTGTCCAACCAACACAAGTAGAAGCGCATGAGGGCAAGTCTACAACTTTTGTAACGATTCTCCACTGTAAGAACATTTTTATTCACCATATTATCGTGGATGACGAAACATGGCTTCACCACTACATCCCCAGTAAGCGGTAGTCACTGGTGTGGAAACACCCCTCTTCTTCAAAGGCAAGGATGTTTAAGGTGATGCCATCTGCCGGGAATGTGATGACTGCAGTGTTTTTGGACAGCATGGGTATGATCCTCGTGGAATTTTTGGAAATAAGACTCACGGTGACCGCTGACTGATACTGTCAGACTTATACTCGATTACGCGAAGCAATCAAGAGTAAACGGCTAGGACTTCTCACTGAGGGCGTCATTCTCCTTCACGGACCGTGCCGTGGCCGAGTGGTTAAGCCACTCGCCTCTCACTTCGACCCCAGGCGACCGCATGTGGGATTTGTCGTGGACAAAGTTGCGCAGAGGCGGAATTTCCCTGGTTCCTCGGTTTTCTCTGCCATCGCATTCCTCCGGTGCTCCATCTTCATTTCATGTATCATCACTGTGGTACCATATTAGTAAATGCGGCAGTTAAATACTATAAAACATCCTCCTTCACGACAATGCGCGACCTCATAAGCCTAGAAGACAACCACATGTTAAAGTAATTTTTCTGGGACATCCCAACCACCCTCTCTATAGCCTGGACCTCACTTCAAGAGACGTTCACCTTTTTTCCTCTCTAGGAGTCGACTATTCGCTTCAGACTAGGAGTTAAACACTTCGCGACAACGTGGCTGAACAAGCAAGGACATGATTTTCCTGGGAGTGAATATTCAAACTCATCCCACGAAACGAAGAGTGCCTAAACCGATATGGAGACTACGTCCAAAAAATAACTTAATGTATGTGTGCTATCAGTTGGCTATATTGGTTGTTGAATTACAATATGTATGCCTCATTACAGACTTCGTAATCTTATTTTCTGATCACTTTGCGTATGTAGATAGGCTTCATAACTTTTCGATATTCATGCCATTTTCAAACTGCCATGGGCATGATGTCCACAAAGTCAGAGATTGTATCGAAAACTGGGTCGCAAGTTTTGAAAATCAAAAGAGCTTTACAATGCAAATAAGTGGAAATTAAAATGTCTAGCGTCTCCTTTCTTTAAATATACATAAACTAAAATAGCCTAAATGGAAGGTCACTTATAACCTTACCACAATCCTAAGAAGAAGTGCTACACTGGATTAACGTTTCTTAAGCACGATTCAGAGAATCAGTAATTCTTTAATGAAGGTATCCACTTACCTGCGCGAAAGCAAACCTTGGAGCTGGACTTGCACTCCGGATGTGTTGTGATCTGGGGCAGCAAGGGTTTGGCTTTACCAACACTTCTGGTGACATTCAGTTTACCACCAGAATGAGAACGTAGCACATTCGTCTCGCATACATCAGAGCCGTATACGAAAGAGCTGTCAATGTAAGCTGTCACCTGGTTCAATTGCTCCCGATAACCTACGAATAGAAGATGCTGAATGTACTAAATAGTGCTTCGAATGCCTCCATTGTGACTATTATGGGTTTCAAAGTTAATCAAAAGTAATACAAAAACTAAAATGAACTTACCCAAAGTGAGTTGACCAGGCATAGAGCGCGTTACAGGAATGCAATTCGGCTTTCCGCTGGTTATATTCCTCTTGGGAAAATAAGGATCATCCTCAGGTACAGGTATAGGAAAACACTCGGGGTGTACAGTTGTCATTGCATCACAGGGTTGACAATCAAGTATCGATTCTCCCACAAAACCTGAAAAGTACTTGGTATTAAAATATGTAGCTTATGCTTCTGATATTTTCGGGTGGTCTGAAATACGATTAGGCTAAGATTGTAAATAGCAAGTTCCTAATTACCTTTGTTGACGGGCGTATGGGTAAGGTCGTGATCCAAAAGTTGTGCGAACTGCATGAACATGAGAGAATATCGTACATGTGGGCGGCTGGTGTCTGGATGCATGCTGATGGAAATGAGACGGGGGCTTGGCAGAGGGATTCCCGTTACTGACAAGGCCCGTGGACTTCCAACTCCTGCAAGAAAATTTCAGAACAATGCTTCGTTTAAAGCAATGAATGCATTATTTAACTACACATACATATTTGTTTTATGCCTGCATTTGTATGGAAAAGGTTTACCTTTCGTCACATACTACAGAAAAAAAAAAAGCTTTCTTTACACGTGGATCATATTTGATTAGGATTATATTGTTAGGTATGCGCCTCTTACCAGCAGGAGAGGGGATGTACTAGCAGCCCTGTTTCTAGGACTATTCATTGTGCATTAGTGGCTTTCCGAGTATGACCAAATTTATATTCCTCTCTTATGATTACTGCTGGTGCATGTCAAAGCGGAATATTTTTTGAAGGATGAACTAATTGACGAGTGTTTGCGAGAAAATTGTTGCCCATCTACTTTCACAAAATTTACATGGATTTTACGTTTATATTCTCTTATACATAAATAAAATGGTAGTTTCTCTTCACAGACGTAGCATACCTTTTGTAAGAAGATTTTGTTTCATGTATGTACTATTGCGCCAAGAAAGTTCCGGAAATTTGCCAATAAAACACAAAAAATGAATTATTCATCCAATTTTATTTTATCACCTTCAAAGAGGCCCCTTCTGAAATTATACATTTATGCCAACGAATAATCCAATCATCAAAACATTTTTGTAGGCACTTTTAGGAATCGAGTCAATCGTCGCCGCGAATTTTCCTTTATGTCTTCTATCGACTGAAAACAGGTGCCTCGAAGTGGTAACTTGCGTTTTGGAAAGAGAAAGAAATCAGCAGGCGCCAGATCAGGTGAATACGGTGGTTGTTCGATTAAATTTGTTGAATTTTTGGCCAGAAATTCGTTCACAATAATAACCTTATGAGCTGGTGCGTTATCGTGGTGCAGAATTCATGAGTTGTCGTTCCACAAATCTGGCCTTTTTCGCCGTGTTTGTTCTCTCAAACGCCGCATAACGCTCAGATAATAGTCTTTATTTACCATCTGACCTTCTGGCAAGAACTCTGAGTGCACGACACCACGATAATCGAAAAAAAAAAAAACAAAAAAAAACTGTCAACATGACCTTCAGTTTTGATCGTTTGACGTGCCCTTTTAAGTTTCGATTCAGTTGGAAGGCGCCATTCGGAAGCTTGTTGACTGGTTTGAGTGTCAAACTCGTAAACCCACGTCTCATCTCCAGTTATAATGCGTTTCATGAATGTGGGGTCGGAACTGGCTCGTTCTAGCATGTCTTCAGCAATCCTTACGCGATTGAGTTTTTGTAGAAAATTCAAGTCTTTCGGAACTAACCGAGATGCAATGCGTGTCATGCCCAAACAATCGTTTAAAATGGTACGAATCAATTCGTGAGACACAGAATGTTCAGCGGCAATCTCTCTCGGACCCAAATGACGACTTTCAGAAACAGTCTTCTTCACTTTAGCGATGTTCAGTTCATTTTAAACCATTGATGGCGAGGCAAATCTTCCACCACATCTCGACCACTTTTGAATGCACTGTACCCCTCATCGATAAAGTCGATTCACCGTAACCCTCTGTAACATTTTCAGCGATTCGGCACACGAAAAACCATTTGCAAAGCAAAATTTGAGACAGATTCTTTGTTCCATATTTGTATCCATCGTAAAATCGCAAATCACCTTTGAGATGAACTAACAAAGTGAAGTACTGTAAACAAACTAGATGATAGATGACGATCAAACTCCGCGTGGGTATAGAAGAAAGAAGTACCAACTTAGCGACAACAATAATTTGGAATCCCCTTTTAAACATGATTTTTAAATGATCAATTCCCGGTACTTTCTTGACAGAATGTATATGTAGTAGACGATAGTTATGAAAACAGTAGTTCTATTTGCTATAAGCAATATTGTTAATGAAAGCAATTCACATGGCAAAAGCTGGGCTCCGTCCATGTGTGTATGTTCTATGCTGAGACTTTATGAGTCCTCCCCTAGTGATATACTTTATTTTCTTCTCCAGAAGAATTGCGGTGAAAGTTGGTTACAACGGTATTCTCTGTGTGAATCAGAAACTGTTTGGAACTCCTGTAATAATTGAGACAAATATAAGGTTTTTGTACTGATATTGTGATATGTTTATTTCGAAGTATGAAAGCAAAACATCAGTGGTTTTGAAGACAGTTCCTTTATTATTTTAAACGCCCTATATCCCTAGCTCTTTAGGTGCATGCCTCTGCTAGCAGAGATGAACCAGGTTCGATTCCTGGATGAAGGGTGATAATTTTTATTGCCCATCTTCCCTAGAGACAGGGAGTTATGGAACTGTGATTGTGTGAATTTAATGCAATTGCCCAAAATAATATCACTCATTATTAGAACAAGTTTGCATTATTGTTGTTGAACAGTTGTTCCAAAGGAAACAAACAAACAAAAACATGATTGAAATTTTATAGGCGGCATGTAAATGAAGAAAATGCCCCATATTTAGTCCTTTAACCTGTAAATCTTACAAAGAAACTTTTGCAATTTCAGAAGAAGGAGTGGACGTTATTCTTACCGTCGTGGTATGCTGGAGGCAGAAGGCGCACGAAAGCCCTCAAAGACTTTCCCTGCTCGGGACGCTTGAGGTTATTACACCAACCAGTTGTGCTGCGGTAACGACTAGTGTGGTCACAGGGTAGTGTTTGCTCATCACAGCGGAACACTCGCGGAATCTCCAGCGTATCTGTCAAGTCCACGTTGGGAAGTACAGCCATTAGCTCACGAATGTCACGTGGAGCCACAATGCTGCGTCCAGACTCTTGATCCTGCAGCTGCCTATAAAAACATGAAAATTAAAGGAAACCTGAGTGAAAATTTTACTTGTCTATTTAATGCATAATGGTATAAAGAAATGTATTATAGATACTTAATATCACATTCAATGTCACACTGTACCGACTTGTGCAACTGGAATCTGATTTTAGTACTTATACACTGCATTTCCTTTCCCAGAGTTATTTACAGCAAAATATCCCCAAATTTACCTTTTTCTCTAATCCTCGCTATAATTCTTTGAAGAGTAGCTGTCACAAAATGGGACGCAACGGTTATAGTCATCAATTTTTAAATGGGGCACATCAAGTCTAGATATAATTTATTTTTTTTAAAAGTAGCAGTGTTATTTAATTTTTAATTTTTTTAAAGTAGCAGTGTTAATTAATTTTAAGTTAAAAGTTGGTTGATCAGCAGGCATACAATTTACGCCATCGAAAACATTGTTATCGATAGCATTGGCGTAACGCGTTTTGTTAGCCAGATTGGCATCACTAACATAAATACAATTTTCGTCTTTGAAATGTAAAAATCTGACGTGTTTGCATTCACATATCTTTCTCTAGCCCTGTTTCGTTTATTAGTGTGTATACAAACTATCCTTCAACAATTATATTTCTACCTGATTCACTTTAATTGAGATGAGCCTTTGCAGAATTAGCTATAGAATACGTTTCGTTATAGATATCCACAACAAGAATAGCGACACTCAAATCCTTAACAACTGGACGCTATTTATACTGTCTTAAAATTCCATACTATGCTATCGCGAGAAGCAACTGAACATTGAAAGGAGACTTTAAACGATTCGACTTATTAACAACGGATATCTCGACACAAGAAGACTAATTAAAATAAATTGTGTGTTTTAAACAGATCCAACTTTTCGTTTATCCCTTACATTTACCAGTTGTACACGATTATACAAAATTCCTTCCAAATGAAGGAGGCGTTACAGGCTATTCTCATACAATTCAAGGTATACACTTATTTATCATGTAATTTTTTAAAAAGTATATTGTAGTTTAATCAAAATTGTTAGAGCAATAATTGAGCAAATCCAAATTTCGAAAAATCTTCCATATAAGGGTGCTTTGGCGGGAGATGTTTTTTTTAAACCTTCACTGACTTATAAATACCAAGTTTAATATTTAACAGACTTTCTACTTTTGAGTTATGCTGTTTACAGACTCACTTGGACTTTTTTTTTAAATGTTTCCCCCCCTTTTTAATTCGAGTGGTCACAAAACATATATTTCCGGTGAAACTCAGTATTGAAAATTTGTGTGGGATACAATGCTTTTCCTATACCAACTTAGGCAGCAGAGAAAGTAAAAATGTCTGTAAAAGTAACACAAATGAAAATCTTATAGATAATGGCTATACCAAGACGTTCACTTGTTTTGTAAAGCAATTTGGGTAATATTGTGCCATTTGTAGAGTACTGTTTTCCCTATTATCCCTCGGCGAAGTCATAGTAATTGTCACTTCACTTTTGCTCTATGCGAGACCCTTGCCTTTTGACACCTTAGTTTCTAACATTTATTGACAAGCGCAACTCCCCAATATATCTGGAGAGCACTGATTTCCCTAGTATCCCTCGATGGAGTCAAAGTAATTGTCACTTCACTTTTGCTCTATGTGAGACCGTTGCCTTTTAAGACCTTAGTTTCTAACATTTATTGACAAACGCAACTCCCCAATATAGCGCGCTTTCAGCAATCGTCAGAGCAGAGAGAAAATAAGGAACACAAATCAAAAACAAAACTTGTATTAAACTAATTGATAATCTTTATTAGCCTTATATTACTTAACTAAACATTCAAAAGAAAGCATTCATGATATAGTTAGTATTATAAATGAGAAAAGATTCTGTAACTGCTGGAGTAACATTTCAGGAATCAAAATCAATATATATTAAAGAATAAGTCTCATTGGAGAGAAAAAAGTGGTAACGAATTAGGACATAATATTCACGAGGGATCTGAATGCTTTAAGCGTGACTTCAAGTAGAATTTTGAAATCTAGGATGCCATTATACCAATCACTTCGATGTCGTCAAAGATATAGGCTACCTTAACATATATAACTGTAGGGCTTGGCTGAGGTAAAAGAATCAATCTTAGAAATTGACTATGGGGCCGAAACCTGTAGAATAGAAAGAGTTACAATAAGTTCCAGAATCTGTTAGAGGAACAAAAGTTCTATTCATGGTGTTGTCTTCATAGTTTCTATTTAATATTCTTTTACAACAAGCTCGGCAAGCAAATACTTTTACAGTATACCATGTGGCTTAACTGCCCCGTATTTGGTTTGTGCAGGTATCCACTTGTACGTTAAAAGAATTGTTGAACTCAACGGAGCTATTTCAATTCAAAACCGTTCAGTGAGAAACTGGCGTGAGGGACCTTCGTTTTGCGCCACTCAATGAGTGTGACCCGCGCACCGTTTCCGCTGATAAGCAAAGCACCAATTATTAGGTCGTCAGTCAATTTGGTCAAGCTAGTTGGCGAATTAAATGCCGAGTCAGCATGCTGACATAGTATCTCAGTAGTTAGAGCTACTGGGAAATCCATGGTTCAAACCGTGCTATGGTATTGAATTTTTGAGTCTGACTCCACCTTTCCACCTCCGGTTCCACACAGAAATAGTGTGCAATAACAATTAAAACTGATTGGCATAATAGTTGGTTAAATTATGAAGCCTGGGACTTAAGTAGTTACGATATCGTAAATTGTGTTGAGGTATGTCATCTTCTTGTTGTATACCGGCAAAAATTCAAGTCAGTTGGGAAATTTAATGCGATTTCTGAATGCTGTGATAGTCATTGGTGAGATCAACCGGACGGAGACCGGGAGGTCCGTGGTTCAAATACCGGCTATGGCATTGAATGTTTCAGTTTGACTCTACCTATCCAACTTCTGTCTTACAACGGCTGGTGTAGTAAAAATAATTAGTGGAATTTTTGCATGAAATGACCTTGTAAACATTGTTATCTTTATTAAATATGTCATTTGAAGGGAAATTTTCAGTCTGACCCTCCTTTCTAAGTTTTATATACATAATCATGCACAAATATTTATTTAAAGAAACAGCTGCAGCATAGTACTTAATTAATTTCAATTGTAAAAGTATTAAAATTATCTTGAAGGTGTAAATGATATGCATTCGTTTGTTTTTAAGTATGACTGTCCGAATTACTTCGAAGAAATAATTTATATTTATTGTTCGCCTCTGAATAGGCACACAAAATAAAAGAGTCCGTGTCAGATAGAATAAAGACAATTCTCTGTCAGGAAAGAAATGAATAAGTTGTATATATTCCAAAAATAATAAAAATGTCATTAATGTTTCCACTTGACATATGTATAATGAGAACTGAAAAATAACATTCTGTCTGCATAAGTATTTCTAACGCTTCTTGAAACTATGGACTTTTTTTATCAATGAGAATATATGTACATGATTTCTCATTTATTTGGCGCATTTTCATAATATGCCTTGATATCTGTAATTTTAACGAAACATAAGCCGTAAATCATATGCTTTAAAAAAGAGACAAAGAATGTAGATGATATACACAATATTAAACTTAAAAGATCTTGTACTGAAACAACGATACAGATGAAACGCAAAAATAATGAATGGGAAATGCAGTTATGAATATTACTTTATCACTTACCCCTGAAGAAAGCTGTTCACAAAACGCGCTGAAGCAAACTGCAGGACAAGCGAGGTATTTGCGATTTCTGCTGCTTGGCGCTTCGGCCTGTTGAAGCCATACGCTGTGCCAACTGGTGAGAGAGGATCAGCAGTCTTTTCTAGAAGAAGAAAAATGAGCACATTGTGCGTTTTCTGTCAACGAAATGTTAAATAGCGCATCTTCATTTCAGAAGACATCAATATTGATAACATTTTACGATGCATAAAGTGTTCTAAACTCACTCTGCTCCCAAAGATCGATCTCCTGTTCCAGAATCTTTTGGACATCTCTCCTGGCGCGAGCTACGGAATCAGCCAACAATCTACCAGATACTACAAAGTGTGGGTTAGTTGTGCGCCACGGGGACAGGTCAAGGCGTTCCATCACATCCCCCGAGCATGACATCATGGCATTTCTGTCAATTGAAATTGCACAGTAAACAAAAAGTCTTGTCTTGATTTATTAATCAGTATTCTGAAATGTCGTTGCAAAATTAATGCAAGCATATTCATAAGTCAATGCTACTATTGTTCCTTTTTCAGACACAAATTTTCTCCTTTCCCATTCCTCTGTGGAATTTGGAAAATCCAAGTATGTAATATATCTTATTGAAAGTTATATAATTTATTATACACAATATTTTCCCATGTATCAAAATTATAGCTTACACGGTAATTTAAATAATAATGATTTATTATCTTAATTCATTCTTCTAATAAAAGTGAGACACGTGATGTATTTTAAAATATTCAGATACAAACATCATGTTTTACAGAAAATGAGTTTATAAATATATCTGTCATATTTCAAATATTAGCTCTAATTATCGGAGAAAAATTATTACTTTTTGCACTTTTCCAAAACTCATAATTTCCCAAAATCTGATGATTTATTTATAAAAATTGGAATGTTTTTTCGAAAAAGTAATCGGACTACTTTCTTTAGTGTGCTTTTGAGAGGCCAGCTGAAAAGTTTGAAACATATTAGTGCCAAACTGCATCGTGTAGGACATTTTTAATGGAAAAGTATTGGAAAAAAGTTTGTGAGAAAATAAGGTTTAAAGCTAGGAGTACCTATTAATAAGCATGCACCTACCCATTTATAACTTCTGTTAATTTATAGTTAAAAGGCGCCAAGTCGGAAAAACGATATATTTTTTACAGTTTAGAATTCATATTATTTTATTATAAAAAAATAATGTTTTAATTTTCCATAATTTTTGGACTGATTTCACAGATGCATCACATCACCTTAAATTCTAGTGTAACATTTGAGGTGGATAAAGTGGCTGCAAAAAATCCTCAGCGTCTAATTTACTCTATCTCTCTTTTACTGCAGGGACATACACAGAGACGATCCAGTACAGAGGGGGAATGTTGGTATTTGGAGTAAGTAAATGAACTCTCTAGTTTTATGAAAACCTCTAAATGGTACTTACAGGAAAGGATCTTTGTCCAGAAAGACCTGAGGCTGGACGCTTCGGATGCCATCAGCATTATCGCAGATGATCCTCGCCAAGTTCACTTTGCGTATCTCATGCAGCTGTTCTGCAATAAAACTCAATATTAATATCGTCTGAACTGAAATGGAAGCTAATTTCTGAGCTGCAACTGCTTGTAGTTATAAGCACAAGGTGGTAAAATTTGGTTAAATAAAATAAAACAATACATTTTCAAGATAGCGATACGTACCTGCAATTACATCACTTTGTCTGATACGATAAAAACATGTAAGCATGTTATGGACCTGGGATAACATAAGCTAAAGCTATCAATAAATAAGCCACCCTGCAAAGCAAGGGAGGAACTATGTATATAGCAATCATATGTCTATTTTCGGTTATTGCCTTTCTGACTAGGAAAAATATAAAACGCCTATGACCACTTTCAGAATACAAGTATTACAATAAGCAACGTTGTTAAGTCAGTAAAGCAGGATTTAATATAGGTCGAATATTTCGTTTCGTTAGCCGAGAATTCGTCGAAAAAAGCGCATTTCCCTATAGTTAAATATCAGACTGAATAAATTATTGCTTCCATAATTTTATTTAAACTTCACATTACATGTAGCTGTATTTAAATGAATAGAGTGTCATCGATATTAAAGTTAGGTGTACCCTTTTAGTAAAAAATCAGTTTTACACTTTCCAATTACGGCCATATGGGCAGGTACCGTCCTACACGTGGAAGAAAAATTCATATCCATTAAGAACAAAAACAAAACGGAAACTTGGAAAGAATTCCATCTGTAAATTGAAATAATTAAAAAGATAAATCTAGAGTTGAACGTATGATTTGTTGCAACACGCGTCCACATGATGTCGCTGAACTAACCGTTGTAACGGGATTCTAATGTACATAATTGTTGGCGTTTTTCATGCCACTGAGCTGATATGGATGTGTATGTACAGATCTGAAAATTTGGGTACTTTAAAGGGATGTATTCCTGGCGTTTGTTTCTGTTACGAATTAAAAAAGGTCCGAGAACTTTGGACATTTGTAAAAGCTGTAACTAGCTCTACGGGAATAGGCTTCTCTACGCCAACTTTGACATTGGTTGCGATAACCGCTAGAATTACCGTTGACACCCGACATACGGGCTGTTGGAGTAGGCATACGTGTAGATATTTGCATTGTTGATTAAGAAAAGCGCACACTACATAAATATTTGCTTCTTTTGCAAGCTTACAATTGTATTATTATGTTTTCAGATTGATTGGTATCTCCAGATAAGCGTGGCATATACGACATACATGTTCATTTTCTCTGAGGCCGCCGGGCAGGCCTCACTATAACGAAAGTTATATTAGAACTGAGTTCTGCCAATGACCCCACTTTACATAGGCCAGCAAGTCACGTATTGAGACGTGACGAGGTGGAAGCAAAACGGGTAGCCTAAACTAGCAGGCATTTTATTTCGTGGCACAGTTAAGAGCATGCAAAGAGCATTTGGTGGTAAATTATGTGATTGGTTTATAGGAAAGCTGTTAGACGAAGAGAAAATAAATACTACTACACCGAAGTGAATAGACATTAAAGTATTATTCATCAAAATATCTGATTTTATACCCCTAACATCCTGAATGTGCTATTAAATTTGTACGACCTTTCTGGAATAACATTGTGTTATTTGTCACATTCTTCTGTAAAAACCTCTGTTAAATTTAAATAAGTTTTTACTGTTCAGTTGTTGCTAATAATAAATAAAAACGTACCTTTAGTAAAGGAAGATGGTGGCAGATCATTTTCATACCAATAGCGGTCCCCACGTCGAAGGTAGTGAAACTGGCGGCCCAGGAGGCAGCTGAAAGTAGGTCCTAGCACAGAACCTTCCAGAGGAGTCTCTCCCAATGCTCCACTGAACAGATCCACGTCCTCAACTCTCCTGTAATACAATGTGTTCAGTGTCAGTTTTGGGAAGAAAGTAATGATCAATTTGAATCTTGAAGCTAATATTTCATGACACGAACATTTATAAAACATTGCCTCATCTTAAAAAAAAAAAGAAATGATAATCTTTTCACATTAACTCACTCTATCTACTTAAGGAAGATATAAAGGTGTATTATTTTGGATGGAGAGGACTATTAAAATTATAGGATTCATATTATTACTCACAAAACATGTGGCGTTTAGCTTGCTTCTACTACCAAATTTAGTGGTGGTAATTACAGTTTCCTCTTAAGGGGGTTTCATGGTCAACAATGTATTTTACTGATAGATGATACTATACTATCTTAATCGGTATTATGGTTATAAAATGTAGCTTCTTTTTTAATTGACTGAATCAGAGATGAGGTAGCTAATGCTGATGGAGTCATCAATGTTTTCACTGAACTTCATAATGCACATCGTAGTATAGAACAAATACTTCTAGAAAGCAACATTTCTTACAAATTAGCTACAGATAAGCTTTTTAAAATGTTGTTTCCAAAGAGACTTATTTAGAAACAAAGCGACTGAAATCGAGGTACTCATCTAATTAGTTTTGCCAAGAATGTCCTGCATCCTGCTTTTTCCTTTGTAAGGTGATTAAAATAAAGGAACTTTGAGAGTAGTAGTGAGCACCGAACGAAATAGTTGTCCGGTAACGTGTGGGACTAACGCATGTGACTTTAAGTTTTAAGTGGTTTTCCTTGGTCGTTAGGCAAATGGGGTAGTTTCTTGTCTACCATGACTTTCATTGCATCATTTTCCTTTCATTCTGTTTCCTTTTCAGCATCTAGTCATGCTTCTAGAATTTGTAGTATATGCCAGTACCAGACAGATGCTTCCTTATAGAAAACAGTTTACGTGGACACTAGAAGGTTGCATAGTAATCGATTTAGTAATTACACAGGGTGTTCGGACCCGGATTGTTAGGGACTTCCGCGCGTCTTTGTGACTTGTCTGCGTGTGGCATATAGCCTGCTGTGGCTCCTCCATTTAATCCCTTCCGCCTAGGGTGTTAGTAACTGCAGTGGGCCAATGCATATCTAAGCGAGTGAAGTACCCCACTCCGGTGATTAACGTAACCTATAATGTAGTGAGTAAGGAAAACAAAAGGAGATATTTAGCAGCAACACTTAGTATTTACCTGTACACGCTGGCTAGTGCAGTAATCACGTCTTGAGACATTACGTCTCGGAGATCCTGGAAGATCCTTACAGAGGGTAGCCCGCAGAATTGCCGCCACTTGGTGTAAGCAGGTAGCCCATGATCACGACCATGCTGTATAACTTGTGCAGCGAAGTCCAAACCTGCTCCACCTGTTAAAGATGATAATTATAATTATATATTTCGCCCACACCTTTTCGTTCACGGTCTCTGTAAATATTTTACTTGTCGTTATTCTTTTGATTAAAATGTAATGTATTCTTCTTTCTAACTTCTTCTTCAACGTATTGCCCTCTTATACCCAAAGTCTTAAAAGCCAATGCCTGAGTTCTGTAGCCTGTCAAACTTTAGTGCATAGCCTATCCAGGATAGATGAATAACTAATGCTTGATATGGTGGTAAAGAAGAAGAAGAAGAAGAAGAAGAAGAAAGAAGGAAATGAGTGTAGTGATCAAAGAGGTGATAGGAAAATTTGCGGAACAAATTATCCAACCCGCGAAAAAGCTTTCGATCGGGTTGGTCAGGAGATGCCATGCCATGCCGGGATTTGAGCTACGGATGTGCCGTTCTCTGTCTGGTTGCTCTAACCACTGAGGTACCTGGAAGTATGCCGACATGAAATTTTACAACTGACACTCATATTTTCCTATAAACCACAAGGTATCTCAAGTTATTTTGAGATGACATACCCCAATGGCGACTTACAATGTTCGTAAGTAGTTACATTAAGTTTCCGGGCTTAATAGTGTAATTCGTAAGTTAATTGGTGGTAATTAATTGAATTTTCCACAAAACGTTTCTTTCGGTCAGGTTAGTTGGCACCAAGGGTTCGGCCGCGCCGTGGCAGAGTGGTTAGACCATTCGCCTCTCGTCTAGACGGTCCGGATTCGATCCCAAGCGACGACATGTGAGATTTGTGGTGGACAAAACGGCGCAGGGGCGTTTTTTTTTCCTACGGGTTCTCCGGTTTCCCCTGCCGTCTTATTCCACCGGTGTTTCCATTTTCATTCCATATATCATCAGTATCATCGCCTGCGGTGCCACAAGTAGTAAAAGCGGGCGTTAAACATAAAACAAAACAATAAAAAAAACAGGGCTTTGAAACCCTTACCTCCCAAATCCGAGTCGCTCACGTTACTTAGGTTCTTTTCTCTAAGTGTATAATATGGAACGGTTGAAATGATGGTTCTGTTTGGAAACATTTTATATGCTGGAAAAGTGGAATATATACCATAACCATGATTTGAACCAGACATCTTCCGATTTCCATTCGATTGCTCTAACAAACCGAGCTACCTGAAAACATGCCGGCACGACATTAAATATCCAACTAGTTACGACGCTTAAGTCGCCACGTAATATATGACCTCAAAATGAATTTGAGATCGCGGAAAAATGCGAATACTACACATGGCTTGTGTGAAGAAGCAACAAAAATTGACTGGTCCCGTAACTCAGTCGGTAGAGCTCCTGCCTGCTGTGCTAGAGGTTCCGGGTTTGATTCCCAACTGGAAGTGGGGAATTTTTCTAATGTTATTTCCTATCCTCCCCAGAATCTGTAAATACGACGCGGAAATGTCCTGCAGTTAAAGACGAGGTATAAATGGAATAATACAAAAGTAATTAATTGCCATCGATTGACCTAATAGATGGTTAAACTATAAAGCCCTGGGCTTAGCCACTGTAATCGCCATTTCTAATGTCTTTGAGATATCCTTGTGGTTTACCCGAAAAAAATAAGTCATTTGGGGAATTTAATGTCTTGCCGGCATATTGGAACTAGACGGAAATCGGAAGATTCTTAGTTAAATCCCGGCTGTCATTGAATTTTCCAGTCTGATTCCACCTTCCAATCTGGTCCTACTCACCACTTGTTTTAAAGAACAATTAATTACCGTTTTACATATTTTATATAATATATACACGTATCTTTGCGTTAGAATATTGAGACTATTGAGTATACTCAAGAGTGTAACTGTGGATTTTCTATAAACATTTTAAATTCAATTCTAGTAGCACTTTTGTGTTTCTTAATTTCTTTTTGTTGAGTGAATCGATGTATCATCTTATTTCGTTGGTAATTTTAAAAAAAACATAATAAGTTCGTTATGCTTTGTGGTATTTATAATACAGTCAACTTCTTCTAGTTTTAGGCAATGTTCGAAAGTAAAGACAAACAAAAATTTTCGTAATAGACGTTTGGCAACAATGAAACTTTTCTGAAATTAAATAATAATAATAATAAAATAATAATAATAATAATAATAATAATCCCGCACTGCTACAGCCCTTACGAATCTACCCACTGCCGGTCTCACTCCCATTAACTCACGGCAGAGGTGATATGATCAGCATCACGCATCCCCCAGACTATCATGTCGGGGCCCTTGCCTATTGCAACCCTTACTTTCCTTACGATGCTGAGTGGGGAATGGCCCTATACCTGGGACTTTAAATCCGCTCCCCTATAGGTGGAATCGAACTCGAGCGCCTTCCGAGCCGGGAATCAGACTAACCCATTGCGCCACGGCGCAATACCTTTTCTGAAATTGGACTAGAAAATCAGGAGTTGCATGTACTGCCACGACTGCCTACAGTAGAATATAGTTTCCTAAGGTGTTAGGGCATCACGAGACTATTGGTTATATAATTCCCAACCTGTTCTTTCATATATCAGCAGCGATATTGTAACAAATATTGATTATTTGACACTGGGCATGTTCATAACCTTATTCTAACTATTAAATAAAGAGCGAAATAAAATATTTATTTTAGCGCAACATTTAGCAGAAAAACACCATTTAAACCCAAAGTTTTATTTATCACTTACAAAAATAAGAAGTTTACTGCTTTCCTAAATATCCTGAGAAAGAAAATGAAATTTAAATGATTACCAAATTTTAAGAATTTCGATAAATCGGTAAAATAAAAATGAATTATTTTATTTGAGAATTTAACAAAAAGAAAACTAATTAATCTTATTTTGTCATTTAAATATTTAACAGAAGAAAATTATGTCGTAAAGTATTAACAGCGCTGTTCCGTGCGAACGATGCTACAACGTCTGAGTGGCGTGTAATGTCAGTTACACACGGTGTTAAGTGCAGGCAGCATTGCAAATTATGATTTAACATAAAAGAGCCTTATACTGGGGGAAAATATGTATAGTATTACATTTAAATTACCTGCGCATTATTCAGTAAGATTTGCTGTTTGGTTTTGTGTTTGAGTTAGGATGCCACAAAAATGCACGGCAGTTATTCAATTTTTTGTTGTTGAAAAAGTATTCAAAAAGTAAAATAGTATTGTAACATTTCAACCGCCCGTCTCAGGCGGAAGCATACTCCCAACCAAATGTACTTAAAAGGACATTATAAATTTCTATATATAAAGAAAATCAGAGAAAAATATAAACCATACTTAAATGAACACTAAACACAACACACCCGAGAAACATCAAGTTTCATGTAAAATATTAAAAATGTTCAATAATACTTCCTTTTGTAACATGCCACATAAATAATTTGTATGCTACTTCGTTCCAAATGTTATACATCATGATAACAGGACAATTGCTACTTCTTTCCTGCCCAAACTCACAATTGTTTAGAATTTGTCATTAATTTTCTTTGAACAGATGTGGCTAATCACGATTTCTGAATGAGCACGCGCCGCACGCACCTGTATACGTCTCCTCGATGGCCCGCTACGTCAAACGACTTGGACGAGATATAATCATTTTTATATTTGCCGGAGGAAATGGAGGTAGGCTCACTGAATCTGCGCAGTAAGATTTTGCGCCAATGATGCCTGTGGTGGACCAGCGATTTGTTTCGTCCGGATCCGAACCGCCCAGGTGAAGTGGGAACCATTCGATTAGAATCCATCAATGCAGTCACCGAGAAGGCACGATTCAACAAGAGACTCGGGCAGATTGCCATAGGGATGGTCTCGAAGCAGGTATTATTTTCGGCCTTGTCAAAATTTGCAACATATACTGTTAGTGAGTAACGATCAAAATTAATTACCTATTCAATGGACGTGTAGGCGGGAGATCATTGCATTTGTATGTCAGTCAGGCACCTTTTCAGATAAGCACAGATGTATCAATTTAAAAATATTTTAGCTTGTAAATTGCCAAATCATGTACATTCTTAATTGTTATTCTTATGAAAGTTGAAATATTGAAGAGAGTCTGTAAAACATTAATATTAATTTACACAGAATTCAGCAACGCTGCTTACAATACAATCATTTGAATTAAAAAGAGCAATTTAAACTATTGTATGTCAGGACATGTTGAATTTAAATAAAGGCATGAAAATAATATTTGCCTTCAGTTTAAAACCTTTATTCCTTTCACTTCCCACATCTATAACATATTAATCCACACCGTTTGGTTAGACAATCCTATCAGGACTCAGCAGTAGGTTTTGACTTCCATGTGATGCAAAATAGTACCAATAATATTACAACACTGCTAAAACTAATGCTGAAGAGATTATTATATTATAGCGCGCTGTACCAGCGTGCTCTGGCGGATGTATAGTAAGCTTGAAAATAGGGCGGAACTTTTGCCACTAATATCGGTTGGCACAGTTTTATATAAGCAATTTATAATAATCCTGTATATTATCAGCAGGCTACAGAGAGGGTGGGGTTAGTTCCATCCTGGCTATTACGCTCACACTCTAGTCACGTCCTGAATTTTAGGTCGTTCTTGAAAAGGTGACTGAGAAATTTGATGTTGCGGTAACATTAATAGACACGTACTTTTCTTACTGTCCTGGAACATGTGGTTTGTCATGACCTCGTTGATGAACTCATCCTCTCGCTGAGCAGGTCCATGGAGCAGACCCTGAATGATCTTGTCCAAACCTCCCGCGTCATACAGTAGAGCCGGGGCGTAGAAAGTCGACAGGAGGCTCTTCTCACCCACTTTGCGGCCTGCCTGTAAAGAACGTCACACTACATGATGTCTCAGAAATTAAGATATTTTTTTATTATCAAATGGGTATTTGGTTTCTTTTTTTATGTTTACCTTTATGTAATGTGTGATTTGTTTCTTGTCTTGCTGAAACAAATCGTAGACCATTCGATTTTGCTGAAGGGGAATCTGAATTAGTATCAGCATAATAATATATCAATGAGTATCATATTAAGATTATCCACCAATTGGATACATTTATACAATCTTACCCTTATGTATCGTATAAATCATGAGATAATGCAGCATCCATAGTAGAATAAGTAACAGCGTCTTCATATATTCGTAAATTAAACGTTAGCTTGCATTTCATTTGGTTATTAGTTAATACCTATTGTGTTAAACCGATAAACAAAGCTGGCACTTGAATGCATTCCCTTCCTGAGAGAAGCGTGAGAAGATGTTACAGTTGTCATATAGCTTCGCGATCTTAATTATTTCCCATTTTAAAACGTATACAGGATTTTCCATTTTCATTGCTCAGAGAAAAGAACATCACATATTGGTTTCATCTTGATATTATCGTTGTTATATAAAATAGAAAATATTTCATTAATGGGACACAATTATGTACGAATTGAAGAGAGTAACGCCTAGATATAGTGTTAGGTTTGCATTAATATATTTAAACTCCGGGTTGGGCAGCGTAGCCTACCAGAAAGGTTGCATTTTAATGTGTCGTAGGATATTTAGCGTTTGTTTACTCCGTTAAACGCTTCCAAAACACGATGGTTAATAATAATAATAATAATAATAATAATAATAATAGTAACACTAATAGTAATGTTGTAATAATTTGTCCGGGCTGTTTTACCGTGGACCGTAGGTTAAAACATTTTGACACGACGTTTCATCCCTGTCCTTTAAGGACATCTTCAGAGTGTCATATTCACGTCGCCTCTCTCTCAAGTAGTAAATTCTTTGTAAATAGGGTCAGTATATACACTCTTGGTCCTATGGCACTAGTCAAGGAACGGGTTAGGTTATTGTTTGTCTACATGGAGGTTCGGAGTTAGGAAATTAGGTAATCCAGGTTGGTTTAGTTTGATTTCATCATAAAACCAAAATATTCTGTATCCTTTCACAGATTCTTGATATAACGGATAATGATAAACAAGTACTATGGGACCTGTGTTCAGAGATGAGGTTACACTGGTGTTTTTATTCCCATATATCGATCATCATGATATTAGCTAACGAAAAGACACATGCATACATTGAGAATATGATCAACCACATAATGCATCAAAAGATGTGCTCTCATATAGCTCTGATTATTATAGATACATTTTCACTCTGCCGTTTGACATGGTAGGGAAGTAATATGCTTTGAATTTTCTTAATTAAAATATTAAATTATCTTAGGGATAACAACATAATGCTTTTTGAGAGTTCACAATAGAAACAACAAGGAGGGACAGAACATTCGGATGGTTCCGGACGCCCAGTGTATCCCCTCACATCACCCCTCATTCAGGCCGCGCCGTGGCCGAGTGGTTAGACCACTCGCCTCTTACCTAGGCGGCCTGGGTTCGATCCTAAGAGACCGCATGTGGGATTTGTGGTGGACACAGTGGCATAGGGACGGGTTTTCTCCGGATTTTCCGATTTCCCCGCCATTGCATTCCACAGGTGCTCCATCATCATTCCGTGCATCATCAGTGTCGTTGCCTGTGGTGCGCCATTTTGTAGTAAAAGCGGACCTTAAATACTATAAAAAAATCACTTCCGGGGGCGCCCCCTCGTTGCCGAGTCCCTCCAACCTAATCTTTCCTATTAAACTCCCATGACTATGGACGCAGTGCACTTTGATAGTTCCTAAAGTGTCTCTGTTTGCATTTACTTACGTGTGTTCTTCAAGAGCGTTGGGGGTTAGGTTGAAAACAAAATCCTTACACAACGTTTTTACCCACTTTTTTGTCTTTCTTCATGCGAATGCTCTTGGGACAGAATCACAGATTCAAATCGTTGTTACCAAAACATATATTGAAGCGTTTGTTAAATTGAAGTAATGTAAGGATAAATTTTGTTGTTGATGTACTCACATTATCGAATAGAATTAAAGTCTTCGGGATGAGGGAAGCAACGAACCACAAAGCAGCTGCAGCCACACTGTTTGCAATGCCGGCGTTGAGGTTGATATCGTAGCCAGTGAAATGTCCTGAAGCTTGAGGAGTGAGGCCGTATCGATCCATTGTATCCTGAAAAAAAAATGATGTGTTTAGCGTTAATGCAGAATATGAACGTTGCTCCCTTCAAAACAACAGACTGTTTTAAACTGGATATAAAGATAAATTCATTAATATGCTCCCAATGCCCTTAAATTACTAAGAGGAAAAGTTAATGTACTAGTAGTTAAGAAATTAAAAAATGCTGTGCATCTAAAATTTTTATCTATCTATAAGTAAAAGTATACTCCCTTATAAGAAAGATATACCTACTCTCTTTTTTGTCTCTTGTGCCTTATATAGTTGAGACTCATTTTGTTTGAGAAAATATCAGGAGTTGTTTAGTCTAAACAATATAACTATTTCCATTCTCTCTCTCTCTCTCTCTCTCTCTCTCTCTCTCTCTCACACACACACACACACACACATACACTATCTCTTCCAAATTCCAGTTTCGCTATTGGCTAAATTCACAGAAATTTCAGTCCAATATAAACAAATCAATTACCGGGTTTAAACCCGGTCCAGGCTTATAGTTTTTAAGTGTGCCTAAAGGCGACGACCCGCGGAACAAAATTCTGGCACACCGGATGCACTGCTGTGAACCTGATAATTGACAGCGTCATTAAAAACAAATGCATTTACGTTTAAATTAGAGGTGTAACGTAATAACTGTCTACTCCTGCATGTATGATTTTTCACGGCTATTATACAATTTGTGACTAAGTTTTAGCCTACTCTGCTCAGTTCTATACTGAAATTGTGCTATCTGAGTTTTAAGATCAATATGTGGATGCTCAGAGCACATTTTTACTGAATTAGCAGAGATTACAAGAAAAAGGCGTTTTAGTGTATCATTATTATGGTTGTAACACGTTTAATATTTTAATTGTTTTTACAAAATTCTACAACTTTGTTTAAATAAAAGAATAGAATGTTTAGGCGAAAGAAAAAAAAAGGTCTCGTGTTGTTTTATTACGGAGTTATTATTATTATTATTATTTGTAGTTTTGATTTAGAACTAATTACCCACGTCTCATGGTTGGTTGTTAGTTAGCCCTGGGTTCTAACTTTCCCTCTGACTTAATTATATCTTGAGATACTTTCAATGTTTGCTTATGAGGGTGATAAAATGGTCTTTTATTTTGATCTAAAGTTTTTAGATGTATAAAAATAATACAAGCTGTACTTCTGATGTCATTCACGTGTGAAAATGATCTTCGCAGGATATCTGAATGATTCATTGCCAGAACAGCTCTAAAATTTTCATAATGTAAAAACAACACTAAATCAGATAAGAAGTGTTCTTTCCTATCTCTGTTGTGATTAGTTAGGTTTTAAGTGGAATAAGCAAGTCTAATACGCATGGAAGAACTTATTTTCGAATCTTCTGTATTGTAATTGGTAATTTTGAAATTTGTGATTGAAATTGGCAATTCTCCCAGTGAACCGCTCAACTAAGCTTATTCATTTCCACAGCCTTAATTTCAATGTTAAAAAAAGATAAAGTTGAGCATTCTGTTCAGTTATACAGAAACCATAAGTACAGATTTCTTTTTATACTCAGAAGCGGAGCTGCCACTATTTACAGCCTTTAGAATTTTAGAATCATCGTGTTAATAGTTTGGTTACAAGGAAGAAAATTAAAGAAAAAATCTCTTATTGCTCACTATAAAAATATATTCTTTTTTTTAAAATTCTAGTTTATTTTAACACCTTGGTCATATCGCAACGTTTCTTTTTGGTAAAATACCTCGTTGACGGTATATGATAGACACTGGTTTTTAAGTTCTTATACTCAACCAGAGTACTTCACTTTACGCTAAGCAGATGGTGCCAGAGTACCATGCAGTCTAGCTGCTCTACCAGTCACAGACATATGGCTCAAGGTCTTACCTCCTTACACCGTAGACGCCTTACGTGGTGTAGTGGTTACCATGCTAACTTCATACACCCAAGGTCACGGGTTCAAACCCGGTGGAGGGTGATGGATTTTTTCGGGTGTAAAAATCCTTAGCATGGCTTCCTTAGGAAGGGAAGTAAAACCGTTGGTCCTGTGTAGTTAAGTAGATTTACGGCACGTAAAAGAACCTCTGAGCAAAATTAAGCGGTCTTTCACGCCCAATTTAGAATGGGACGCTGAGAACCACAGCAGTTAAAGGGCGTCCATAAATAACACGCCATTTACATTTCCTTACACCATACCATTTAGCTCTGTGACAGCAGTTAGGGTGCCAACTGGTCTGCTGCTTTTATTATTGATGGATGGCAGTGCAATGACCATCTATTTTCAGTTTTACTGTT
Source organism: Hymenopus coronatus (assembly GCA_030762935.1). Classification (NCBI taxonomy): domain Eukaryota; kingdom Metazoa; phylum Arthropoda; class Insecta; order Mantodea; family Hymenopodidae; genus Hymenopus; species Hymenopus coronatus. The sequence goes on along the minus strand of CM060898.1, from coordinate 67,247,742 downwards.
GTTTTAGACTGAAAATGGAACTGTGGATGTTGGTATTAAATGTTCAATCCAGTATTTACCTTGGTGGCTGATGGAAATCGCGAAAAGAAATAATAAAAAATCTAGATTGGTCGGTCCATGGGATTTCAACCCAGGACCTCTTGAATGCAGACCAAAAAGATATCCTCGTGAATAATCCCGCTCTGCAAAGGTATATTATTAAATCAAAGAATGCGGCTATTTACAGAACAAACTTGATATGCCAGGTGGCATAACTGCGCCACATTTGACATTTGCAGACATCCATTCATATACGTTAATAGAGTTACAGAACTAAACGGGGTTACTTCAACTTAAAACCGGTCAAAGAGGAACTGATCTGAGCGACATTCGTTTTGCCCCTCTCAGTGAGGGCTAACCATCTCCACTGATGAGCAAGAGTTAAAACGACTGACTGTTTTAACTTGAAGTTGCCCGTTGAGTTTTGCTTCTCTTTTTACGCAAGAAGGGATAACTGCACACTCAAGCAGGTGCAGTTGGCGCACTTGGTAATGTAAAGTGGTACAATCAATTTCGTTCACTATTTGCATTGTTATTTTTTTAATTCTCTACCCATCTACTATAATTTATTAATTATTACAATTGCAATGATAAATTGTCTTCTTTTTAAATTATTTTTGTTCCGAACTTTGCTAATCTGAACAGCTCACAGCCCTAATTAAGGCTTGAGAAGAAAACGGGTTCGCAATACTCGGGGATGAAAACAAGAATACTTATCAATGACCATATCAATGGCAAAGGTGAAACGCTTTTGCGAAAGTTCTTTATTTATAATTAACCAACTATATATTTTCAACTGTTTTTAACTCAGCCAACAAAGTGCAGGTTAACCAATATAAAGGTCGATAGTATAAGCATCTTATAAAAACATATCCATTAGTGTGTTCCAAAAATTAAATTAAATTGGTCGTTATTTATGGACGCTCTTTAACTGCGACGGTCCTCTGCATCCCACTCTATATTGGGCGTGAAAGATCGCTTAATTTTGCTCAGAGTCCTCTTTATCAGGCTTGAGGTTCTTTTGCTAACCGTAAATCTACGATACGGGACCAACGGCTTTACTTCTCTTCCGAAAGAAGCCATGCTAAGAATTTTTACGCGCGAAAAAATGATCACCCTCCGCCGGCTGCGCCGTGGCCGAGTTGTTAGACCACTCGCCTCTCACCATGGCAGCTCGGGTTCGATCCCATATCACCGCATATAGGATTTGTGGTGGACAAAGCGGCGCAGGGGTCTCCGGTTTCCCCCGCCATCGCATTCCATCAGTGCTCTATCTTTATTCCATGTAGCATTCATCGCCTGCGGTGTCATATGTAGTAAAAGTGGCCTTAACTAAAACTTCCGCCGAGTTTGAACACGCGACTTTAGGTCAAGATCCGACTCCTCCAGTTATACCAAGTGTCATTTTTTTATTAATAGGAAATATTAAAGTGTTAGTAGTATTTTGTTGATTTTTACCTGTTTTTGTTTTCTTTGTGGACACTACTATTGTCTTTGAGGCAATAGCCATTTTGAGTTGTATGTGAACAAAATCTCGCTAGAAGCACCTATGGAGACAGGGCGCAAGGTTGCTGAAATTTCTTCCAGCTTCATTTTCCTAACTTGGGACGAGAGAGAGAGAGAGAGAGAGAGAGAGAGAGAGAGAGAGAGAGAGAGAGAGAGAGAGAGAGAGAGAGAGAGCTCTAGCGGCTGTTTCGTGTTAAGGCTACCTTGAGTAATTTCTACAGTGAAGATCTAATATATACAATATGGATATAGGTGATGTGCTGCGCGCAGGAATGAGAACCACCAAGTTTAACTTTGACCAAATCTTTTTACCATTTTCGGAACTCAAAAGATTTTCCGTGTGAATGCTCCCATTACATGCATTTTTTTTTGTCGTTCTCTTCTATTTCCGTTCGTGATTATTTAGAATTAGTCTTAAACAGATTACAGCTGCATTAGTGAGTAGCTTTAGTTGTGGACGTTATGCAATAGTGAATCATACACAGTCACGGGTACGGCTGCACTCTTTGGAGATCTGGGCGTTCGCCAATGCTAATGTGTCTACTAAGGATGTTACAACAGCAGCAGAGCCATAAAGTTGCTTGCAATTTGACGACAAATGACTAGCGTGGAATGCAGTTTTCTCTATGACCTTAAGAAGCATGATAGACATACCTGTCCAAGGATGACAGGCAAAAACTCGGTGTAGGTGATGTGCTGTAATTCCGCTGCTACTATCTGACGGGTTTCTTGAAAAAGAGTCTCGTCACCCCAGTGTGGATTTAGGCGTCCAAGTTCAGTGGCCAATCGATTGTGTTCCCTCATGAACAATGTGTGCAGAGTGGCTAGACCTACATGCTCATTAACACGCATGTCTCCTGCCTTGAAGCACCGCCTGTTGAAATAAATAACAGTGTAACATCGCTTTATACTTAAACTCAAAGAGCAGGCAACTGTTTTAATAGTAATATGGAACGTTCAGATTTAAATTGCACTAGCGTAATAACTGACATATATTTTGTTATACTTTGCTCAAAATAAATAAATGACAAACTATGACACTACTATGAACTAAAATAAACACCAGAAGCTCATATTTAAATTGAAATACTCCATAAAATAAAAAATAGAGAAAAATAGGCAAACGCCTCTGAACAGCTAAAAACGTACGGAGAAAGAATAAACAGATAGAGGGAGAGAGAACATTAAATAAGAAATGCTGTAGAAACAGCATAAGCACATCTAAGCGCCAGTCATGAATATAAATGATTTTGACGCTCTTACAACCACATAAAAAGAAGCCCCAGCATCAGAAGCTGAAAAATAGTAACAGAAAATAGAGTTAGGATGATCAAAATAATAAATTATTAAACAAATAAAGAATTACAGAAGAAAATAAAGTTCACATTGAGATAAAAATTCCCTTAATCTCATGCCAAAAATGCAAAGAACTGCCAGGAGCTAACTGAAGAAAATGATGGGGGTAAATCTGTTAGATAACAAGATAGAAAAACAACAAAGAATAAACTAACGCTAGAATTTAAGGAAAAAGAAGGAAAGAAATCAATGCTTGTTATGAAACAAATCATAAACTCTGATGAAAGTAAAAACTTATATAAATATCACCTGTTATAGAGAATGTTAAGTTCGTAATATATTCCGATTGAAATTTTACTTAAATTATTCAATTTTAACTAAAATTAGTTTAAAGTAAATTTTATTCCAATGCATTAAAACTTTCTGAAAATGAAAATGGAACAGAAAGTCTAGAAAAAGTAAAATGCCTGATTTAAAAGTGTTATCAAATTGTAATCATTCTATAAACCTTTATGAAAATATAGAAAATATATTAAATTCGAAGAAATCAATGTGCAACCCACTTCACATCTTAATCATTCAATAAAACACCGGATAGATAGATGGCTAAACAATAGAACATGTAGTAGGGAGTTAAAAAAACGGGGCTCAATAAACATCATAATAAGCCCAAAAATGCGCAATTAGCAATAAATTATGTGACTCTAAAACGTCAGTGGCTGGTATAAAATCTAACTAAAATTGACTCTTCCAAAGCAGAACACGCAAAGATGAAATTGTAGAGAAAAGGTAAGAGAAAGCAGTATAATATGATTATAGCAGTAAGAAGACCAAGGATAAGGATTAAGATTAGACATGGACGGGGCCCCCAGGACGCTTGGGCAGAGCAGCAGAGTAGACTCTTGTGGCCCTTTGCCTCTTACGTAAACCGAGGGAGGTGGGATGAGAGCGGTCAGATACGTATAACGACGGGCACAAGCATAGACGTGAATTGAACGCTATTCTGGCCCTGCTCACAGGCTCCGATTCTCCAGGCGGGAGCTCCAAACTCAAAGGCGAGTCCTGTCCGAGTGCTCCTGACGACGACGCCAGATAACCTCACACAATGCGCAACCACCATCCAGTCTCAACCCGCCGAACACCGTTGCCTGGTTCTTCAATCCCAGAAGAGAGATGGTGAGGAAGTGATGAAAACAGGAAATGGTGAACCGGAAAATTCGGGGGATGTAATGAACCTACCCAACGTTCTCCCAGAAATTCGGAGAAGCCCCCGAAAATAAAATATGGTCAGATAGGCTGATCATGTTGATCGAATCCGCGACCTATGTGGACCACAGACAAAACCGCCTGAGCCAACTCGCTAGGTGAGAAGGCCGAGATAAATAGTTCTGTAGTGATGAAGGTGTCTTTGTAATTTTCTTTAGTTCTAGTTGGTTATTTGAAACATGAATTAATTTAATTCAATACAGAACCTTTATTTACAGATGTACGGAATATGTCTATATGTTACTATATGTATGTTAGTGTGGCAAGACGTTACGTAAATATGTACTGATTGCACTATTGGAAGCGCTCTCCTCTGTCCGCTGTGGGGGCAGCAGAAATACCTTTGATGCATAGAGTTTAATGACAAATACTAATGTTATAAACACAACAGAATGCGAGATCTACGAGGAGCCGAAGCTCCCTCTTAAACCAGGGAAAGGCGTTATTGGCTTTCCTTTTCGCGGGCCATTCCAATAGGTTGAGTTTAAAAAGCCCCTCCACCCCAGAGGGGAATATTGATCGAGAAACCTCGATAGCGCCGACAACAATCTAGCACGGAATCTCCCAGCTATCTAAGCTCGTACGTACCAGGGGTGTTTCACTACCCCTTCTGGGCATCACCATTTGTAGGGTTTCGGGAACCACGCCAGGCCAACCCAATCCCAAAAATGAGAAGGAACTTGGATATTTGGTCCAGCGTGCTTTTAGTAATGCCATAATACTACGGATGCTACGCGCTCGCACCACAACAGTTGAAATGGTTGTTAGCAGGGACATATGTTCCACAGAAGCAAGGAAAGCATTGCTTTCTTTAAATTGTTAGTAATACATAAATTTCCATACTTCCATTAAAATGATTGTCGTGGAAAATTTAGCGATACAATGTTCATACAACGCGCGCGCTTTCCTACACAGGTAGCGCTTTTGGAAGTCGTTTTCTGGAGCCTCGACAAATGACATGGAGTTTTTGCTGTTGGTCGATGTTTAAATACACTGCCGATATAATCTCGTTTTATCAAAACAAGAATTTCTTGCATATTACGACCCTGTGTGTACCCAGATAGAGGTTATTAAAGAAAATCAAGTTTATTAGTTTTCTTTATACCTAAATAATAATACCAATTTAGTACTAAGCTAAGTTGCAGATGTTTTCAATGATGTTTGTTTGACAAGTTTAATTTCTACCTGTTAATTTTAACGTGTTTTGTTACTTAGGAATGACACTTACTGGAAGCAATTTTGAAACAGCAAACTGCTTATGCTTTCAGGTGAGAGCATGAGTGCGATGGGGAGTAGTGAAACATATGTGATTCGGACTGTGTGTGACATTTTTAATTGCGTTTCTTTCCATTTTAATAGGCAAGGAAGAAAGACGTCATTGAAGAGTAATTTCAGCATCAGAGAATTTGGAGAAAAAATCAAAACTTCAATGCAGCATTTTAATGGAAGACATTTATAGCGTAGAATGGCTTACAGACTATAAAACTAGAACCAAGTTTTATTTATATTGGGCATAGTTATGGATCTCTATTTGGCATGGCGGCCTTATACTCTAAACTGAGCATTATATATGTGTGTGACCGAAGGTGTGAACAAACACAGTGTTAAATAGTTGTTGCTTTACATCATAGAGAATAATCTTGAAATGGCTTGAATAGGTAGAACCGGACTGAAAACTCCAATACCATAGCCAGGATTTGAACCATGGATCTCCTGGTCTCCGTTCAGTTGTTTTAACCATTAAGCTACTATGCCAACATGCCGATACGACATAAAATTCCTCACTGGCTTGCATTTTTTATGGTAAACCATAAGGAGATGCTCAAACTGAGATGTCATACCCCAATGGCGAGTTGGTAACTTGCGTTGTCGTAAGTACTTTAAGTCCCGTGTTTCATAGTTTAAGCTTAATAACCCATTAATAAACGACAGAGAGTAGAGAATGTAACAAAAAGAGAATGTAACCCCGCCACTCATTCCACAAATTGCTCCATCATCACCTTTCATAACGTCCATTTAACTTTCATTTCATATCAGCTACTTCCTCACGGCCGACCAATCGTTCCAGGTTTTCCATTCTGAGTTTCGGGTCTTTGTCTCCGCGACTTCTGACCCCTAGGCATCAACTTGTAAGTCCTAGGGAAGTGTCAGTGCTAAAATGTGGGAGGGCAAGCCGACTACGAAACGAAAAATAATCTTTCGAAAACACGATTATATAATTATGAGTATCATCTATAGCTACTGCGAGAGGTCCGCAGAAGATGAGTTGTACCATCTAAGGTGCAATATGTGCAGGCCTAAATTATTTTTAGCATGACAACTTTATATGGAAACCTTGAAAACTATATTCTTAGCAATGTCAATAGAGAAATAAAATATTTTGAATTGTGTTGCTGTTCTTCCGGCACAGAAAACAAGGATAAAATGAAAGAACAAAGGAGTGAATATTGTAATTAAATAACAATAAAACTTTCGGCGCCAAACAAAGCGGAAAGCAAGAGAGAAGATAATGAATTCAAAGAATGTTTCAGAAATTACTCAAATAGCGAAGTGTTTGTACCAATTATCTAGGAAAAAATAAAAGAGAGAAGATAAGCATTTGTTTAACTCCTATGAATTACTCACTTTGTAGCATTAAGTCGACAATTGGAGTTATCATCCGGGGGTAACAATGAGCGTCCCGCAAAGCCACTTTGGGTCTTCAGTCGGCCTCCTGTAAAGGACCTCAGGGTATTCGCTTCATCTCTGGAACTGCCGTACACTGCGGAGGCATCTAGGAACGATGTCACCTGATTCAGCTGTTCACGAGGACCTGTATGACCAAAGACACCTTATAATCTTATATCACACTGAGATTGTATTACCAGAAGATAACCTTTTTGGATGTGAATACATTTTACGTTCTCTAAGTACTATGTACATAGTGTATAGAGAAGGTATTGCATTCCACCCAAAAATTCGATACCGAGATTTCACCGGAAATACATATTTTGGGCCCACCTGAATCCAAAAAAACAATTTTTGGAAAAAGGTCCTTGTGTGTGCGTGTGTGTGTGTGCGTGTGTGTGTGTGCGTGTGTGTGTGCGTGTGTGTGTGCGTTTGTGTGTGTGCGTGTGTGTGTGTGTGCGTGTGTGTGTGTACGTGTGTGTGTGTGTGTCTGTGTGCCTGTAGACTGCATAGCACAAAAACGAAGAGTCCGTTAAATACCAAACTTAGTATTTAAGTTCAGTGTCTTCCAAGGATGCGACACGAAGATTTTCAAGAAAATCCCCCTTTACATGGAACTCTTTTTTCGAAAATGTTGATTTTCTCAAAAATGGCCATAACGATTTTGATTACAATGTCGTATATTAAAGATATTCACCTGAAAAATAAAATGTACATCTTGAATTTTCTGGGAATATCCTCTGAAAACTACTTTACTATGGATGAATTTTACGGAAGTTTGCATAACTGGCAAACCGTAAGAGACAGACAAAAAATGTATATCAGGATAAAACACACAATTTTTACCATATACATTGTTTTCGTGGAGTTGATCGCTTTTGAGATATTCGTTGCTTTTGGTTTCAGCTTTGAAAAACTTATACTTTTCTCATACAGGAATTTGACAACTCCTGTCCATGCAAACAAAGGAACTTCAGTACATAGCAACAGTTTTTGACTATCTATGGTAATAAAATAATAATAATAATAATAATAATAATAATAAAAAGGGCAGTGTAGTATTATTTGGAAAATATATAATCTTGTTTATAGAGTACAAGCTCGTTGAAACATATTGCAATGCAAATCTGCATATTAATTTATCACCATAAGAGTTAATAATGTTATAATAACAATAAAAATAAAGTTAATATAAAGTGTTAATTAGTAAAAGTGAGCTTGCTATTATGGAAAGCTAAAATGTAACTCAAAGAGTGAACGTTTCTAAATATTAAAACTCCATGTAAGGCAACTAAAACAAAAATCCTAAGATTGTAAAAAATTAAACATGTGCCATAAGAATTAAATCAAGAAGCATAAGGGAGTATATAAGTGATTAAATAAAGACGACAAGGTAGAATGCAAATACATATATGAACAAAAGAGAAGAAGAAGAGGAGGAATCGATATAGTTTTAAATGAAGACTGATATGTGACGCTACATGGAAGTACTGTCAATAAATCTAAAGCGGAATTAAATGAGAAGAAAGAAGAAAACAGTTAATACATGTGGACTCTATAAGGCACTCAAAAGAGGCCAAGGGCGTCAGAAAATTAAAAGAGGAAGGAAGGAGCTTATAAATATTCAATGCAACAACGAGAGCATGACTGTGTCTTTAGCTTGTAGTACTTGCCCTCCGTCACTCTAAAACTACGTATCTCACCTAAGGTACATCCTATCCTAGGAGCGGTGCCTGATCTAGCATATTCTTGGCACTTCTCGCCAGATCTGCCATAGACAGGGTCATCGTCCGGAAGTCTGATCGGGAAACATTCCGGATGGAAATCGTTGAAATTGACACTGCAGCACTTCAAAAGTTTGCCCTCGTAACCTGTAAGAGATAATGACAAATATTAACAATCGCTATTATTTCAGAATTGAAACGTTGAATGAAGTTTAATAATTCACTAGTCCCTCGGATTACTCAGAAATGCACTAAGTTGTGCCACCCTACAATATCCATTCATACCGAATTTCTCTCATTTGGTCCTTTGGACACTCAAGACGATTTCGGTTACTCTGAGGCGCCACACTGTAAAAACGACTTGTGATATTGCAATTACTTTGTGATACTAGGACCTATTATTGACCATATTATTTTAATATAGTCAATAAAATGTTCTTCCTCATTGGTGATTCGAATGCTGTGCCTCCAGACACACACACACACGCACACACACACACACACACACACACACACAAGCAAATCGTAATTCCACTCTCCTAGTAGCAAACGCCCACTGAGACACTGTTATAAAATTACAAGTTACTTTTTAAAACTAAACAGAGAATTTTGTATTGATCCTACAGGAAGCTTCTTCCCTTTCCAACTTAAAATAAAAACCCGCAAAATCACAGAAGAACTTGGATTCTGCACAGATTGGACATTTACGAAAGTGCAGACAGAGACTTTCAATGACGATACTCTACAAGGGGTTCATGAGGTGGTGTATTATGTGAATTACTATTTCTGTTATTTATTTTTGTGCTGAATAGTTTTGGGAAATAAAACAGTGATCCTCCTTGGTATCTTTTATAAAATAATTAATGATGAGTAATATCAAAAAAACAACACTTGAAATAGGAGTTTGTACTTGAAGATATTGGAGTTCACCGAGATGGTTTTAAATACCACAGAGTGCTATTTCAATGTCAGCCAATATGGATGCAGGTGAAGCCGCGGGTAAAAACTGTTCATATATATATACATACATATTGGAGGAATGCTTTAGTAGGTAAAGGAAAACAAATTCATGTTACTTAAAAGTTCTCTTGTTTTAAAGCGAATGATTTTTATCACGACAAAGAGTACTAACTTAGTATATAATTTTATTTCACTCTTAGTTTGGTAATTGATGTATAATGGAGACTGGAGAATTGTTGCGAAGAAATTTCTTCCTGATTAACGTTTAGAGAAACAAGGATTATATATTTCAGATTATATATTCATAAATTTATAGATTTAAGTTGAAATGGATAGGAAACACAGTGTCTATGTGTGGCGTCTTCTAATAAATGCAACATATGCCCTTTGGCAATGTCTCTGTAGATAACATATAGCGCAAGTTTCTGTTTCCGTTAGATGAAATCGATTTAAATAGTTCTATATTGTTACATAAATTACGTACCCGTCATCTGTGGAGTATGAGCCAAGTCATGAGCAATGAATTCTCCCCATACTGCTGTGATCGCCATAAGGTGAGGATGCGGCAGATCGGCATCGCGATGTACCGCGAGAGACACAGAGCGTGGCGATGGTAGACTGCCTCCTCTAGGAAGGCTCACCCCATCCCCATACTCCGCCTGAAGGAATCGGAGATACCTGGTGTTGGCCCTACCCCAGTGGGGACTCTGTACATTGTTGCAGTAGCCAGAGAAGGCACGATACTTGCGAGGTTGACAAGGAAAGTCGACTTCAAGAGGACAGTGATCTCCCAGAGCGGTGTCCCGGACATCCATCATGGGCAAGCCATAGCTAACTTGGTCTCTTGAAAGCTTGAATCTGCAACATTACAGGCAGCCGTTGAAATAGATGGTAAGGGTAGAGAGTTACGTTATACTTACTTTCGTGAGTAACTTTAAGCCGGACATTCAACCAAGTATTAAAACACAACAACTTTACCTTTGTCAATTGTTTGTTCCACACTAGCCGTGTGAGCAGTTGGGTAAGAAGAGCCATACTAAAAACTGCAATGTCATGGCCAGGATTTGAAACACGGATCTCCTGGTATACTCTCAGTTGCTCTAATTGACCTGAGAGTTTATTAAGCTAACAAACTTGGGACTTACGACATTGTAAATCACTTTTGAGGCATGTTATCTAAAAAAAAATTGAGATCTTCTTGTAGTTTAGCGGGAAAAAACGCGAGTCAGTTGAGGAATTTAATGGCATGTCGGCATGATGCCATGGTAGCTCAGCGTTTAGAGCAACTGGACGTACGAGAACAAAAGATTTGTGGTTCAAACCCCGGCTATGGTATTGCAATTTTCAGTCTGGCTCTACCTTTCAAAATATACCTGTGTTTATCGGAGATCCCCTTGCAAGCATTCAAGCTATGTAAATGTTCTCTGAGGCGTATTGACCCATGTAAGACCTTTCATTTCGAAGTCTCTCAAACTCTATAACTGTTATGTAAATTTCAGTTAAACAAAACAAAACGAAAGAATCGCTGACGGGAAGTTTTAAACCACTATTGATTGCATTTTAAGTTTAACCCGCTTTCCAGCCACAGCATTTTAAAATGGCACTTCCATATAAAAGTATATAATTGTTTATACATTTCTTTCACTTGTTCTTACATATCTGTTTTCTGTATTTGCCTGAATTATTAGTCCTAAATAAAAGTTAAAGCTGTAAGACTCTGTGCGTTGTAATGTTATTGTTAGAGATGCCGTATGATACTGTAATGCACCGTGTTTCATACTTACGCGTTGACAATATATTTGGTGGCTTCTTCGGAGAGGAGCGCGACATGTGTCAAATTTCTGGCCGACGATGTTGTTGCGTGGGATGCGCCCATGAACCACGCCGGCGTCCCGCGGGGCTGCTCTACACCTGTAAGATGTAGAAATACATAAAACTTTAGAGCAGGACGATTAAAACTATATACGCGTTTCAGAATTGTTTTACGCAGCATCACAGATTGACTTGAAAATAATTTAATTTACTTTTAGCCATAAATATATGTTGTACATCAGTTACAACTTTTGGATATTGTTTTTAAAGTGACCACCAATTAATTTGCTCCTTGAATTTACAATATATATTATCTTCAGAATACAATGTTAAAAACATGTCTCAATAATTTGGCTTGCAATAGTATTTCCATTGTATAACCTAACCAAATGTGTACAACCAATAAAGTTGTTGATATAAAACTGTTTTAATAATAAATACCAGGAAATATTTTGTAAAATTAGGAAACAAGGAAAGAGCGAATTTCACGCTGTTTCTTTGTCCATAGCTTCATTTCTTTCAGACCTCCCAAATTCTAACATAGCTGTTGCCTGCGAACTAGATAGCAGAAGTTCATTCTTCAATATCTCGCATAGCGGCAAGCAGGAAGTGGTGGTTCTATTCTTAATCTACATTTATTTTGATTTTTTGGTCATCTGGAAGTTTATATTTTAATTCTCCCGCTAATGTGATTATTTTGGAAGGATAGGCCTTTGTCCTTTGTTTACTCAACACACCTCACATATTGATTGGAATATCTGTAAATATTAGGATATCAGTGTACTGTATAAATGTTATATTACTTAAAAGGGCGTGCAATATGGTTATATAGTTTGTAAAATATTATTTAGTATATAAAATAATGTCTTTCCGAAAGACCTAATACAGAAAATAAATTTTATGTATCTTGTTGCAATAAATTGCCGTAGAATACGAGTTTTCGGAGGAGAGATCTTTTAGAACTTCTACTATTCGGAAATGAGTCGGTTCTGAAAAAAGATTTAGAAAATATGACGTTAATGAATTAGTAGATTGTTTTTAATCTTTTATAAACGGACAAGAGAATTATGAAACATTTCTGTAAGTAATTAACACAAATATAAATACACAAGTAACGCCGATATAAAGGACAAATTAGACTAATTGCTTAACGTTTAGAAAAATAATTTAAATTGTACATTATAGATTACAGATAATAAAAAATAAATTTTAGTCACATGTTTCATCTGATAATGAGTAATCTTAAAAGTAAATATGTATTACCAAATTATTTCGCTTCTTCGTCGTATATATCATCTACCTTCCTCTAGTATCTGTAACATACCGTACCTATTACTTTAATTTGAGCACGACTATTTCTATTTAGATACCTTTTCTGAAGATAGTCGGCTCGAGATTATCGAAACGCTCGGACATGGCACTCTGGGCTTGCGCTATGAAGGCCGTCATTTCGGCGTGCGGTACATGCGGCATCTTGACTCGTGGCATTGGAGGTAGCGGATCAATCTCAACCGGGGGATGTAGGTGCTGCGTATGGCCCGCTTGGCAAGGACTGCTGCTCCAGAGCCCCAACATGGTCGCTATCAGGAGATAAACCCTCCTCCACCTGTCAACAAAATACACAAAACATTTAATACTGTAATATGTGTTTTGGAAGTTTATATATCTCATTTTTCTAATCAACAAAGTACCTGACAGAAGAAATAAATTTTAGCTGGCTTACATATATAACAGCTTTAATTTACGAGGAAAGCTCTGGTTAATCGAATCTGGGGTATTAGTTTAAGTTTCATTGTTAGCTGACTGAGATGGTATTCTTATTATGTCTTTCAGATGCACATGCTCCATGCTTCTTCATATCAATATTTCGAAAAGTTTTAATAATTTTTCCTCATTTCGCAGTAAGTGAAAGTTTCCATGCCATTAAATGTTATACTCAACGATAAACACTTATCAATCTCTTGTTTAGTTATTCCTCAAAGATCCTGGGTAAAAGTTGTTATCTTAAAAGCTTTCATTTTGTAGTTGCTATCCTGTTTTACTTTCTCTAGCCCGTATGTACAATGTACATAATGGACAGAGAAGTTATTGTATTCTCCTCAAAAATTCGATACCGAGATTTCACCGGAAATATATATTTTGAGGTCCCCGGAGTCCGAAAAAAAGCATTTTAGAAAAAGATCTGTGTTTGTATGTGTGTCTATGTGTATATGTGGATATCATAACTCAAAAACGAAAAGACTGTTACAAACCTAACTTGGTATTTGAGGTTAGGATCTTCCAAGTATATGACACGAAGATTTTCAAGAAAATTCCCCCACCACAAACTACCCTTTACATGGAACATTTTTTGAAGATTTTGTTTTTCTCAAAAATGACTAACAATTTTGATTAAAACATCGTATATTAAAGATATTTACATCTCAAATAAACTGTATATTTTGAATTATCTGAGAATAGCCGCTGAAGATCTGTTTATTCTGGATGGGTATTACAGAATTTTCTGTAATAGTTAAACCGTAAGAGATAGACAAAAACTTACTACACAAAAGTGTAGATCTCGTTAAAACACGTGATTTAAAAACATGCGTTTTTTATGTAGAGCTGACCGTTTTTGAGATATTCCTTGTTATTGGTTTCAATTTTAAACTACTTAAACTTTTCTCAAACGGGAAGCGACGTTTCGTTCGCATCTCTCTTCTTTTACTGCAGGCCATGAAAACCAAACGCAACTTCAGTTGTTTCACATAGGACCAGCTTTTAAAAGATTTGACTATCGATTTAGCCTAGTGTATTTCCCTATGCCATCTACTTACAAGAATTAAATAAATAATAAAGGTTATGCAAATTTTACCTTGATTAGCATGTTAGATAAAATAATAATTTTTCTATGGAAAGTTGTCTGTCCAACAGCTAGAAAAGTCATATAAGTGGAAAATATCATATATTTTTTGATACCTTGATAATCGTTCATGTTATTACTTATAATATAATCAAAGTGTAGGAATCTGTTTACTGGACTCAGTAAATCATAATGACAGTTTTCTCGATATTCTTTTGTGTCTTACTTCGTACGTCCCAATTCTCCTCAATTAGCATGTTCCTCAGTAAAGACACCTTTTGTTAGTAGTGCCTGGTATAATTAGCGGGTGGTATTTTCCTTCAATAGTACCTATTCCTTGTTTCTCAAAATATTCTTCAGCAATTGTATACACAATTTGTTGCGAGTTAAGGGCATCCCTAACATCTCTGACACCGTCTTCTATTTTGACTCCGATTTGTTGTCTATGGGGACTACTAAAGATTATTCTCTCTTTCCAAACTACATCCGTTTTCTCCAGTTCCACAACTCTCGTCTTGCCTACTGAGTCAATGCTCGACAAACTCCATATATATTACTTTGTATTAATTACTATGAAGTAGTGTACGTCAGTAGTTGGGGCGGTAACGGTGTTCGTATCCCGGTGCGGGTTTTGGTTAGTGGGAATGGTGTAGGTTTGAGTTGGCTTAGCTCAGGGTTTTTATTAACATGGAGACACTTTCAGGTTGTGGTGAGATACAAGTGCTTTATTAATTGGGCCCGGCCTTTTTCCGCCGTAGAACACACGCGTATACTTCTTAATTTTCTACTGTGACGTTACACTTTACCCGCACGAGACTATTACTATTTATTCGTTTGATGCAGTGCTATGTCTCGTACTATGATCGTTTTTAAAATCACTTACTTCCGTCACAACTAAGGGTTACACCCCGCGCTCAAATATCACATCTTGGTCGTGCTGAGGTCCTTCACCAGGTCCCTTACAGTTAAAAGGTAGCCTATTCGGCTCCATCACGAATTCTAAATTTCACATCTTGGTTGTTCGGAGGTCCTTCACCAAGTGCCTTACACTGTCGCCTGACCAGCGGGAATCATTGTCTTGTGTCCCGTTAGTTTTCCTTGTACAGGGCATTCTCACCCCTTTCCCTCGGGTTAATGCACGGCAGGTAACGGATCTTGTACCCCGAGCACGTGACTTTTACGTGTTAAAAGTCTTTCTACCCTTCCCATTTTCACTCTACATTTATATTTTATCTACGTGATATAATTTATATTCTTGGCTATGATTTATATTTCTCTTCTTAATAATTCTTTCCCCCGGGACAAGACATGTACTGCCTCATAGTTCAAAGCAGACTATTTGCATCTTTGTGTCCTGTCTCTTCCTGCAAAGGTTAAAGGTACTTACGAAGAAGGGACCCCCCGCAAAAATACTCGGGTCGTTTTTGCCTCTAGTGACCCCTGGGTGGGAGGATTGAAGTGTGCCCCAGCCCCAGCAACCACTTCAGGAAAATATCTTAACAGACCTTAAGCTACCTCCCAGCCTGCAGAACACCGTTGTTTGGTCCTGCAACCTTGAACCAGATAAGAAGGAAGTGAAAGGAACGATGGAAAGGAAAGTCGCCTGCCGATCCAGGAACCTCGAAAAACTCATGGGCCAGATTGGTCGGTCGCTGGGAATCGAACACAGCACCTTCTAATGTGGACGTTGCGACTGAGCCATCCCTCTGAGATGTCTGTTCCTGTAGCCCAATTTTTGTTCTAATGCGTCTACCATTGTTTGTAGAATCAAAGTTCTAAACGGATTTTTTGCAGTTTAGGTTTCAAGCTAATAGAATTGAGTTCACCAATTATAATTATGACGTAACATTCTATTGCAGGCGATGGTTCCTTTAAAACCTTCCTTTGTTTTGATAGGAAAGTTTCGCTCGAAGGGATCCTGTGTACAGGCAATTAGCCTTTACAAGAGCTGTTATGATGGAACAGCTACGGGAAGAGAACCTAGTATGTTTACTTCCTCTGGTTTATAGCCTCTGGCCTTTACTCATCTTGTGCGGTACTGTGCAGAAAGTGCGATCGCCATGATACTTGAAAAAGTGGGACGTTCCTTTTAAATAGCCTTGGGTGAATCTACTTACCTGGTTATGTTATTACAAGTTTCTTTAGTATTTTTATTTTTAAAATTAATATAATACAATGAACATGTTGGTAACAGAATGGCAATATCATAGTTTATAACAGACATTACTTACTTGTATACATTTACTTATAGCTCTTCTTTTGGGCTTACAAGTATTTTTTTGGTAGTGTGTAACGACTGCTTTTAGTACTTGTGGCACCGCAGACGATCACACTGGTGTTATATGGAATGAAGATGGAACACAGATGGAATGCGATGGTGGGGGAAAAATGGAAAATCCGGAGAAAACCCGCTCCTGCGGCGCTTTGTCCACCACAAATGTCACATGCGGTCGCTTGGGATCGAACCCGGGCCGTCTAGGTGAGAGGCGAGTAGTCTAACCACTCAGTCACGCTTT
This sequence comes from Hymenopus coronatus, assembly GCA_030762935.1. Classification (NCBI taxonomy): domain Eukaryota; kingdom Metazoa; phylum Arthropoda; class Insecta; order Mantodea; family Hymenopodidae; genus Hymenopus; species Hymenopus coronatus. The sequence continues at coordinate 67,231,114 of CM060898.1, read as the reverse complement.
ATTTGTTATTATCCTAGATAATGTTGGTGATATATACCCGTTATTGCACTAAAACAAAACATCTTGGGTGCAACATATTGGGTGCATCAAGGAAATGCGGTCACTACACTCTCAAACTCATAGAGGTTGTCAGTCAGCTGGTGTGACCTAGAGAAAAATTGAACGCAGATCTCAAGATTAAATGCCTAATTAATCAAAATATTTGGATGGTGAAATGAAACGATACCTATTTATCTGATAGGTAACTGTGGTTTAATTCATTTGAAATTACATTGAGATGAATGAGGCTGCGTTGAAAACGATGCTGCTATAATGTAAAATCTTCCCATATAATTATTCTTTGTTATTGTTTTAAATTTTCCACTTTTCACAAATGGGAAGTCGTCATTCGTGTTTTTCTTCTTTTTTCTCTCATTCATATGAAGATAGCCGAATATTAAAGTCATTACATATAGGTCAGCCCTTAAAATATTTTACTATCGCTGTAGCTTAGTGTGTTCCCTTATTTCTCTTCTACCTGTCATAAAGTAAATAATAAAGCAATTTATGTTAATGTTATCTCAATTAGCATGAAGTGGATAGAAAAATAAACTTTTGTAAGACTAGTTTGTTGCAGAATAGGCAGAGAATGTCAAGTGAACGAAAGACATATGTTTTTCTCTTAATTTTTGATTTAATGCTGGTTTTAATTTCCATCCATAGGAAAGTATTATATTATTCTTATTTTTCCAATCACTCCTTTAATGTGGAACCCTTACAGGCCTTGTCTCATAATCAGAGACAAGATTTTGTGTTGAAATTTTTTTTGAAAATTCGCATTAATAATTTTAATTAATGACGTTTGCATTGAGAGGTCACAATCTTCTCTTTCGATTTGAACTCTTAAAATAAATTGTGTTGAAATTAATTCTAAAGATGCACATATATATATATATTATACATAATATATATATTAAAACTTAAAGAAAATTCTTTATTTATAGCTTTGAAGAACATATTAATTCAAGCTGTTATATTCTCAGAGAACAATTTCATAATGATGAATTATTTGAGTGTGTTGGTAAATCTATTTTATATAAATCCATTAATTTTGAGCTAATTTTCGGGCAGCATTATGATTAATGAGTAACATTGAAAATTTACAGCTAACTAAAGGAAAAATCAGTGTTAAATCCTGTTATTTCAAAAGTCATAAAATTGTATATCAAATCAATATCTTGAATAGGATCAAATATCACGTAACATGAGTCACAATATACAGCAAGTTTTTCGTTTTTGATAGTTGTCCTTTTGTTACGACTAAGTTATACATAGAGAAAAATCTCTGAATGTCAGATTTTGATATCACTAACCTGTGAAGGAACATTTCACACAAAACGTGGCAAGACTCTCACTTTGCTTTCAATGCCAAGAGTATTGTTAATACAGCTATTTCTTCTCAAGTCTCCATAGTTAAGCTGCTCAAGAATGGCTGAAAGTCCTTGGTCATAAATAAACAAATATGGGTTTAAATGCATTTACTTGGTTAAGTAAATTGTATAAATCACAGCTATTTCTTTTGGTAACTAGGCTTGAATGTCTGAAGATTTTGTTGCTGTTATATCAGGAGTTTCTTCTGTCATAATGGAGTCCTCTTTGGAGTCATACAACAACAAACTTTTAAGTTGCCTTTTATTGTATCTTTAACATTTGGGCCCCATGCATTCTGCTTCCAAAGCAACTACTCTCTAACATTTCTCATTTAGCTCTCAGAGAGTTAATTCGGGATGAAAAAGGGAATCTAGGATTGCCATACGTCGTGGATTTCGCGGACAATCCGCGAATTAAAACTAGAAGGCAAATGTCTTGGACCACTCGAAAGCAGTGAGTGCTAGAAAAATGTTTTTGCTATTAACTTGAGCTTCACCGCCGTATTGATGACAATTCCTTTGCCAATGGCGTTAATATTTGCACTATGCCATGATTTTGGTTCTTGGATTATGGCAACCTTAAAGCTACAGATTTTACTTTGGATTGAAATTCTAGCATTGAATCTGTTACCAACCTGCAGTTTTCAGAAATTATGCTTTTTCTTAATTGGTACCTTATTCTAGTATCTTGTAAGTATTGTAATCTCTAACCCTTTTCGTTGAAATTTTAACATTGTTTCACAGCGTATAGCTTCATAGTATGATGGCGCAAATATTAAATTAAACTTTTATTTTGTAACTTAAAATAAATGTACATTTTCTATGCAAATTAAAAACCAGATATTTCTAATTTATGGCTAAAACATATTATTCTCGAAAATGTGAAACATTCTAAACAATACGCGATAAAATAGGTCTTTACATTATTTCAAAATTATGTCAAATGCACACAAAACGTTTTGGTTTTGTAATTCAACAACTTTCTCATTTCGTTATAAAACTCTTGCCTCTGCTCATATCGGAGCTATGTTTTTATTGTGTTTCAACATCCACATTAGAGCAAAAATGTTTGGAGGCAGAGAAACGATATGAGAGAATGACGACATTGTAGACCTACACTGTACAGATTTTGTGTGTCCCCGGAAGGAGACTGGGGTAGTAGAATCCAGGCCACAGTTTCACCCAACACCCACGGTAAAATGGGTGCATCTGGAAGGATGACGTCAACTGCACTTATAGTCCTTCCTCTTAAAAGCTAGGTTGAGAGTGATCCAGGACAAGCTTGACCGGATTCTGGACGTACGGAAGAGGAACCCGTTCTCTTAGGACATCTGGTGACGTCATTTATATCACGCAGCATAATATAAATGAGCAAGATCGTGTTTGTTTTTATCTCATTATACACAAAGACGAAGGTGGAAAGAAAGCAGCAAGGCCGAGAAAAGAAGTACTTCTTGTTTCTGCTTATCTTGAAACTTTTGTAAATTTACTCTGTGATGTCAGTAAAAATTCGGATGGAATGAATCACATATTTATTAGGAGTACTATTTACTTATAGTAAGATGAGTTAGCTTTGCGTTTCATCCAAAACTTCACGTGATTCCATCATAAATACACGTTATGAGACCCCCTATTGGTATATATTTGATGTTTTATATGTTTTATATTCGCATAAAGTTCTCAATCCATTCTTCGGCAAACCATTCTTAAATGGCTTATCCTTCTATTTACTCTAGAAATGCTTTTATACCTTGTATATATATATATATATATATAATACAAATAGGGAAATGCAGTAGATTTTAGTGACAGTCAAATCTTTTAGAGCTGGTCGCTTTGTGATGGCTTTGAAATTTTCTTTTTGCTTGACCAAGAGACACAAAATGGAATAACGACTTCCCACTTGGTAAAGTATGCCTAAATAATGGAAAATTGAAACTAATATCTAGGAATGTTTCCGAAATCGTTAACTCCATGCACATTGATTTGACATGTATTATGTGTTTTAACGAGATCTACAACAAATTTACAATTAAACATTTTTATTGCTATCTTATTATCAAATTTCAAGACACTATAAAGAGGTACAAAGAGAGAGGGAGAGAGGGAGAGAATGAGAAGGGAAAGACAGTGCTAGAGAAGGAGATAGTGGAGGAGATATAGGGAAGAGAGAAGAGAGAGATAGAAGAATTTAAGCAGTTACGGCAATAACAGAAGCGAAGCTGCGGTTTTGTTAATGTTTGAATATTAACAGAATATAAATTTGATTATATGTAAATGTTTTATTAACAATTTTTTCAGCGTAATGTAATTGTGAAGTTTACAACTTGTTGGTTGTAAACTTTTTATGACCGTACATTTAATGACTGCAGTATATTATGCACTGTAAGCCAAGATTCTCATTCGCACTTATTATGGACATTAAATGCACTTAGGAAAAACAATAAAAATTAACACCTGTAATAAACAAAGTCAAACCATTCGTAAGTAGACAGCATGTACGTATTTCACCGTTCTAGACAAAAGAATGTTGAAATATATTTAGGAAAATATAATTCCCTTTCCGCAGTGGCCAGAGTTTACCTTTACTTATCAGTGTTGAACGGTAGAACGTGTGAAATCCGCGTTTTGGGTGTATCTTGGTATTTCACGCCGTTTAAGCAGCAAATATTTATACAGTGGGTCAAACATAAGAAGGCAGATATCCGCCATGAACTCTCCATATGTAAAACAGAGAAAAGGTGTGTGCGATTTCTAACCGTGAATAGAAAGTCGTATTGTTTGCAAATGGTTAAAGCAATTTGGCACGATATGTACCAATGGTGCGGTTTAACTCGTCAAGAACAATGTGAATTATGCCGTTAACTATTCCATAGACAATGGAGATAGTTGAAATTGAACACGTATTGTACTCTTGGTTCAAAACAACATTAGGACCACAGTGTTTATTATTTTAATGATAAGGGTTTACGCATTAAATTCCTATAGCATTAAAAAGAAACGTTTTCTCATCGAGAGTCATAATCAGGCATAGGAACTTCCAAGCATTAGAGCCAGGAAGAAAGGACCTGTTGACTTGTTATTGAACTTAGCGCAGTGATGTCGTGGTAGCAACCCGCTATCTCCCTCGTAGAGTCTACATTTGCAATTTTCATAGGTGAACATTTCAAAGTTTACTTGGGGAAAATCCTCGAACTCGTCTCCAACGCTTCTCTGGTATAGTCCATATAGATCACGCAATGGTCCATGCCTTCAAATATTAAGTTGTCTCATAAGTAATGTCGGTTTTTTGGTTTTAGGTGTTTTGAAAATGTATTGGGTTTCTTTGATTTGGCAATGCTATTTACAGAATGTCATGTGTTTACATTGCGAGCATGTATCAGTCTTCAGTTGTTAATAAACAATTACAAAATGGAGTTAACAAAGTTTGAACGTAGAGTCTTTCTAAAGCACTACTGGAAACAAGATTATAAAACCGCTGCCGCAGCTCAAAGAATATGTGAAGTGGAAGGAGAAGGTGTCGTTAGTGAGCGTGTGGCACAACGATGGTTCCAACGTTTCAACAATGGAGACGTTACCACGTCCTGGAAGACCTAAATGATCGAATATTGAGGGTACACGCCAAGTTTTGCGAGAAAAATCCGCAAAAAAGTACCCTAGGCTTTCAGAAGAACCTGGTGCATCAAAACACACCATACATCGCCACATTAAGACATTTGGAAAATCATACAGAAGCTGTAGATCTGTATCTCATGAACTGACACCTCAACAGCCTCAACGCAGAGTGGACATCTGTCGTTAGCTTATCCGTAATCCCATGGATGATAGATTTGTCGAGAGAATTGTCACTTGTGATGAAAAATGTATATATTACCGAAACTCTGATGCCTCGAAACAATGGCTTGATCCCCACCAACCTGCCAAAGCCATCGTTAAAAAAAAAATGATTTGGTCCCATAGTAATGTGTGTCTGATGGAATTTTGAAGGTGTAATTCTCTGAGAATTTGTTCCAAACGTGCGGGCGATTAATACGGATCCTTATTCTCAACAACTGGAACGAGTTCTTGAAATTTTGAGTCGGAGATACCCAGCATCAGTTAACTGAAATAGAGTTCTATTGCAACAGGATAATGCAAGACCCCAAACTGCTCGAACAACCACGGAACAAATTCAGGAATTGAGAGGAATTGAACTGCTACCACATCCAGCAAACAGCCCTGATCTCGCACCACCAGATTATTATCTTTTTCGATCCATAACCCATTTTCTACGTGGAAGAAATTTTGACAACATTGAAGCAGTGCAAGTGGGTCTCACCGAATTCTTCGCATCAAAAACCAGACACTGGTACCACCGTGGGATAATAAATCTCGCTGAAAGATGGCTCAAGACCATAGAATCTAATGCCCTGTACTTTGAAGATTAGTTAATTGCTTGTCAGATCATATTTAAAATAGTTGTTTTTCTTAAAAAATATTACTTATGAGACGGTATCTATAATTAAAGCTCGGACTGATTACCTTTTCATTGCCTTGAGACCCGATACACGTTGTCAGTGCATGGGGGACATCCCACGTATGACGTCACGTCCATTCGCCCAGTCTAGCAATGGGACAAGCACTAATTATCAACACGTGAGTAATCTGGCATTCGCTTGAGCATTGTAAGAGGGATGCTATAAACACATACAGTTTCTTGAATATGTGGACGAGTTTGGCCAAGTATTTCAATATTAGAGGAAGAAGTATGTTTTGCAATGCATATCGTGCACAGGCGGCACCCTGGCTGAATGGTTAGACTGCTCGGCTCCCATCTAGGCAGGCCGGGTTCAATCCCAAGCATCCTCATGTGGGATGTGTGGTGGACTAAGCGGCGTCTGGAAGGTCTCCGGATTCCCCGCCACTCATTCCACAAATTGCTCCATCATCACTTTTCCAATCATCTATGTGGCTTACATTTCATATCATCTATTTCCTCATGCTCATGCCTGGCTCCAGGCCGATCATTAATTCCAGGCTCTTCATTCTGTGGTTCGTATTGTTGGCACCCTTATAAGTCCTAGGGGGCTGCCAGTGAGCCGACTACGAAAATACCATACACAGTTTTAAAAACCAGAGAAACATTTTAAATCCAGAATCAAGCAGCATATAAAAAAAGCATAACGATATTTTACAAAAATGTAATCCAAGATCCACAATCTAGAGATGAAATTCATTCAATTTTGACACTTTAAAACGACATGTATTGTTTTTTTTATTGTACTATAACTGTGGAAACATATGTACACAAGCGGGTTAAAATAGGAAACTGTTTAGTCGTTTGTATTCTATTAATATATTCATTAATGTTTTATACATTAAATTGACACTGAAATTATTTATAGGAATGGTGACATGCACATCAAATAACAACGATGTTCTTTACCGAACTGTTCTTTCCCCATCTCTCTAAACCAAAGTCTTGGTCTACACCTAATGTTTCAAGCGGAGGTAACTTGAGAAGTAAACCAATGAAGATCGAGGTGTAAATAATAACTCTGACACCCCCATGTTCATGATCCAAGCATATGCCGGATTGCATTGGCGGCCTTCCAGAGAAGGTTTCTCTCTGGCAGAAGCGGGGACAGTTTGATTCACCTAATGTGGCTCAGAGAAGCTAGCAGAAAAGAACTTTCCAATGATCAACCATTTGCGCCATCTGTTCGGAACAGATCGACAACACTCATCCCCTAAAACCTCTGGAAAATGAAAGCGGAAGCGAAATGATAGGAAACGAGGTAATACAACAGATCCCGACCCAGTATTTATTTGCTAACCGGGAAAAACAACGAAAACTATAGCCAGAGGGACCAGCCCTATAAATCCAAATCAGGATCTCACACATATTAGCTTCGTACATTATCGCTCGCTATCTAGCTTGGTGGCTATAAGCAAGCAAAGCGTTATAATAAGTAAACCATCAAATTAGAAACATACTGAGGGCAGTATGGAAGCAACTGCCACCTTGCAGTGTTCTTTGTAAACAAGTATAATGAACGGTCGAAGGAACTACAGCCTATTTCGAAAACTGGATTAAGGAGTATATTAGGATAAAAAAGCAATGTACAGCTGAAGGTAGACTGCAATTTCTTTATGAAAGCTACGATACAAGTATTTCATAAACTGCACATTTCTTAAAGTAACATTCGCTCTTATGTGACACATATCCTCAGAACATTTTTATCTGCAGTATGGGACTGAGGAGGTTTGAAGTACAGTTTCCTCATTGTTTCTTTCTAACAATGTTACATGTTCCTTGTGTTTCGTTGAATTGCAGTGTTGCTTTAAACTTCTTTTGAGTTCTATGTGTCTGATGGCTTCTGATGTATTCTCTGCCTTAATCGACACAACTTATGCTAATTTTAATGCATAAACTCCTCTTTGCTTTTGGCATATTGCCACAATTCTCTATTAGTCCGTATGTAGCGAATAAATGGAACAGTCACAACGAAACCGACTTTTGGGAAGGGGTGGAGTGTGTCCTTTGAAGTACCTGATACTACCTTATACTGCAAGTGATAAAAGGATTGCTCTGTTTACTTGCTAAAATTTCTCTACCTGATTATAAGTTAAATCTAAGGACTATTCGAGGGTATAGGGGATTGAAATCTGATCATCTTTGTATGTGCTGTCCTCTAATAATGGTGAATATCATAAATTTACTAAAACAACAAACTCCTCAATATAAGGTACTTTTGAAACTGTTCGGCAAGGTGCTAAAAATATTTTGTCAGGTGTGGGGTTCGAACCCACGCTCTCTTTCGAGAACCAGAACTTAAGTCTGGCGCCTTAGACCGCTCGGCCAACCTGACGTTGGAAGTAAGCAGTTCCAGTTCTTATGCTGTGCATTGCCAATTGTTTATTGTTTGCTCTATATAAGTTATATCGAAACACCAACCGTCTTATAACTGAATTTAGAACAGTCTGAAGTTTGATGGGACAGCTTCGAAACTCTTTTAGGTACCTATGTTTTTATGTAACATTGAACATTACATCATTTTGAGATTAGGCAGCACACAAAGCATTGGTGTATGGTACCCATATACATTACAGAAGGTTTCTTGGCAAGCATGTGCCATGAATACAAAGGGGTTTCTCGTGTTCGTTATCAGTAAACCTATCCTGGATTGCAGATAAAGGGTCAGTGGACAGTTATCTACTCTAAAGCCTATCTATAAATCGGACAGTTCGACATTGATTTTGAATATGAAATATACGTATTATTCCATAGCCTCGAGTATCTTCCTACCATTTTAAATTATCCTAACAGTAACTATCAATAACTTACTTTATATCAACAACAACTTGATGCTAATTGTACAAATATTTCATTTTATATTATGAGTTCAAATCAGGATAGTAAAATTCTTGCCTCACAACAAAAGGGATTTATTTTTGTACTACTGTCCATCAGAGTAGTCACTAGCATTGTATACAACTCGTATAATGAAATTATATTTTATCAGTTGTGGTGTTATTTAAATGGCATAACATCAACACAATGTATCAGAGAAACAACGTTAACAAATGCTACACAAGTTACTTGAAAGTTAATTAACTGTATCCATTTTTTACACTATAGTATTTCTTAGGTGTGTTTGCAACCGGTTTGGATTTTACATAAGAGCTGAAAGATGCCTTATCAATACATTGCAATTTTTACTTTCTCCACTTCATACATAGTCAGAAAACCTACACCTTTAGTTATTTCTTTATTCTTCCAACATATAATTTCATCAGAACAGACAATAAATGAAAGGTTGAATGCATACGCTACTAATGCTATTTTTAGAGTCAATTTAACGTTATTGATCCTGAAAATGTAGGCAACGAACTGATATAAGAACAGATGCAAGAATGCTAACAAAGTCGTGTGATACAGAGCCTGTTGTGTTGATAGTTCGAATGCAACGGTCTACCGCTTGAAGAATCATTGGAACAGTTTTGAAAAGAATGGCACGAACTGGTTCCTTCATCTTCAGATTCAAGTCAAAGTTACAAGGGGCAATATGGTGGATAGTTCAGCACTTCCCAGCTCCACCGACGAACAAATCAGCCGTAGTTTGCCCTATATGCGGACGAACATTATCATCAAAAAATTATAGGTGAGTTTTGCAGCAAATGTCTCCGAAGATCAAAACGTTCGAAATCGAAGTTAAAAAAAATCGTCACAAGCTCAGCAATAAGGAAGTTATGGAGCTTCTCATGTACGACTATGATGATATTATCCTAATGCAATACATTCCTCTACAGCAGACCGTCAAAAGTGCAGTATTGCTGCTCATTTTTGCAACACAACCTGCGACCAGCTTTGAGAAAGAAGCAGCTACACTGGACTTAAGCCTTTGTGACTTTGACTTGATTCCCAAAATGAAGTAACCACTTCGTGACATTCGCTTCAGAACTGCTCCAGAGATTCATCAGGCAGTAGACCGCTCCAAACAACAGATATTGCTAAAGGTATCCTACGGTTTCCACCTCGCTGACAATGGGTTGTACACAATACTGGTGACTAATTTGAAGGACAGTATAACTTGGTCACATACAGTCATCTCTTTGTATCAGTTTTAAATAAACAATTGCCACTATTAAGGTTCCAACCCTCACGCACATATCATAACCTCCAATCATATCATTTTCCAGTGAAATAACATTATGGAAAAATATGTAATATTATTGTAGCAAAAGGTTTACGCCAAAAATTTGGGTGTGTATGTGTTTATCCACTCCACTTCCAAAAAATAATCTACAAAAGAAACAGTAACATTATTTGTCCGCCTCTTTTTTATGGATCTCTTTGACGATGTTGACTTTTGTGAAAAATTTTTCATAAATAAATATAGAAAAATAAATAAAAGAAAAGTATTTTTCCCTAACTGATCCAAGAAGCAAAACCTATTTATATTTATCATATATATTTATTTTAAGCACATAAGAAACCTAAAATGAACGTTTAGATCACCTGAAAATCCGAACCCTAGGTATCTTACCATTATAATAATTTCATTGATTTAGATTTTCTCTTATGTATATAAGCTATTTTGTGAATTTTATTTGTATCTTAGAATACTTTTTTTGTTTACATTTCAATTAAAATACCTATACCAGGTCTGCCCGTATTTAACATGTGCAGATATCCCTTCGTGCGTTAAAAGGGTTGTAGAACTCTTCGATTTTTGTAAAGCAGTATAAAATCAAGTTATTAATACCTTAATTTATATTTTCTGTAATTATTAAACCATAATATACTTTTAAATAAAAGCAATGTCTGATCTGCAAGTTAACATGTGTCATTTGTCATTTATAACGTCCTTAAGTACCTAAAATGTCAGATGCCCTACACCTTAAACAAAAGATTTTACAGTTGCTTGTCATTTATATATTAGTTGGTAACAATCAAATATTTGTTCAGTCAATAAGCCACTCCTAAGTTTCTTACTAGACCATTAAATTCCCAGAATACCTGTTGAGTGGCTCTTATCAGTGAAGTGCCGTTCAACCTCGACACCTTTTCTAATTGGACGGCCACTCATAATGTTTTTACGGTAACATATCCGCACATATTTCTGAAGTTGATAGACTGCAGGGCTATAGTCACACCATAATAACTTATGTAATAAATAACTGCAGCTTCATTGTGAACAACAAATGCAGGAGGTGTCCTCGATAAGATCTTATATTAGTTTTTTGCTCTATTTTAACCCAATGGGTCATATGGGACGACGAATGAAATTGTTGAAATAGTGTTCTAATGACGCCATTAGTGCTTAAAGCTACTTGACATCGTCTTCTCAAGATAAGGGGAAACCTTACCTGGGTAACTCATCTTAACCGAGATTCGAACTTGTAATCTCTTGAATGTAAGGTATACTCCCACACATCACAGAGGCGAACAAACAATTCTGAACTCCCTAATTATATATTTAACTTTTACTAACAGTGTTCATAAAATTAATGCACAAAGAGGACTTGAGTATACATACTAACACTTTTAGTTAAATAATGACGTTTTGATAATGGCAAGCAACATTTTACAAACGATGATTCATGGATATTTATAGGTGCATTTTTGCTGTTACATAAGTATATATTGTGATGTCCAGTTTTTATTGTCCTTCATTAATTTTCACTGTCCCCTGTGTCATCTCACTAATCTATCTGGTTCAACTTTCGTTGTAACTTCACTTTCTTCGCGATTTAGAGGTGTAACGAAATCTGCGCGAAGCAACACCTTTTTTTTTTTTTTTCTTTCTTTCTTTATAAAATACAGTTCCGGAGTCTGATCGGGGCTCCGACACTGTATACCCTACTTTTTATTTACCTAATTTGTTTACTGTATGATTACCGAATTTCTGTTTTACTTTTTACTCACACATACACAAACATATAACACCCATGCCCAAGGCGGGACTCGAACCCACGATCCCCTGCACTGCGAAACACCAAAGCGAGACGCTTTGGCGAGCGCGGACATGGGGACCGGCACTTCGGATAGTTCACTCGCTGGAGAATCGAACCCAAGACGTCTCTAATAACTCGCAGTAGCAGCACTCGCTGTACGTCATATCTCTCATCACAAACGCACTCGTAGAAGCGCCCTTAATGGCGCATCAGAAGCGCACCCACCAACTCACTATCTCGCAAATGTTCTGGAGGTGAGCAGAAAATGAAACTTCCAGGAAACTTTTCTCGAAAGCACTTCTGGTGTTTTAGCCAGGCGAGAGCGCTACCGCGTCTATTTATCTCTCTATTCTGCGTCAACTTTCCGATAAGTTCAGACCATAGCCGCTGGGTCACAAATCATAATAACTTATTTCTAATATGAATGTGTAAATATTTATTTGCCTGTGTCTTTGTCTATCTAAGAAGTACAAGTGCATATAAGTAAAGTAAGCCTCTATAGGTTGTCATTCTATAAATAATTCAGCTTAAAACTAAAACTGATTGGAGCGTTTATCTATGTAGCTGTACCTATGCTTATTCTTAAAATAATACATTTTAGAGAATATAGAACTATAACACGAGTTTTAATACTTACAAAGAGTGAATTAGCAGCTCAAACATATCATGAGTCGTAATTTTTGAAGAGAACTATATTCCTTCCTAGAGAGAAGTAAATATATGCATTCTCCTGTTTTTGTATGCCGTAACAATCCGTTCAACTTGTTAAGTATTTTAATTGGATGGGTAACGCTTTCAGTTTAGAATCCAGTTGTTAAAAGAAAGAGAGAAAAAGGACAAAAATGTCTCTTAACTAGTTTCTCGTTGCCCTGATTCTGAGTGTTGGATCGGTGTTCATAAATTAAGAGACCGCAGTTCAGTTCCTGAATAATGTAGCACGTCTGGAAGAGGGTCATGTAGCTTGACCGAATTAGGGTCTTTATTTCGTATCTGTCGGCTGTCACTTTCAGGGCAGTTTTACACTTAATATAGCTTCAATAAATTCCGAAAAACTTTTTTTGGTGACTGTTAACAACGGGAATGCTTCCAGTTGTTATGAAAAGCTTGAAACATAAATCTGAAGAGAAATTATTATGATATTAAATTAAAGATCTTTGTCAGATTTGAATTTATAGCCAAACTTTGCATTACATTTTGAGTAGAAGAAGAATTACAGTATACTGCGGAGGTTTATGAGTACATAGTTACGAGGGAAACGCCGAAAAATTTTAGAACGCCATGTTTCCAAAAACAAATGAAATCTTTATATCTGACAGAGATATGTATTGCGAATTCATTGCCGAGTAGTTTAGTCAATTTAGTCTCCTAGTTTGTCAATTATCACGATTTAAAGGTTTCTTGTTCGCCCAAAATTAATTTTACTATAGAACATTTCCGAGCTATGACTTTTTCGATTTAAAATCGTCATTAACACCTAGCAATGAGAAGATTGGCTTAGAAATGAATTTCGCGAAGAAGCTCCATCTAAGGCTACAATTTATAATTGATACGTGAATTCAATATTTCTTTTTTCTTTCTGAAGGACGCCCAAGAACTGTTGCTACTGAAGCAACATCGACTGGGCGTTGGCATAAGTCAAATTCAAAACAGTTCAATCAACAGTAATACGTGAGAAAACTTTGTTGTCGATGGATTTCACATGAACTGACTTCGTTGATTTGTGCAGAAACATTCTGGAAGTATTCTAAGGCATCAGTTTAAATTTAGTTTGGATAGCCGTTATTGGTTATGGATTTTAGATTTATTGTTATGATCCTAAAAAGAAAAGCCAATCGGCTCAACCGCCGAACCTACAAAGGTCTGATGAATTTTGCAGTGCTGGTGAGAAAATATCCGATAGCTTTGTTTGCTAAAACGGACCAAATAACCATTACTGCTCTATTACTGTGATTGATACACAAATGTCAGCTTACTGCAAAGTTTTGAGAAAGTTCGTGAGAAATGCCCTAAAGGAACAACAATTTTATATCATGGCAACGCAATAGTTATCAGCTGAGTATCTGGATGTCCTAAGGTCAGCACAAAGGACCCTCCCATCATTCAGCTCTGTTCTAGCAATTTGTGATACATTTTGTTTCCAAACATTAAAAATAAAATGCGTGAAAGCACCTTTTCATCATCAGATGAAACAGCAGAATCTTATAAAAACCTAATTTATGAAGTGCCTCAGGAAGAGCAGCATTATTGCTTTAAGGACTCGTTTTATCAAAAACAAAAATGTATTGATTTAAAGGGTACCATTTTGAAAACCTGGACGATCATTGACTCCACTAATATCGAACGAAGCTATGCGAGATATAAGTGTATTATACTATGTAAGTGCATATTTCAAAGGAGTATTGCCTTTTTTATTAAAGAAAGAAAAATATCTTGACAGTTCTCTTCCTACGTGCATTGCCTATACAGTAACTATGGTGTTAAATTTCATTTTGTAACTCATATGATATCTGAAAATTTACATTTTTCCCTCTGTGGCTCTCTGATATTCACGCAAAAAGTTGCCCTCAGATACTTTAAAATTGGTGCCAAATTGATGCCGAGGGTACTACTAAATGCAGTAACACTATCTATTTCTGAACGGAAGATATCTAAGGGAAGAACTGTTCCAAGCCTTAGTTTCTAATAGTAATCTTAAGTGCCAAATAGTTCTACTTCCGCTCTTATGTAATTACAATCAAATGTCAAAACCACCTTGACGATATAAACTGGTTCTTCATGTGAGGATAGCAATTCTCTTTTTCAGGCAGGTAAGATGTGGAGCTATGTGTATTTGAAATCAGGATTGTTTGAAGGATGAAGATAAAAATGTAAGGGCCAGATGAGCAACTGTGTTTCTTCAACCTCGCTGAGCAGACCTTGCTTACATCATTTCGTTGTCGCCACGGTTATTTTGAAGCTGCTTCTCGGTCTCGCTTGCGGTCATTTAGATGACATTGCGTCTAACATAAATAATAAGAAAAGTTGATGTTTTGCTGTGACAAAAGAAGTACATTTCGTCATTCCTTTGTTTCGTCTCCGTAACTAATGCGACTGTGAATCCTGTCCCCTGACAAATCGTTATACATTTCACACTTTCACTGCGACCTTGATCTCTTTCTGACCATGCAGTTTTGTAGCCATCAGAGATCTAGTTGTGGAGCAAGCCTTGCACAATGGCTTTAGACTGTTTTGTGTTTGTTGTTTTCTCATTGCTATTTATTAGTTTATTTTTCTCAAATAGATAAGTCATTCTACGTCCAACATAACCAATTTTCAGTTACTTGAACTAATGAAAAATGTCACCACTACCCTAAATTCTGAGACTGTTTTATATAACTACTAGCTGACCCGGCGAACTTTGTTCCGCCTTAGAGGCAACAAATGAGCAGATTTTGGATTTTATTAAGTTCAATTTTTTATTTTTTATTTCTTTTAGTATATTTGTAAAAATTTATGCTGTGCATCTTTGAGAAGTTGCAATGATCCAATTCGATGGTGTATCTGTCCTTACATCTACAAAATCAAAAGCAAAGTCAGTATTTCTGATTTATAAACACTTTTTTTAGAATTAGCATACATAATACATAAGAATACGTATATTATTCTTCTACTGTATTGTGTGAAGTACAAAAATAAATAAATAAATACCTTGAATGTCGGATTAAACCCTCGTTCTTTGATAATGTCTGCCCCAAATCAGGTCATTTGGAAACAACCATTGTATTTTTGAGTGTTTGCTAGAAAATGTCGTGATTCGGGTGTTTCGCCACGAAGCAATGAATGGCTCAGGTGGCGGAGTCAATAAATGGCAATTTCACTTTCCCACTAAGGCAGCACAATCCTGGCGTTTCTCCGGAAAACTTCAATGCGCTACAATATTCGCAAACAACGTCCATTGGCACATTGCGAACGCTAGTATGCAAACAGTAATCAGCGCTGCTCGATTCAAATCAGTACTTGATAAATGTCTTGTGCATCGAAAATTATCTAGTTGTTGATCTCTGAGGTTTGCTCGATGATTTCGCATTGTCAACCGAACCGTTTCACGGGCTGCCTCGCTTTGCTCTTGTGATTGAGAAGCACGTAGTCTAGCCACACTAACGCGGCGCTCTAGAATTTCTTGTTATTCTTCAGTCCTTTCATTCGCAATGTTTCGAATCCTAGTTGCATTACGGCTTTGTCGGGAAAGATTCGATCGTCTTGTTCGCGGCATTGTTAATGATAATATCGGCACAAAAAGCTAATAGAAGCTCGAAACAAACACATCAACCGGTCAACTTCAAAATTTCTAATTATCAAATTTTCAACCATACTTAACCATAGACAACATTACGTTTAGCGTCAGTTGCGTTTTATTATACCATTTTTAACAAATGATGTTTTGACTGATACATTTTCGTTTTTCGTCTGTTGCGTTTTGTTATACCACGTTTTATGTCACGTCCCATGGAAGTGGGATAAAAAGTATCCTATGTCCGTCTCCTGGTTCTAAGCTACCTCCCCATTTCTTATATATATATATATATATATATATATATATATATATATATGTGTGTGTGTGTGTGTGTGTGTTGGTATGTATGTATGTGTGTTGGTGTGTATGTAGGAGTGTGTGTATGTGTGTTTGAAGCTTAAGTTACAAATAGAACGGAACATTTTTGGCTTCATTATGAAGGAATATTTTTGTTGAGTTCAGCAACATAATATTTTTGTGGTTTGAAGAATGTTTGTTGAATTTCCATACACTAATTTTAATAAAACTAATGGAGATATCATGGTTTAGGAGATTTGATTGTAAGTTTACTATCCGCTTAAGAAAAAAGACGTAGCTTGATAAACGTCCAGCTTCCTTTCAAAGCACTGATTTAGGATTCTTCATGTATCCCAATGCATCTTCATTTTTCGAGTTAGTGAATTTAGCTTTCAAATTACTTACGCTTCCTCACTGTGTGCTTCTTAACCTCAAGCATTCAAGAGGTTTTTCAATTTCGGTTAGGTTGAACTATCTAGATATTTCTGGGACTTTCAGTTCGGAAGACAAATGATGGTGTTTTCTCAGCTCTATGGGTTCCAGACTCAATTGAGCATCATTTCATTTATTTGCAGTTCTTTATAGTTATACCTTAGTTATAAGAAATTAAAGAAGCTTAAAATAATGTTTATACGAGGTTAAAGTGTTTACACTTATTCCATTTGAAGAAACTCTTTAAATTGTTAACTTGTTATATTTGTACTATCAAACTGTATTAATTCCTTACATATAAGTAGACAAAAAAGACAACTTTTATATGCATAGTTTAAGGACTAACTGAAAGTTAACATAATTGTACAGATTTCATACAGCAGCTGCGCATCGAACTTTTTTTAATAGTGGAAGTAGCGAGTGTTCAACCAAGTGAGTGATGCGGTTCAAGTTCCAGAATGACGTAAATGCCTGATAATAAAACAATAAAACCCTTCGTTTTAACCCTTTTACGACACCGGATGCTTGTTTCATTGCGGAAAGGGATGAAAACAGAAGCAAACCACAAACGTAGCACGATCTCAAAATGCGGATTGGCGTGAAAGTTGTGTTACAAAACTAAACGGAAACATGTCAAAGTCATGCTCTTCCTGGAGCGAAGATTGCCTGCTGTCACTTAATTATATGTCATACAAGATACAGCAAGATCTCAAGCTGCGGAAAAACGAAGGCCACTTATTACATTGTGATTGTGCACAGCGCAAGACTAGTCTGATGGATCACGGAGAAGAATGCATCCCAAATGACATGTACACCTTGAAGAACACGAAGGAATAATGTAGAAATGGATACCTATAGGCTGTAGAGAGGTCGTTTCCTTAGTGCGGTGGTAGCGTGGCTGCTTATCAAGCCGGAGGCCAGTTTCGATTCCCGGTAACGACGTGGGGATTTTCTCCCGCTGGGAGATCTGGTCTGGGGTGCCAATTGAGGTGCCTGGGGGGCCAATTGAGGAGCCACTTGAGGGAAAAGTAGTGACAACAGGTTGCGTAGACAGCTTAACCGGCCGGGAGGGACTCGGGGCGCTAACCAGAACTGTACCCTAATCATGACGCCTATAATGGGCACAGATTGGGGATGCAGCGTTCGGGCGACAAGTCTTGGCCCAACTTTGGGCTGCTGTGTCACGGAAAGAGAGCCTGTAGAGAGTCATAACTATTGGTTAATTCTTTGTAAATATGAACACAATCGAGCAGGATGACTTAGGCGGTAAGGTCTGTGACCAGCATTTGGGAGATCCTGGGTTTAAATCACGTGGGGTGACCAATCGGACTGAGGTTTTTTCGTGATTTCCCTCAGTCGCCAAGGTAAATACCGGATTGGATTTTAATACCACGACCCAAAATTCCAAATCAAAAAAACAGCATAGCTGAAAATAGATACTAATTGGGATTATGTTGCCATCTATCCATAGGTAGTAAAAGCAGCCAGAACGGACTGCACCCTAGGACCATCTGCTGGCCGCGGAACAAACCATTATGGTGTATGAGGTATGAGAATTTGAAGACTGTTTGTAACCATCTGAGATGCTGAAGAAGCAGCCAGAATGGATGGCACCATAGCACCATGTTTTTGGTGCGAAACAAAGTGGCATAAAAACTTTGAATACAATTTAAATTTTCTGTTTTAACATATATTTTTGCATTTTTAGATGACTTCAGCTTACCAACAAGTAGTAAAAATGTAGTTTACACGAAAAAATGTGATGTTTTATATTCACATAATTTCTGCATTCATTGTTCAACAAACTACTATTACAAAAGCTTATTCTTCTATCTAATTCATAATAATCGAAAGAAAAGTCCGTATAAATTCTTTTATTACTATATGCTTTCTACGTACAATGAGAATGGGGAATGTGATAGGCATAAGCGATGGTAAATTCCTTTAAGAACTGGTCACTGTGTGCTGAGTTTATGAATTCAGTTCCCTTTGCAAGAGAAATGCTTCCCATTTAGAAACTCATAGATTTTTGAGATTCAAACTAATGACAAGGAATATCTCGGAAAAAAAAAGAAAAAAAATAATGTATTGGACATAAGTTGTGTATTTTGATGAGGTCTATAGTTTCTGTGTGGGTAAGATTTTTTCTATTTCTTAAGTTTACCAGTGATGTAAAAGTCATTCAAAATGAAGAGGACTCCATAGGCTCTTCGCGGACTACTCCAGATATCCATATTATTGATCATGAAAATTCTTAAGTATATGGTATTTTATTCAAAATTCTTAGAATCATTTTTGAGAAAATCAAAATTTCCGAAATATTTTCCGCGTAGAGGATGGTAGAGAGGGTTCTTGAAAAATCTTCTTGTTGGATCCTTTGAAGATTGTAAACTCAAATACTAAGTTTTGTATTTAACCGACTTTTTGGGTGTGAGCTATACTGTTCACAAGGATACACATGGGCCTTTTTCTAAGGATGCCTTTTGGGGATCAACATACGTATTTTCGGTGAAATCTTGGTATCGTAGTTTTAGTGGAACACAGAATTTTCTCTACTTGCTAAAATTTGCTTTAAACTCTTATAACATTTTATACAGGATGATCGAAAAATTTTAATGTTATTTTTTTTAATTGTTTCATTTATATAGCCCCCTTTAACATTGTAAGGTAATATCGTGGGCTTTGCACTGAGACAACTGTCTGTAGGTTCTTTTTTTCACGTTTGGTTTAAATCATTTTATTTTCCTTAAACACAAACACACAAATTCACTCTCACATGCATACTTCCAGACTCTGTGGGGGATAGGGAATAATTCTAGCTAAACAAAAATTCCCCACATCAGCCGGGAATCAAACCCGGGACCTCCGGGTGAGAAGCCAGCTAGCTGACTACTTGACCACGGAGGCAGTCTCTTTGTGTTATTGATGGGACGATAAATTGATACTTTTTCAAATGGGAATTCATGTTGAAAAACGTTGGATTTGTTAAGATTTCGCTCCTAAGTTTTTCAATGTCCTAGTAGACATATAATTCCTTATGTATTAGTGCTAAGTGGAGAGACTAGCATACTTGGGTCTGTTTTCTATGTATAAGCGATTTCAGTTCACCACTGCATAGTCCATGATTCACGTCCTAATAGAGTCATCTGACAGCTCTCGACTGTCTTATCTGGGATGCAATCAAGCATGCGTTGTATAATCACAGGACTTTGCAGCATGAATTCAGCCCAAACAGTAAATACAGAATCACACTATTTTTTTGACCATTTCACCGTTGTAGTATGCTTTGTAGTGTAGATTGAATTATCTTTAACAATTTTAAACACATATTTCATGGATTCAACAAAGAAGGATATTTAATTTGAACCTGTGTTATAATTTAACGCACGACGGTGTGTTGGGAGTTTCTTGAAGTCATGGTTTCTGAACTCAAACCTCCTATTGAAAAGATGACAGCATAATTAGTATTACCAGTGTTATTTTGAATCATATATAGAACTCAGAAATTCTAAAGGATACGGCAGATGCATATTTCCCCAAAAGTTGATGTCAGATACTTTTGTAGGCCTCGAAGGCGATTTAGTATCCAAATTGGAAAAACTCTGTATTACCTTCTTTAAAACCTTATTCTTAATTTTTTTCCTCGCATTGATTTAATGACTCTCTGCAACGATTTCTTGTGTGATCATCAAATATTCGCAACACTTGATGAATACATAACGTCTCCAATTCCAGCATGAAAAAATGCTACTGAAATAAGAATCGCCAGACCCATTTGGGAACTGTAGTATCTTGGCGGACAAAGCGGCACAGGGCGGATTTTCTCCGGGCGTTCCGGTTTCTCCCGCCATCGCATTCCTCCAGTGCTCCATCTTCATTCTATGTATCATTAGTGCATCGCCTGCGGTGCCATATGTAGTGCAAGCGGGCGTTAAACACTATAAAAACATTCGGGAACAGCAATTCATTCCTTTTAAGGTGCATATTTAATAGCTTTGTTTTATTCAGGCTCTGAAGGTCATGTAAACATCAATCTGCCCAGACCCAATGGAAAGTCTCAGACAGTGATGATCTCATCTGCAGTCAGGTTGTTAATGGTATGCGTATCACATTGTTGCTGCCCACGCTGGTACAGATTTCTGTTGTTTTTGTCTCGACTTTGTGCCACTACCCTAGTTATGTTGATTAGAAACAGGTGAATGTGGAAATGCACTTGCTGCTAGGCTGGTTACTTTCGTCAGATATTTTTTTCTTTCCATTTAATCCCTTTTTAAAGTTCTGAAGAGAAAATATTATCTTAGCTCTCTGAGTCAAGGAAAACAATAACATATGCATACGTAGAAGCGTTCTGCTTAAATACCCCCAAGAAGTCTGTTGAATGCTTATCTTGTACCTTTGTTTAAATGGGATTTAGTAAAATGTCATACTTCAATTATTGTACTGATATTTAAGAAATGCTTAATAATAAAAAAATTGCTGCTTTGACTCTATATTGTCTGACATGTTACTACGTTTATTTTAGAATGTGAAAACCTATAGCAGTATTGCCATCAAAACATTTTGTGTATATGCTTAAAATGCTTTTAGAAAATATCTAAACAGAAACACAGCTACTGTTAGATAGTTTTTCCTTTAATGTCATTGTCACATCATTACAGTTTATAGGCTCTAAAATACTAATAGAACTGTGTATTTTCATTATATATTTTTATAATAAAATATTATATTTTTATTATTACATACATATACACATGTCCGATGTAAAGGTTTGCTATGGTGCAAACCAATGAATTGATCAAGTATCTCGCCAATTATCCCATTGCGTAGAAACCACCACCACCGCCACCACTACTAGTACTAGTACTACAATATTTTTCAGAGCATGATAACCCTGCCCCACTCCTCTTCCAAAGACTTTAAAGTACAGAATTACGAGGTGTGCGGCTGGAAACCAACTCTCGCAGTTGCCAAGTCTTTTGCTTACTCTTTCCTTAATATATTGTGCAGTAACTCACTGATTTGGACACGTACTAACACGCAACTGCAATGCTTACAAAGACTACAGAGATTCTACAGAGATTTTACTACGTTGTCTTTCGTCCCTAGTAGAGAATCGCCTTTTGTTTGCTAATGGTTGTTGCCCAGTGGCAGGAGGGGCGTTATTGCTCAGTGGCAGGGGAGGGGGAGCGACTCTGTTTGAGGGCTATCAAGTTTTGGAGAAAACGGTACTACTAAGTTGCCATTACTATTATTGTTAATTATTTGTTATTATAGAAGTACTCCATGCGTGCAGTTTAAAATAAGCGTCAGTCCCATATTGAATGAGTGCTGAATGGCATCGATGATAAATGACAGTTGAACTATGAATGGGAGGGGACAAGCTGATTGAATTGGGAAATACGAATATCGAGATTAACTTTTTTCATTATATTGACAAACAAATGAATGAAAGATTACTACAGATTATTACTCGTGCTATTAATTAAAATAAGTCACCCTATCACATTATATATCAAGACGATTTTTCTGTTTTTCATCTCCGTAAAACAGTTTTAAGTTTCTACCAAACTAATTCACCGAACTAGTTCTCAGGCACTTCGTCTGAGACTGGCATTCGGGAGATCGTAGGATCGATTCCCGTGCCCGACCTCTCTGATCCATGTTTTTTTTTTCGGGGTTTTCCCGGGTCACTAGACAAATCTTGGAGTGGTTTGTTTCATCATTCCTCCCGAAATTCCTGTCCGTTCATTTCACCTCCATTTCATCCAACCGTCTCTTTCAGGATTGTAAATGTTGGCGAGGACGGTGGTGATGGCGCCCTTCTGTGGTGGTGACTACGCTTTGGAATAACAGCTCTCGGTAGTGGGATGGCGTAGAAAGTTGTCTGTGAGCCCATGGAGTTTGGTCAAACCTGGAGCGCGGGCTCGTAGCGTTCCCCTCGTCGAGAAGAATTGCTTGGACTTTGATTTCCTAAAAATCCCTAAATAACCTGTAACATGTTCGAAAAATTGTTAGAACGCGACCTAAAAAGCTGAAAAAATGACCTTAAATAAACATTTCCCAAACAAAGTAATACTAATTCAATAAAAATCATAGCTTAACTTAACTGCTCGCCTCTACATTGCAATAATATCCGGTAAAGAGCTCACGCGACTTTCTAGAAAGTTCTTTAACTTAGAGTTGTTATTTTCTTCAGTGGAATGTTCACAGATACTAAGATGTCACACAATTCCTTATAAAACTCGGAGGATGTGCCCATCTTTATCCCTACATTATTCTTAATAAGTAGAATTGTGAATTTTTATTTTTGTCGGCATTTTCCACTGCACGCATGCATATAGTCTAACCTCAAAAATTTTACAAAATAATACAGAAACATCTGTTGCAAAAACTTCCTACTCAAACTCACTTCCGCTATAATATCATGCAACCCAGATGGAGCGCATCATAACTTGTTGGCACGTAAGCAGAAATAATGTAATATATTGTGCGTAGTAGCAAGTGGCAACTTGGAAATATATTTTATTTCCGCATTCAAAAATCAGGGTCGTATTTTTAAGATATATAAAAATTATTAGAATGTCTAAAAACTGTATTAACATTTCATAAATGATATAAGTCTTACAATTTAAAAATGACCTAAAAGATTAAAACAGTGACAAATGATCCAAAAAGTATCTAAAATGTACATTTCTACAATCAGTATCTGGTATCTAGGAATTATGTGTTGTGGTGGAATTTGAGAATCGGGTGATGTTGAAGTTCTACGATGCGGCGACATTTGTAGAAGGATCCTAGGTTCACTGCCCTTTGCAATGCCTTTTGTGGTAAGATCCTTGGGCTTGCAGCCCTGTGTTAGATGTTTTATCCAGCTTTCGCAGTGAATAAGACTGTGCTTAATAATTTTGTTTACTGTGAAAGAGTTGGTGGACTCCAAAATCTACTAACTGCAGTTCGATGAATTTGAAACACTTTACTTCACTGCTTTTTTTTTTACAGGTTAGAAGTTTGAGGGAGTACAGGTAGTAAATATTTTAAATTAAATCTGTTTAATTTAAATAATTCCGTAGTATCGACTCTTTGTATGACGCGGAAATTTTCTAATAAATTGAACTAAATATTTAAAACAAAGTAATACTTACAGAGAATTTAAAACAGCATTTATTTATAATGGTAACGTATATTTGATTTTAGGTTTTGGATTTTTGAGATATTACTCTCAACGCCTATATTCAAGCCTTTTCAGACGCTCTCTTTTCCGAAGCAATATAGACAAATTATGTCATTTACTAATATGAACATCAATGTTTTTCCTATTATCATCTCTCATTACTGTGATGGCCATGCCAAGTTTTTCAGCAAATCTTAACATGAAAATAACATACAACGCTTTTAATTACAACTGAAGGCAGTTAAATGAGTTATTTTGAAATTACAAAACCACCATCTTCTGTTTTAAAGTCAAATTCTTAAACACTAATTTATTGACAATTTATTAAACTCGCGATGTTGCAGAACAAAATCTCGCTAACATCGTGCTTGTAATTGTTTCTTACACAATTTCGTATAGAAATGTCTTTTAGGAATTCTTTGACCGTATTTATGCCTTTATTGGCATTATTTTTGTTAGTTAATTTACATTATGTACGAATATATATGTAATCCATGAGTAATGGAATATAGCACCATAACACACCTTTAAATATCTACATTCTTTTACAATAAATCTTACGGAATGTCGAGCCTTTGGTGAAGCCCTGAGCTTTTTCTGTAATATGTTTCTTTCCCACCTAAAACAACAAGTTTACACATATTTTACTCCTTTTTATGCAATTTAAGTAATTGGCATAAATTATAGCTGTGACTTGGCTCAATGCCACAGAAAGGATGATATGTCATCAAAATCCGCTCCCTGGTAATTATTTAGTACAGCGGCAAATAAAACTGGGCCCTCTAGACGCAGAACTTGTGAGAAATAAGAGTAAAAAATAAAGAAAGTAAAAATAAGGAAACTAAACAGAAATCGGGGCAATGCTTAAATAATTTAAATTATTCATTATGAAAGTGCCCTAAATTTGGGTCACAAGATTGAGGCGACCTATTGAATAAAGCTAACGGAATGACAGGATTTGCACGCCGAGTTACTGATGCAACAACTTTCGCGCTGAAATACGTACCGCATTCTTTACCAATGCCCAGGTTCATTTGAATCTTAATGTCAAGGATGCACTCAGGAAACGAGTTTTAGTAGTAGCAGTTCATTAATCTTTCGCGAAAAGTTTTCCAACCAACAAGCTTGTTTTTCTGTTTTGATTCCCTCTTGATGCATGTATCCTCTTAATTAACCACCTTTGTTTTGTTGAAAGAAATATGAATAATTTTGTTGTACTCTTTCGCAAAAGTATATGCACTTTAATCTAAGCAGTCTCCCATTTATGCTAAACTGTTTCGCTCTATGCACACTTAAGCAAAAACACAAACATGTAAATAGCTGCCAACACGTAGGTTAATGCTAGTAGAACCTTTTTATTCATTTTTTTCTTTGTTTTGGTTACATACATACTGGCCTTCAGGCATAATCTAATTGGCCATCAGGGGGAAGAGAATGATTTAGATAGTACACAAACACAGAAACACACAACACTAAGTATGCATGCATGCCTATAGCGGGATTCGAACCCGCGAGCCTTTCGTGGTAGGTCACCGCCAAACGCGCCAACGAAAAGGCCGGTCCCCATGGCCAAGGCGTCCCGCTTTGGTGCTTCGTAGCGCTGGAGATCGTGGGCATGGGTGTTATATGTTTGTGTTTGTGTGTGTTGTAAAAGTAGGAAAACAGCAATCCAGTAATAATACAGAAAAACAAGGTAAAAAATGGTAAATAAAAGTAGGGTATACAGTGCCGGAGTCCCGATCAGACTCCGGTACCGTATTTAAAATAATAATAATAATAATAATAATAATAATAATAATAATAATAATAATAATAATAATAATAAAAACGGCTACCGGGGCCAGCTTAGTAGAAACTTATGAACGAATAATTAGCTGGCTCTCTAGCTCAATTGGTAGAGAACCTGGCTCTTGTGCGAGAGATTCCGGTTCGATTCCTGGTTGGGGATGGCAATTTTTCTCGAGGCAGGATTATTCACCATCCTCCCCATAGTCTAGAGGTATGAATGAGAGTGTGAATGTGTACGTTAAGGTGCCATAAGTAGTTAAAGTGGGCGTTAAACACTACCAAAAAAAATGTACGTTAAAAATAAACATCTACCGCAAACGAGTGAACACCATTGCTATGAGCAATTGTTCCAAAGGAGAAGCCGCCGATATGACCTAGATGTTAAATGGAAAAAGAGCAGTTGCTTTAGTTTGTTCATATTTGCTTAATTAACTTCAATGTATGTTTGTCCGCTATATTATTTCTATAAAAAAAAGAATAAGATTGAAGAAAGTCTACGCTACATCAAATAGATAGCTGTCACTTACCTTAAAATATAGATTGTAATATTTTAACTACTTCCTTCAGAGGGGATCTTGATTGGGTAGGAAGTAAACCAGTAAACAATAAACAATATACGATATATTTTTTAATTTTTAGATAATGTTAGGGGACATTATTAGTATATAAGTATACTGTATATAGTAATGCTATTATTGCTAATATAGTTATGTTTATTATTAGTAGTATTATTATTTTATTTTCAAGATTAGGGTAATAATGCGTATATTTTATTAAAACTTTTATATACACACGAGAACTTGATATAACACAGACCATCGTTGTCTCTGATAACCATTAAAAACAATGTATTTCCAATGTCGTACTGGGATGTTTGGTATCTATCTGTGATAGGAGAGAGAAAGAAAGATACCTAGCTGATTTGTGCAAAGTATAACTTAAGCTAAACTAACGAAGGTCAAACATTTTGAGGAAATACTCCCATTAAACAAAAACCTTTAAACGGTAATTTTTGCATTATACTCTAAATTAGTTTTTAATTAAAATAACATATGTTGGACATTTTGAGATTATATATTAAATACTTATGTTTAATTTTCTGTAAGCGCTTTTTTAAAGACTGATCCTTCGGTTGGACAGTAAAACTTGAAAATGTACAAGAAAAAATATAGGTCTCGTTGATATATGGGTATAGTTATGTAAAATAAAACATTTTATAGCATTAAAGATTTCCGAAATGCCGTCTGATCCGATGCACGTTGCCTATGCGTGGTGCATTACTACAACCCGTGTATATGTTCATCCCTTCAATCTAGCTATATGGCAATGGACATAAACTCATTACCAACACGTGCAGATATCTGATATTCTCCTATATAGAGTACAGAGTTGTAAGAGGGACAGCCATATTAGAGTAGACATACACAAGTTGCTTGAACATATGGACGAGTTTGGTCGGGGTATTTCACTATAAAAGGAAGAAATATAATTCCTAATAAATTAGGAGCTGTAATTGATCTAGTAATATCAATTGCAATTTTATTTTTTATACCTTTAACTGTTACAAATTCTCGAGTATTACAATGATAATTACTTAAAAACCAATAACGTTCATTTGATTTTGCTCTCTAATTACTGTGTAATATACAGTTTATAGGTAAATGAAGGATTTTCATCCAAAATAACTGAAATTCCAATCAACATTTATGAAATATTAAGATAATATAACATAACTCCATGGCACGACAGCTCAAGGGGAACCTTGGCCTACCGCCCGGCCGCTGCGTCCCCCATCTCGGTCCATTACAGACGTCATGGATGGGGTGCAGTATTGGAGGGTGAGACGTGGTCAGCGCCTCGAGCCCCTCCCGGCCGGTTAATGCGTTCCTCACGACCTGGAGCCGCTACTTCTCCATCAAGTAGCTCCTCAATTGGACCCCCAGGGACCTCACGAGGCTGAGTGCACCCCGGTCCAAGTCTCCCAGCGGTTAAAAAATCCCCACGCCGGTACTGGGGATCGAACCCAGGTCTCCCGCTTGGTAGGCAGCTGCGCTACCACCGCGCTAAGGAGACGACCGAAATATTAGGATGCTTGGCAAAATGCAACTGAAAATACATTCGCGCAGAAATTCTACGAACAGAAATTCAGTCATTTTTTACTCTTTACAAAATTATATTGTTTTTAATGCAATAAAACTCTGAGACACAAATAAGTGGATTATAAAAGTAACTTGTTTTATAGTTTGTATTCTATTAACATATTCATTAATAATTTGTATCATAAACTGGCATTATATTGCAAAAATTATATTGTAAAAATGCACCTATACAACGACGCGAATAAGTCACCTTCCCGTCTCTCCAACCGAGGTCTTGGCATATTACTTCGTTCCAAACACCGGTAACCTGAAAAGGCACGCAATGAAGTCCGAGCTCTAATTATAGTGTTTATATAACAAGAGATTTTTCTATCCACGTCGTATTAGGATTATCAGGTGGATGGGACTCCCAGTCACTGGGGTGAAGCGCTGCATGACCCCTGGGAGGGGGGGTTGTGAAGAGAAGCCCGAAAGGAGATTAGATCCGGATGTCGACATGCGACATCGCTGTCTCTCGCCCACCCACAAGCACCAGAACCCCCAGTGGCATTGAGAAGGAGCGCCCCGCAAGAAGGATCCCGGAGGCAGATTCCACTGGATGGCTCCACACATTGTCGCTAGGGAAAAAAATTATGACAGAGCGCACAACTATCTCTCTGCCGCAACATCGTCGTTCAGTCCTTCAACCCTGAAACGGATGACAAAGTAGGGGTGGGTAGTCATGGTAGAAAACGAACCACTCCAGTCCGACTCGGAGAAACACGTGCAAATCCCTGGGTTACACAGGACGGTAGCTAGGAATAAAACCCGGAATTTCACATTGAGCCACCCAACTCGGTGTCCATGTAATATTACTCGAAATATTCTTCACTAACTGATTACAAATTAACTAATAAATTATTAGCTACATAATACACACAGAAATACCATTAAAACAGTTTATCTGTTGAACTAGCTCTGGTCGTGGAAAGAAAACATAAGAATTGTAGATTTTCAAATATGACAATCAGATATATTTGGAAGATTGTATATATGTTATACAGAATATTTCGAAAATGGTTTAATCCAAAAAATGTTTTTTCACACAAATTATAATGTTGATGAGCTACACATTTTTCCTTCAACATGTTCTATTTATATAAACTTCTAAAGAAATAATCAGAATAAAAAGGACAAGCTATTCACAAAAAAAAACAGATGTTATTATCTTCTCTATCACGTACAGAGAACATAGTAGGTAGAGAAGGTATTGTATTCCACCCAAAATTTCGGTGTCGAAATTTCACCGGAAATATGCTTTGAAGTACCCTAAATAAAAACAAAACTTTTAGAAAAAGGTCCGTGTATATGTGCGAGTCCGGGTGGCGTGTTTTTGTATGTGAAAAGCATAACACAGAAACGGAAAGTCCACTAACTACCAAATTTGCTATTTAAGTTCAGCATCTTTCAAGGCTCGAAGATTAAAAAGAAAAATCCCCTACTCCAAAACTACTCTTTAATTGGTATAATTTTTTTATAATTATGATTTATTAAAAAATGAGCCTAAAGATTTTGTTTAAAGTACAATAGTATAAAATATTTCCATCAGAAATAAAACGCATATCTTGAATTTTCTGGGAATAGCCTTTGAAGCTATTTTCATTTTGTATGAACTTTGTTTAAGAGTAAACTGTAAGAGATAGTGAAAAAGTTACCAAACAAAAAGAGATTTCGTTAAAACCACAATTTATGTCAAATATATATCTTGTGGAATTAACCATTTCTGAGATATTTCTTGTTATTGGTTTAAATCTTGCAAAAGAGTTTCTCAAATGAAAACTCGTTAATTTGTTTTTCTTTTCCCTGTTCGAGCAAAGAGAACAGCATTTCAAAATCATCACATGGCGATTGCCTTTTAAAATATTTGACCTTCGTTTTAGCTTATTGTATTTCCTTATTCCTCTTTTATAAGGAAACAATGTAATAAATAAACCATTAAAACCATAAAACCATTTCTGCTAAAACCTTGATAAGCGTGAAGTAGATGGGAGAATAAGCTTTTATAAGAATAGTTTGTTGTAGCATAAGTAGAAAAAGTTATGTGAAAGTAGCACTTTAGATTTTTTTACTGTTATATATAAATTCAGCAAAATTCATCCACAGTAAGTAGGACTTCAGAAGCTATTCCCAGTAAATTCAAGATGTACATTTTATTTGTCATGGAAATGGCTTTAATATGTGGTGGTTTAATCAAAATCATTTGAGACATTTTTAAAAAAAAAACAAGATTTACGAAATGTTTTCCATGTAAAGGGTAGTTTGGGTGGGGGGATTTTCTTGAAAATCTTCGTTTCGCATCCTTGGGAGATACTAAACTGAAATACCAAGTTTTGTATTTGACCGTCTTTTCGTTTTTGAACTATGCTGTCCACAGACACACACACATGCACACACAGACACACACACACGGATCTTTTTTTGAAAATACTTTTTTTGGATTCAGGGGTCCTAAATTATGTATTTACGGTGAAATCTCGATATCGAATTTTTGGGTGGAATACAACACCTTCTCTATTCACTATGTACTTTGTACGTATGGAGCTGGAGAAAGTAAAAACTTATTCCATGGATTTTAAAACGTATTTTTGGTGAATCTCAAATATAATTTTTGCCTGAAATGCTATACTTCCTACACCTACTACGAGTAGGTGACAGTGAAAGTAAAATGAAGTGAAACCCAATGTTTCTTCTTCTTTCTTAGAAGCGGCATTTCACGGGTCTAGCTCGTTTTCTTTTTACGTCCATTTTAGTTTAAGAACACTATTTCCAGGAAACAAGAAAGCTTTCTAGCCGCAACAGCTGAGCTGAACATTCTGGGTGAAAGAAAGTCATTGGTTCAGAAAGGTGAGAAATAGTTGATCTCGAACGTGCTCCCAGCATCAGTCTGTGTCTAATTATCCTGTAATTAGCAGCACAAACCTAGTCGATAAAGTGTCGACATCTATAGGCAACAGCCAAGACCTTTCTCTTGACCCCATTGTACAGCAAGGAAGAGACTGCGTAAATCCTGCACTGGCGTCGTTTATTGTTGACAAGAATGTTAATGAGCAGGACCCCCGTGGAGTCGAACATGGTTACACATGCAAGGTGAAAACTATAAGCATAGCCTAAAGGGAAAGTGCTTTTCTCGGAGGTATTTCACGTGTGTTTGTGTGTTTATTTATTAGTGTTAGACGGACAGTAGCATTAAGAACCTTTGCGAAACGCTTAGTCTTGGCTTTTGAAGTAATCTGAGTCATGAGCGTCTACGAGTTTCCTCCCACATTTGACTCCGCAG
The DNA here is from genome assembly GCA_030762935.1 of Hymenopus coronatus. Classification (NCBI taxonomy): domain Eukaryota; kingdom Metazoa; phylum Arthropoda; class Insecta; order Mantodea; family Hymenopodidae; genus Hymenopus; species Hymenopus coronatus. The sequence goes on along the minus strand of CM060898.1, from coordinate 67,199,889 downwards.
CATTGGTCATATCTAAATTATTCGTGGTTATATCTTCAATGGCTAGTTTCACAACTTAAGCTTCTAATTGGACTTAAGGTAATGCATCTGTGAAAGTTGGAAAATCCACATCCATAGTTTATGTAGAGAAAGCAAAAATACCTTAGAGTATAAATATATTTGGGTGCTGTTTCCTTATTGCATTTAAACATGTCCGGCTTACCCATAGTTTCTGGCTAAACATTTTAGTCCTGCACTCGTAATTAACATACCGTATCTGGTGCAGCCATATTTACTTTCTCTAAACGTACTATGTACATCATGCTTAGAGATATTATATTCCGCCTAAAAATTCGATATAGAGATTTCACCGGAAATAAACGTTTTAGGGTCCCCTGCATCCAAAAAAAAAAGGTATTTTCAGAAAAAGGTCCGTGTATGTTGTGTGTGAGTGAAAGAGAGAGAGAGAGTGTCTGTGAACACTATAACTTAAAAACGAAAAGTCCGTAAAATATCAAATTTGCTATCTAAGTCTAGTATCCTCCAGGGATGCGACACGAAAATTTTGAGAAAAATTCCCCCACCCCAAACTACTTTTTACATGGAAAAATTTCGAAAAAAGTTTGATTTTCTCAAAAATGGCTCTAACGATGTTGGTTAAAATACCGTACATTAAACATATTTATATGGCAAATAAAATGTAAATCTTGGATTTTCTGGAAATAGCCTCTGACCTCTTTATTGTGAATGAATTTTGCTGAATTTTGTATAACTGGTAAACCGTAAGAGATAGACAAAAACTTACAACACAAAAAATGTAGATCACTTTAAAACACCAATTTATGTCATACATATTTTTCTTTGAATTGAACATTTCTGAGATATTCCTTGTTATATGAGAAATGTATTTCATAATGAATTCTTATGAATTGACAACAGATGAAGTCGTGTAGCTGTTACGCGATAGATTTTAAAACGTTTTTATTTCTAAAGGAACCAACCGACAGAAACTAGAAGCACAAGTATTTTCGATTGAAATCGGGTATGCAGTATGTTTAGGAAAGTGGTGGGGTTAACAGAGAGGGAATAGTCCAAGCACAATCTGTCTCGTTCAATGCTTGCTTGATGTCTTCTTTGATTGGCAAATTTGGCACTGTCCAGAATTTCTCTAGGTAATAAGATGAATTATTATAAACAGGTAATTTTGATAATGCGAAAATAATTCTCATTCTCTCTGTCTCTCTCTGTCTCTCTCTCTGTCTCTCTCTCTCTGTCTCTCTCTCTCTATGTGGAAATGTTAGGAACAATGCTATGATGAAATTCTGTATTACAAAGACAGCACTTACAGATTAATCGTTTCCAGGTAGTTCAGCAAAAGAGAGAAAACAAATTGAAGCTTCAGATATTAAATGAGCAACAGATTGAGTTTGTAAGTTTTATGAATAACACTGCTATAAAACAAGAATTAAATGTTAAGCATAGATCTCAAACCGCTCCAGGATAAACCAGAGAAAAGGAGAAATGTCGGAGATATTAATCCACTTTGGAATTGAAACAAGCATATTTAAATCCCATTGATAAACATTATAGAACAAAGGTCTTTAAAAAAGGAAAAAAATAAAGGAGGAGACTGATTGTCAAATCGTGTGCTTCAATTCCTTAAAGATTAGAGAAATCATTGATGACCGGTTTCATTGAACTTTCCAATGATCCTGAATTCAATTAAATAATTTAAAGCTTTGTTAGTGTTTTGTTTTACTACACATTTTAGGCCTAATCCATTCTCAAATGTTTTGCACCTCTTGTCTGGAGAAAAAGTTGGTCCATGTTTCGATTCAGAAATCCGTTGTATAAAATATACTAAACAAAGTGTTATCATAACGATAATCATGTGTTTTATCCAAACATTAGTTTAAATACTGTTTATTAATAATTAATGTCTTTCAGGTTAAAGAGTAAGCATTGAAGTATTGTAATGATTTTAGAGGAAATAAATAAAAATAAAAAAAGCTATTTTAGAAGAAAAAAGAAAAACAAATAAATTCGGAAAAGCTACTGAAAGAGGTAACAAATATTAATGTCCTGTAATTGAACATTCTATTTCGAAATACTTAGCTCTCCTCCAAAAATTCAATAATACATTTTTCCGGGTTAGATACTGAAAGATTGTTCAGAATACAATACTTGTATTTATTTGCTTTGTGTAAAAAATTCATTATTCGTTCTCGGATTTTCGTCAGGCATATTCCACAGTCTTTTTGTATATCGTCTGGGAACAATTATATTATAAAACGTAAGAAAGATTAAATTAAAACGTTTTCATCATGCCTCTTTTTCTGAATCATTTATGTATTAATTGTCCTATAGTCAATGATGTAGCTACAAGTGTATTAATGCATTCTTCATTGATTTTCCTAATGATAATTGGTATATTATATTAGTGTAATAACACTTCAGATCTTTTTCTTTCACATTTAGCTGATGTAGTGGGAAGCTCATTAACAAATAGATTTTTATGGTGTCCAGAATTTACTTCCGCATGGTGTCGTTTCATTTCTGTTGTCAAAAGTGATTGTAGCCAATATAAATGGTAGTGTTTAAGGGTCGTTTTTATTATATTCGATACACAATCAGTGTGGAAAATAAATATTTAGTTTTACTTTATATACTTAGTACATAGTACATAGAGAAGGTATTGCATTCCACCTAAAAATTCGACACCGATATTTCAATAGCAATAAGACTCCCTGAATAGGCATATTTTTTAATGGTTCATGTGTGTATGTCGCTGTGTGTCAGTGTGTCTGTGAACATTATAAATAAAAAAACACAAAACCAAACTCGATATTTAAGTTTAGGATCTTTCAAGAATGGACATGAAATTCCTCTCACCCCAAACTACCCATTACATGAAAAACTTCGAAAATGCTACTTTTCTCAAAAATGACTCTAATGACGTTGATTAAATACCATATATTAAAGATACCTAAATGACAAATGAAAATATATATATATATTGACTTTTCTGTAAATAGCCTCTAAAGTCCTCTTCATTCTAAATGACTTTCGGATAACTGGTCAACCATAGGAGATACATTAAAAGTTATTACGCGAAAATACATTCGTTATAACACACAGTATATGTCATATACAATTTTTGTGGAATTAACCTTTTCCGAGATATTCCTTGATTTTAGATTCAGCGTTAAAATGCTTAGTTTTCTCATACAGGAATTTGTCAACTCCAATTTCAACGAATTTCAATCACATAGCAACCAGCTTTTAGAAGAATTGACTATCGCTTTAGTCTATTCCCTTATATCCCTTCTTACAAGGAAGTAATTCCGATACTATTTATATTGATTAAGCACGATGTATATAAAAGAATAATCTTTTGTAAGAATAGTCTGTTTGTAGAACAGGTAGAGAAAGTCATATGGATAAAACGCATCAGATTTTTTTTAGTCATATTGGTATTATACAAATCTGATAAGTGATAAGATATACTCAGCTCATCACTTCACATCATTTTCTTTGTATTATGCTGTTAAAATATCACGACTTTTTATTCATATTAGTTTATTCATCATAAAAGTTTGACTAGAAATAATCTCAAACTGAGCGATATGCTCATGGTTGCATTCAAGACACGGAAGAAACAATGTAGCATTTGCAGTAAGTTAGTTTTTATTAATAATAAATCTATGTCGGGAAGAAAAACCGCAACATATCGAAGATGGTTTATAGTCGCCGCAAGACCATTAATCTTGTGGAAACTTAAAAGATGTAACAAAGGTTAATGCTACGAAAGGTTGACATAAATTTCTTATTACAATGAGATATATATTTTGTCTATAACAAGTTTTCTCTATCTCCTTCTCTCTCTCATTCTCTCTTTCTCTCTGTCTCTCTCTCTCTCTCTCTCTCTCTCTATATATATATATATAGATATAGGTAAAGTTTTTAATGAAATTATCTTTTAAAGTGTGGCATTTTATTACAAAATTTTACCGCAGTTTTTTGGAATTTAAAAATGTATTACATATAATTGGAAGTCTAAATTGAGGGAATTTCATAAACATCTTCATATTATATTACTAAAAGATATTAGGCGTAAATACGAAGGTTGTTGTTTATCGGACCTTTATTTTTACTTTCTCTACTTAGTACATGGATGGTATAGCCATCATTCCTTCCCGAAGAACAGTAATATGAAATTTAATAATTAATAAATTGCATGAAGAATTTAAACTTTTAATTGGTAAAAAAATTAATAAAGGATCCACTTTCATTTTTATTTCCATTTTTTCTATTATTGTATTTAACAACTTCAAGGGATTTTCCCCATATATCTTTAAGTCATTGTCTTCTACCCAACATTTTGACACTGGGATTTCATTGAAAATAGTTTTAGTGTCTCCTGTATGAAAAAATAATTTTTAGAAAAAGGTCCGTATGCGTGTATATTTGTGTGAGTGTGAACACTACTTAAAAACGAAACATTGGTGAAATATACCAACTTGATAAATTAATTCAATATCTTCCAAGGATATGACACGAAGACATTTGAGAAAATTCCCACACCAAATTACCTTTTATATGGACAAAATTTCGAAACTTTTGATTTTCTAAAAAAATGGCTCTAACGATTTTAATTAAATATTGTATATTGAAGATATTTATATAACATAAATGAATATCCTAAATTTTCTGTGAAGAGCCTCTTTATTCTGAATGACTTTTGCATTACCGGTAAATCATAAGATATAAGCAAAAAACTTGGTACACAATAATGTAGATATCGTTAAAACATACAATTTATGTAATATGCATTTTTATTGTGAAGTCAATCATTTATGAGATTGTCAATTGGTTTTAATCTTTTCGCATATGGGAATTTGTCATTCCCCATTTATTTTATTTTATTACTGGCCATGCAGAGGGAACCGAATTTCAATCACATATCCAGCTTTTAAAACCTATGAACATTGCTTTAGCCTACTATTCTTTTATTTCCCTATACCTCAAGGTTTAAGGAACTGCGCCTTAAAACCATTTCTGCTAATTAATTTCTCTACACGTACTATGCACATAGTGTATAGAGAAGATATTGTAATGCATCAAAAAATGTTGATACTGAGATTTCAACGGAAATACATATTTTAGGTCCCCCGAATTAAAAAAAAAAGCATTTTTAGAAAAAGGTCCATTTGTGCGTGTGTGTGTATGTGTGTGTGTGTTTGTGAACAGTATAGCTCAAAAACGAAAAGACAGTAATGCGTTTCCTCTATCGCTTCTGTACGTATACAGTTTATGCAATATTATTCATGGTTCCTTCCAAATAAAGCAGAAGTCGCAGGATATTCCCAGAAAATTCAAGCTACATATTTTATTTTCATGTTATCATCTTTAATATAATGTATTTTAATCAAAATAGTTAGAGCCATTTTCGAGGAAATAAAACATTTCGAAAAATGTTTCATGTAAGAATAGTAGTTATGGACTTTCTTGATGCTCTTCGTGTCGTGGAAGATATTGAACTTAAATACCAAGTTTGGAAATGATCCTGATTTTCGTTTTTAACTTATACTGACACACATATACATATATACTAATATATACTCAAGGGCATTTCTGAAGTCATGGAATATTATTCGCAATGCTGATACTAAATTGGGATCCGGGTTCAAAGGGCTATGGTTACGGGACATTGAAAGACGCGTAAACGGTGATCATTGTTTTATTCATATTACATATGCACAAAAAGTACGCAATCATACGCATAATGCTCTTACGAGCTAACGACCTTCAAAATAATTCCCCAAGGCTTCCATATACCTGCCGCACAGAAATGCAACTCTTTACACATGCTCGCTGTTCAACTTAAGTGCCATCCATCTTGGAACACAGCCTCTGGGATACTAACGTTTGCATGTGTCTACTAGCACCTACCAATGCATTCGACGTCATCTGGTGAGTGCATTGGTAGGTGCTAGTAGACACATGCAAATGTTAGTATCCTAGAGGCTGTGTTCCAAGTTGAACAGCGCACTTTGTGTGTGTGTGTGTGTGTGTGTGTGTGTGTGTGTGTTGCTATAAGTGCATATTCGGCTATTCAGAATATATAACACAGTTGCTATGACTTCTGAAATTACCCTCATATATATTGGTTTCTAAATTCAAATCAATTCATTCAACTTTCATCATGTCATGCCGGTGTATATTGGGTCACAATTACAGTGGTTTCTTGAACAGGGAATTTCTATGTTAGCCACTAACTTACTTCGCGAGCTAGCTGCTATGTTCACTGGTGACGAAGGATCTACTCTATCCATAGATTAGATTAGATTACATTGCGTACTGTAGGTTCATTCTAATTACAAAGGTGAACAAATTTAATGTCAAGATCTACATTCTGAAAATATTAAATATATATATATAGAAATGTTGACAATGTCTTTCTAAATTGTTAGTTATTACCCTCAAAACTACATATACAAAGTATATATTCCAAATTACAGTACTAAAATACATACATGCAATAAATGTTAATATTTAGTTCATTTAATGTTACAGTCACGATTTGCGGATGTTAAACTTGGTGAGTTTAGTCCAGGGATCTTTTCTTTGGGAGTTCTATTTAATTTTTTAATCTGATTCAAATGCCCACAAAACATGAATTTCCAGTGAAATCTCGGGATCAAGTTTTTGAGTGAAATGCAGTACCTTTATCTTCTTCCTAAGTACGTGTTAAGGAAAGAAAAAGTGTTTAAATGGAACGAGGTTGGTAGAGGGTGGCTTAACGTAGCTTTTTGTTATATTTAAAAAACCTCGGTGAATTGATGATCAGTACGGCATTTTATTTGAATAACAACATTAACATTTTATTTTGATGTTTATATTTATTATTAAGAATTGGGCGGCGTCATGACAAACGGTTCGTTCCCAGGGGACCTCGTGTGGGATTTGTGGTGGGCGAGAAGGCGTCTGGATGGATTTTCTTCGGGCTATGCGGTTTCCCCCGCCATTCATTTGACCACGTTTACTGTCATTGATTTCACCATCACTTCATATCATCTTTGCTACCCGCTTACCAGGCTTGGTCTGATCACCCATTTAGGCTGCTCTCTCTGATCCAGATTCCATCCGCTCTTCAACAAGTATGTGATGCCAGACACTTGTATGACTTGCGGGGAGTAAGTCATCCATATGAGGAAGGTAAGTAACGAAAGAAAATCGACAATAATTAGTTTTCCATTAAGAATCGTGTCTTATATCCGTAGAGCCATAATTTTGGTGACAAGAGGTTGCGATACCCTGTCCTTTCGCGTGAAGTGTTTATCCAGCTCTTCTAGTGTGTTCGGCTTATTTATAAACACCCTTTCTTCCTCCGTTATTGCGCAAGAAATGAATATAAAAGGAGATAATGGATGCTTTTACGATGCATTTATTCTTGCACATATCCTCTATTTTTTGCTACTGCTTATGCATTCTCTGAATTACACCTACGTGATATCTTTATTTAGTGCTTAAGTCCGCCAGGCAAAAGAAAGCTCAAATGAATTGTAAAAAATTCTACGTAGAAGTCGATACATAAATAAGAACTGTTCCTCGTATTTAATGCCCCAAATTGGCAATGTTTTTTTCTGGCTATGAGTCACTGGGTAAATTCCTTGGGGAAGGCCGAAGATGAGCAAACAGTAACGACGGTACACAAATTAGCGAGACTTTTATGGCTCATAAGCCCATAAAAGCAGCTTTGCTTGGCAGAAAGTATACGTTTAAGTATCATCCATTAGTAGCCTAAAGGCAGACAATGCGTAGGGACCCGTCCTTGGCCCTTGTATATTCTCTTGCAAAGAAGTCATACCTCATCGCTGGAATCAGTGGCTATTGCAATTTCAGGCTCTCAAATGAATACCTGACCATGTTATTAGATGTAATTTTCCACCTGGTGATCAAACCCTAAGTTATGTTTATGGAGTTGCCGAATAAACCCAACTGACTCTGGAGGCTACCGTATTATTGCCAATTGAATTCCGTTTATATAAGAGCTATACGCCTTCTACAGTTACTATGTCTATGATTGTCAAATAGAACGAAGAACCCTATATATAAATATATGTAATTGTCAGCTTAAGTATTCAGATTCTAAATGAATAAAAGAGACTAAATAAGTTATTCTTTGTGTTTTGTTATCTAAAGTAATAGCTGAAATAATTATAAATCTTTCTTAGTTTATTTCTTTAATTTTACTGTTAAGTTACATAAACTAATAATATTTAAATCTAGAATAACACATAATTACCTGTATAGTTCCCATGTCCAGCATAATCTTAAACACTAGTTAATCTATTTTGATGCTCCTAATGCAAAACTTATGATTGTTGATCTGCTGATTATAACCTTATGTGATTGGTGTGATGGTCGAAAACTTTACATCTATAGTGAACATCAAAATTCTTTACTGCCCCCGTGGGAAGGTAAGCTTGATGTAATTGGTAGTTTTGTAAATCATAACACTTTTTTCAAAATTCTAATATGAGAAGCAGCATCCACCAGTTAAAGACACAATAATTTTGAATTATCTGAGGATTCATTTCTGAAATGGTACTCTAACGTGAAGGAGGAATTCTATTATACTCTTAATGAATTTGGAATGCTGTTTATTGAAAGGAATCAGAATAGACCATTTATCCAGTAAAGATTAAATGCTTTTCCATAGTGCAGTGTTAGTTGCTGGAAGTTGTTTTATGTTCATCCAACATACACGCACACAATATATATTTATTTATTAACTGTAAAAATATAATATGAATTTTACCTTAACTGTTCCTTTCTCGAGTCAAATATAATTGTCATCTCAACTTTATAACAACTTGATTTCTGTTGTTTTGCTATGCAATGCTTCTCCTTTTGTAAATGGGAATGAACCGCACTGGATCAAAAATGAAGTTAGTTTGACTACCTCCGTGGTCGAATTCTCAGCGAGCTGACTTCTCTCCAGGAGAAGTAGGTAGAAGAATAAGCTTTTTAACTATAATTTGTTACAGAGATGTAAAGAAAGTCATGTGAATGGAACACATCAGGTTTTTAGAAAAAAACCTGTGTAAGTGTCCGTGTGTCTGTGAGTTTGTGAACGCGAAAGCTCAAAAGTCGGTAAAATACCAAATTTGGTATTTAAGTTTAGTATTTTCCAAGGATGCGACCAGAAGATTTTGAGGAAAAACCCTCTCTCCAAATTATTCTTTAAATGGCAAAATTTCGAAAATTTTTATTTTCTCAAAAATGGTTCTAACGGTTTTTATTAAAATATCATATATTAAAGATATTTACATACCAAATCTAATGTATGTTTTGAATTTTCTGGGAATAGCCTCTGAAGAGCTCTTCATTCTGGATGACTTTGCATAACTGGTAAACCGTAAGATCTCGTTAACTTATTTTGTCCTATACATTGTTTCCGTGAAGTTGACCATTTTTTAGAAATTGCTTATTATTGGTTTAAGTTTTCAATACTTATTTTCTCATACGGGAATTTGTCAATTCCTAGTTATGCAAAGAAACGGATTTCAATCGCATGCTTTTAGAATATTTGACTATCGCTTTAGCCTAGTATATTCCCTTATTTCCCTTCTACTTACAAGAAAGCAAGCATATGGCTCTTTCTGCTACGGTTTATCTCGATTAGTATGAAGTAGATAGAAGATTAAGCGTTTTAACAATGATTTGTGTAAGAGATGTAGAGAAATCAAGTGTTTGAAACACGTCAAATGTTTATTTTCTCCATCCCATATGTACTATGTCCTACATAGAGGGTAGAGAAGATACCTATTGCATTCCACCCAGAAATTCGATATCCAGATTTCACCGAAAATATATGTTCTGAGACCACCCCCTAAATAAAAAAAAAAATTTTAGAAATATGTGGGTGTGGTGTGTTGCTGTTGTTGTTGTTGTGACTGGGCAGCATAGCTCAAAACCGAAAGTCAGTTAAATACCAAACTTGGTATTTAAGTTCAGTATTTTCCAAAGTTGCGACACAAAGATTTTCAAGAACACTCCTCCAATCCCAACTACCCTTTACATGGAGCATTTTTCGAAAATGTTGATTTTCTCAAAAATGTCTAAAACGATTTATCTTAAAAATGCCGTACATCTAAGATATTTTCATGACTAACAAAATGTATATATTTTCTGGCAATAGCCTCTAAAGACCTCTTTATTCTGGATGAGTTTTGCAGAATTTTGCATTACGGTTAAACTATAAAAGATAGAAACTTGCTTGTACCACACAAAACAATGTTCATCTCGTTAAAACACATAACTTATACCATATACGGTTTTCGTAGTTTCCATTTTAAGCCACATAACCTTTCTCAAACGGAACCATACAAAGCGAACCGAACCTCAATTGTTTCACATAGCGAACAGCTTTTAAAAGATTTGACTGTCGCTGTATCCTAGTGCAATTCTGTATTTCCGTTCTACTTACAAGACCAGTACTGATAATGTTTATCTAGATTAGCATAATGTAGCAGGAGAAAGTTATGTGAATGGAACATATCAGATTTTAATATAATAAGCACAAAGAAAAGTATGAAGCTTCATTCTAATTAGGTTTTTTTTTTATTCTATCTAAAAGACTATCAATCAACTCCTTACAATCAAGTCACTTTCCCTTATGCAGGGCTGGAAATACAAAAGGCTGGTAAAAACAGGCGATGATTCATAGATCAGTGTCTTGGTAATTACTTTTACTTTCGAGCCGCATCCTTAAGATGAAAATGACACATTTACTGGAAATTTTTATCAAGACAGCCGAAGTTCAGAATTTTCTTTTGTTATTTCGCACAAACTTCTTTCCAAAGATAATCTGTATTTTTGTTCTTAAAATTACAACTATACTCAAAGATTAACAAGTTAATGCTAATCTGAAACTGCACCTTAAGCTCTCTCTCTCTCTCTTTCGCAGTTTCAGAAATATAATTACTATTAAAATAAAACAAATACACATATTATTCTGAAATTCTGCCACTTGTTTATTTAGACTTCCAGCTAACAAACATCCATTAAATTAGTAATAATGTTTAATGTAAAGAGAAAAGTAAAATATGTTTCGTTTTGTCTGTAATAACTTACTTCATATTTGACTATTTCATTCGTACTGCATTATACTACTTATGACCAGTAGGACACTATGAAACGAGATGTTTCAACTAATAATGTCTGCTTATCCAGCACTTTTTATTCCTCTTTAGCATTTGTATGTTTTCATCACCTCCCTAGCAACTGCTAATTTGTTTGCGATCAGAGTAGATATTCAAATTAGCTGAACCAAAAAGGGCATGACACCAAATTTCATAAAAAGAAACAATATAGGTAGCTATACTTTCTTTAATCCTGCGATAGTCAGTTAAATCCCATTCAAGTTTTTTTTTCTCTAGCTAAAACTAAAACTATATTCAGATTTATGTTGATAAAGTCGCAGTGCAAGGTGTAAGTGAATTTATCTTGAAACACTCTGAAGTTAGACTGTTAAGTTTGGTGATCTAACGAATAAGTACAAAAATCAAAATAAAAGTAAATATTTATTAATTCGTCGTGGATGTTACCTAAGCTTTAAAGGAATTAATCCTATCAAGTTTTTTTTTTTTTTTGGTATAATTGGATGTTCATTACAGTTTAGGGCTGTACATATAAAAAGACATTACTAGTTTATATTGGTAACAGCAGAAAAACTACCTTTAAATCTGCAGTATATTATTTAATGTGTCATTAGAATGTTTAATAATTCCTCAGGTCTAATTTTGTTTTTAAGGTTCAATAAAACATGTGATTTGTTTCCTTTTATATGCGAAACTGTCATTTCCTTGCATCTTTAAAATTAAATTTACAGAACTATGATAACCGTAGATTCTAGATGCTCCACATTGTATAATCAGGCCAGTTTCGCTTCTTAAATGCATTATATTAGCAACTATTCTTTCCTTGCACCATCCTTTAAAATAAGCACATTAAAATGTATTTTTTTATGTGCAAAACCATTTTTTCCTTGTACCTATATTTCTATATTTCTGTATTGCATTAATTTTTATGAAAGTTTATCTATATTTGTAGCGTTATTATATTAATATTAACATCTAATTTCATTAAAATTAGATAAATGTTTTGCAAGATATAAATTATTCATAAATTGTATTATGTAAATATATTGAATAATCAAAATGTTCTATGCGCCTTACATTTGAGAAAATTGGATGGAATTTACTGAATTGGAGCTTGAAACTACATACATAAATTTTGAACGGGGCTTCTCAATAACTTTGATTACTGAATTGTTATATTTTTCCTTTCTATAGCCCCATATGTACAATGTACATAGCGATAGAGAAGTGTTGTATTCCACCAAAAATTCGATACCGAGATTTCACCGGAAAGACATGTTTTAGGACCCCCTGTATCCAAAAAAAGCATTTTCAGAAAAAGGTCCGTGTGTGTGTCCGCGTGTCTGTGAACACGATAACTCAAAAACGAAAAGTAGCTAAAATACCAAACTTGGTATTTATGTTTAGTATCTTCCAGGGATGCGACACGAAGATTTTGAGAAAAATCCCCCCACCCCAAACTACCCTTTACATGGAATTTTTTTCGAAAATTTTGATTTTCTTAAAAATGGCTCTAACGGTTTTGATAAAAATATCGTATATTAAAGATATTTACCTAAAAAATAAAATGTATATCTTGAATTTTCTGGGAATAGCTTCTGAAGACCTATTTATTCTGGATGAATTTTGCTTAATTTGGCATAACTAGTAAACCGTAAGAGATAGACAAAAACTTACTGTACAAAAAATTTAGGTCTTGTTAAAATACAGAAGTTATGTAATATACATTTTTCTCGTGGAGCTTACCGTTTTCGAGGTATTCATTGTTATTAGTTTCAGTTGTGAAGTACTTATACTTTTCTCAGACAGGAGTGTCCGTTTTTCTTTTGTTCTACTCCTGGCCAAGAAAATAAGCGATTTGTAATGAACATCGCATAACGACAGCTTTTAAAACATTTGACTATTGGTTTAGCCTAGTGTATTTCCTTATTGTCTTCCTACTTATAAGGAACTAAGTAATAAGAACATTGTGCTGAATACCTCGATTAACAAGGTGCAGAAAGAAGAATAATTTTATGTATGAAGTTTGTAGAACGACTAGAGAAAGTCATGTGAGTGTAACACATCAGATTTTTTTTTAAAATAGCTAGACATTTTTCTCTAAAATTACTCATTTACATAACAATATATTTTTTGAAAAAGTATTATTTTATTACATTTGTATTAGGTTAATTTTGTCCTTGGTAATATTACAATAGATACGTATGCACATTCTAGGAAATTTTGGTTGCATTTGAACAATAATTGAGACATGTGGAACATTTTGAAATTATGAAAATGAATTTTTGAGAGAAACCCTGTTTAATGAAATAGTATGCTAGGAAACAGGTGTATTGTACGATCTTTAGATGGCGTTGGAGCCCTAAGCAAGGAAAGGACAGGTAAATGTTGATTCTCTATAGACGTCCAAAAATTCCAACAATATTTTTAATAAAAAGACAATTTTGGTTTCGTTTACCGATTGTTGTCAAAATTACACTACTAGTGAACTTTAAAATGAATCCATTACGAAAATATGAATACATCGTGGCTTCTAGACAATCCGCAGTGGACAATGTCAATTAACTTCTTAAATGTGAATATTATCTGCTGTAACCTTTGTAAACTGTTACCCAGGAGTTACTCATTGAACAATAAAATTATTGCTAACAGAAAACTAGGTGCACTTTAGTGTATAAATGTCTGAGACGAACGCTACAAAAGTGTTTTGCATAAAGTCCCACCCGTTACCCAAATACCACATCGTAAAAGTAAGGATGAGCGGGTGTTGTCCCGGAATGCGATGCAACGAGTGGGCAGACACCAGATGAAACCGAAGATGAGTAGTCGTCCTTGCGCTTCCCAACCTGACATTTGTATGTGTATGTGGAGACATGTAACTGTTCCACCAGCAAGCAGCCTTGCCTGATTTGCGTACGACCTTTCCACGTGCGTATATCAGGTTTAGGAAAGACCACCACACGGCGCCACTAGAATTATCTACGGCTGCGGCAAGAGAGGTCCTCTCTTTATGACTCAGAACTAGACCTCGGAATTGGGCCTTAAAAAGCAATCTTTTCCCAACTAAAATGGGCTCTTAAATCATCAAAATAGATATTAAATGTATAGCTTTTAGAGACTAAAGATACACATCCCACAACCGAAATAATCGTTTTTATTAATATAAAACAAGACACTTATTTTTGTGTTTGCCCTTCTTGTATGTAGAGCTTATAAGCTAGCCCTAGAATCAGACACCTGTTGAGAAGAGTTTTTGGGTGAGAAAGTATAGCCAGAATATGCGAGCAGTTCTATACCTGGTATGATTGTGAAGAAGTGGATGACATGAAATGACGGTGAAAGGGATGAAAGGAAAGATGATTATGGACCAATAGATGGAATGAATGGCGGGGGAAACCGGAGAACCCAGAGAAAATCTACTCAGACACCGCTTCGTTCACCATAAATTCCATATGCGGTCTCTGGGCTCGTACCCGAGCCGCCTAGGTGAGAGACGAAAGGTAAGTATGGTTTACCTGTACGCTAAAACCACAATAGATAAATTTTAATATTACAATTACTTAGTGAGCATTAAAAATTGGACAGGTATACAAACATTAGCGCGTTATTAGATTATTATGTCCAGAAACACGTTTAAAATATCTTAAATTAGGAATTTATTTTGCTAATATGTAGCTTATACAATTGAAAAAAAAAACCTCCCAAAACTTACTGAATAGATTGCAGTAGAGATTCATCTTATATATAATTGCAGTTTAAACCAACTGGAACAGACTTGAAGAAATGTAAGAGAGTTGCTTGAAATACATTTGAAAAAGCAAGAGTAAACGAAGAGAAATTTTTGCGAACGTGCACATATTAACAGTTTTATTGAGATATTGATCTTTAACAATGGGATATTGAACAATTCTGAGACTGACAGTGAGGAATATTAACGTGAAACATTTGATATAATAATGAAGAGGAGGAAGAATGTGAGTCAGGAAAAGACGATAACTCCGCCTGTGACTCGATTTGTTCTTTGTAAGGAGTTTCTGTCGAGTTGTTGTCACAGACCGATACAAGGATGACAAAGAATGCTAGTAGTTTCACTTTCTACAAACCAAATGACTACCAACTAAAGTCCTAAACAACCCAGTCCTTTACCAGAATGTTTCATTCCTGTAAGCAAAGGATCAGAAGCTTTTGAATCAAACTATTGATATCAATACTTTATTTTTCACCGCTGCATGGTGGAAAACATTAATGAAACAAGACATGCCGCTAAATTGTACTTTTAGGCTCTAAATCCTTAAAATAGGCCTCTAAGATCTAAATAGATATTTTGTGCACTACAAAACCCCTTCCATATATTTATATTTTACAATAATCTCAAAATACTTAAATAATTTTAATTTATGTATATACAGATAAAAATAGGCATTTAGTCTAAGATCTAAAGTCTACTCATAACAGAGGACCATAGTGTTTCCATCATATCGCATTAGCTTTAATAATTACATTTGCTAATAAAATATAAATTAATATATTTCACCTAAGCTACCACCATTTCCGCCAGAGAATGAATACGGCTGAAATTCAACTCTAATTATACATATATAATTTAATTGTATTTGTTATACCGCTCTTCAACTGTATTCTGTTTCTCCTTAGAGATAAATGAAAAACGAGTGTGATTATGAACATAAATTATTATTTTAAGGTCTCCTTTAATTTTCTGAAATCGACTTTGTTCTTATTGTTCATCAATATTAGTGGTTTATAATTATGAAACGTTTAGTATCCCTGTCAAGCATTATTATTGGAGGTTATGTGCTGGCATTCTATATAAGGAAGACAGTACATAATATGGTGGGAGTTAACAGCATACGTTTTTGATTTCACGGCCTACACGTTAAAGAGAGTCACGAATTTCTTGTAATAACGAAACAAAACGAATAAGGCACGTAAGAGTCAGATTACCATAATGAAACCTTCTTGGCCTTAAACTTTTGCGAGTAATTGTGAAAACCAGAATTCCTATCCAATGCTATGTTTGCAGCTGGTGACGAATTTTTTTATTATCTACACGTAAAATAATAATATTGACTTGTAGACTAGTTATCTCATTATTTAAGGTGAATAACACAATGTAATTTACAATCAGTCTTAATTTCATTATTGATACAAGAGGTATGCATGACGTGTGGTATGCGAAAGTTGAAAGTTGTGACGCTATTCAGGCCTCATCTGTCAAAACACTCAAAAGGTGACAATGGAAGGTAGAGTCCTTGTTTCTCTTGCAAGAGTCATGCTATTGTGCAAGTGATGGAAAACCCGTTACTGAGAATGCCTGCAGTAATAAACTGTTTACTGAGGGGGCAAATAAATTCTGAGAGACCCTCCAAGTGGCCTCTTGGTCCACAATCGCGGACCTCTGTCATGACGCAAACAGTATTTCAACGGGGTGTAAAGGTCAGCTTATGCCGTCTCGTTCCCAGCTTGAAGCCGGGACCCTGACACCATATTATATGAATCCATTGGTCATCTTAGGTTTTTGGAGCACGCCCGAGAAATGCGTTCACACTCCCTGGGGAATCGATAATCTGCCTTTGGTTATATTTGAGAAAAAACGACGATATACTGTAGCTCTGAAATAATTTCAATTTTTATAAATTTTCTTTCTAATATAATAATTTTAAAAGAACAAATATATTTGGGAGATGTTAAGAAGAGCTGAGGAAGACAGTGAGAAACTGTTGATGTCGAAGCGAGTACCCTGAGTCGCTTCCACATGACTTCCTGGGTGTTCTTGAAATGATATTCGCTTCTCTACAGAATGAATTGGTACTCTCTGATGTTATCCACTTGTCTATATAGTTCAAAACAAGTTTGTAGCGCAATGTTAGTAATATTTTCTTCTCCCTTTTAATCTCCTTCAATTCATCCGAAAACATTTCTTTTGAGTTCAAAAGTAATACGAAATCAATTTAAATTTCCGTGAACTTTATTTGCTATCAGAATTAAGGATATAACTTTCTATAATCGTGCTATTGAAGCTCGCGTATTATCATTTACTTCGTGCAATGTTGCCTATCACTGCCGGAAGACGTTGCAACAGAGCTTCTTCTCTTATTTCCTTCCCCGAGTATTGAAATCTTTCGACAATGTTGCCATAGTGTTGTTGTCAATCCTTTTTAGACGTTTATAGGCTTTCGATGACAAATCCAAGCCCTGAATCCATGGGCTTCTAATATGTTCGATGCCACCTCTGGCTTTGGCACCGGAGCAGGAGCCGAATGCTCTAAACATGTACTTGGAATCGGGAAATTCGCAGCTCAAATTCCACCAGAGCGTCCTGTTTGACTGAGAATTTTGACAGAGTTTCCTCAGACTTCATAACTGGCATATCCGGGAACAGAAAGGTACTTTGAACTTAGGACTGGGGCACTTCTCAAAGTTACTTTCCCAAACATTTCATTTCGTGTATCACTAGTAAGGGTAATAAGAATGGGAATACTATTTTCTAACTTTGGCAGGGAAAGGTAGTAAAGGCGTAGAATGGCATGCGAGAGTAAACTGTACTATTGGCTTGTATGAATTTCGAGTGCTCTCACGATTTTGAAAATGAGTTTTAGAGGCAAAAAAGTATTGGGTACTTAGATAAGTCTCTTCTCCAGGCAAACAACACCTACTTTTTATTATTTTTAAAAACATGGAATGAAACTAATTCATACAATAAAAGTAATGCTAATACAATGGCGTATGTGAATTATTTCAGGAGCTATCATCTGGAGAAAGGAGGAGACCATAATCGCTATTAAAATTAATTATTCGCTTCATAAATTTATTTTGTCATACCTTTATTGACTTTTATTAATTGCAGCCAAATATCTATGTACAGTTGTATAACATTTTCATATGTTTGTATATTTATTATTTATTTCTATACTATTTATTTTACATCGATTTAACTAGTTGATCATATTACGATGGATCTGTGAGATACACATTGAGTGGTAAGTGATGGGCAAGCGCTTTCATGGTCTTATCCCTGTACCATACTGCTTTCGCTCCTTGTCAAACAGATGATGTCACGATACCTGAAGTCTAGTAGTAATATTATATTCAATCAACCAGCTCCGAGGTTTCATCCCTCCACATTTTATAATACTTTGCTGCGCTACAAGTGATTGGCATTGGGGTTCCGCCCGGTGTAGCAGCTTTCACTATCTCTGGATAGATGGCAGCGTAATCGCAACTACCATCTATTTTCAGATTTAATATTGTTTTAGATTGAAGGTGGAACTTTAGCTCGTGGTATTAAATTTACAGTCCGATATATACCCTAGCGATTGAGGGAAACCACGAAAAAACCCATTGGTCGACCCATGGGATTTGATTCCGGGACCGCCCGAATGCATTTATTTATTGATCACACTCTTTTCGTGCATAGTACCATGTGTTCACAGACTTTAAAACACAATTCATACACACACGCTGTGGTTGGGTCAAGACAGTTCCCGTTTTTCGCAAATTAGATGATGGAGTTGGTTAATAGAAGATCTAGTCCAACATGTCGCAGTTCGAAATTCGGTGCTATAAAATAATGTAACGTCCGGCATTGCTTCCGTGCCGTAGAATTTCAGCCTTACTTTGCTTATCTGTCCTCCATGGCTACAATTTCTGGGCGTCCTGGTGTGTTGAAACATAATTATACCAGAACTTGATTCTTCATTAGAAACGTCACTCTTGCTAGGTGACAGTCCCAGTGCTATTTTTAGATACGATTATTTTACATTTTCTAGCGTTTCTAGATTGCTTTCAGTGAGTTATTCTATAGTCTATACCCATAGAATGATTTGGGTTTTGAGTAATTTCATGGCTGTTTCTGTATGAGTTCTGTATGAGTAGCCGTATGTTTTTGCTTCGCTACTCGCTCTGTTGTGTTTTATGAAACATTTGGCAGTTGGTTGTAATGTCATCCTTACCGTTATAAATAGATCCATATTATTAGGTAGGTATAATCTAAATTATGAATTAAGCTTGTACTTCTCTAGCTCATGCACAAATAATGTATACACCTGAAAGACGTTATAGAAAAATTTTAACCTCGAATTATAATCAAGAAAGCAGCCTGGAAATTCAAGAGAGGTTCACCAGATGAACTTTACCGAAATAGACGATCATATTGCTTGAGGCCGTTAATTAGCTTCCCTATCAAAATTATTATTAGTTATTAATTATTTATCAATGTAAAGCTAAAAGAGTATAAATGTATATATTTAATTGAGAAAATTCAGCTGGAGAAGAAAGCTGATGCAAAGAGAGTCAAAGGGGATGAGAAGCGCTTTTGTTAGAAAGGTCTCTTTTGTCCAGACACTTATAATCGAGTTATAACGGGGGTGAACAGCAAAATTGGGAAGACGGTAATTCTTCATTTTACAAGACTTGTCACGTGAGGATTGCAGTGCACCCTGGGATAAGGAAATTGAATCTTGAAAAATAATTATGTCAATCGTGCGGCCTTTCTGTCCAATCAGAAAGAGGCCGCCATGACGGTAATTTTTGTATATAAAGAGCCCAAGAAGCCAAATCGTGAGCTGTCCTTGAAAATGATCTGTCCGTTGCGAGCTGTCTGTTACTAGCTGATCTATCTGTCGCTGTTAGCTGTCGGTCGTTGGGCTGAACTTAACTTCTTCAGACAAAGTTAGACACTGTAACGTGTAACGAATTTAAAGACAGTGACGCGTACTAATGTATGTAGTATAACGCGGAATTAAGGAAGAAGGGACTGTAATTACGTGTGATCAACCAAGTGTTAAAATTCGTAACAGGTGTACAAGTTAGCATTATTGTAAGGCAAATGTGCTTATCTCGCTTCTCCTAGTGAGGAATAAACTCCAGGAAAGTATATAAGTTTTAATCATTATAAGATCACTCCCTGAACTACTCCCATTAGCTGCACCACCCCGAATGAGTCAATCATCGTGCAGGCTGAGCAACACCGAGGCAAATTCAACGGTAGTAGATTCACCTTACCAGGTAAGTGGGTCTACTCATAGGTAGTGGAGTGAATCTTGCCTACATCTTCAATCTGCGCTCACCGCATAAGGCGTCTCAAATGTGGTGCAAAAGACAACACTATATATAGCACCCAACGTCACTACGATCTTAACACCGCATACTGTAGCTGATTCACAATATGATTAAAGTCTAAGAAGACACGCTCTGAAAAGGAATGTTAGCTGAACATTTCTACTCGACCAGTTCGTACAGCTAAAGTATGGTGAACGAAAGAAAGAAAAATATTGTCTGAGTGTATACTACAAATTCAAAGCAAAACTGTCAGAAGTTTTTCAACAGCTGTGCAACAAAAATAGCTTTTAGAACGTTTCGTAATCTTGTATATATAAATGAATCACTTCCGAACGACTGCATCAAATTGAACAATTCCTTTGTTGTTGTTGTTGTTATGTTCGTTATTGTCGTGACAAGGTTTGAAGAAAAAAATGTTTAAAAATTATACGGGAAAGTATTTAAAATCTCATAATATGAATAAAAACCAAGCGAATGCACAACATTTCAGCGATTCATTTTTATATATATAGTTATACAAGATTACGAAACGTTCTGAATGAAAAATAACATTTAGAACGTTTCGTAATCTTGTATATAATTAAATATTTCGTATTCGAAAATGATTTTGAGGCAATTAAGAGTATTAAAATCTATTTTGTAAAATTTATTAATCTTCTTCGAGGCGTTGTGTTGTCTTGTAAATTTTGGGTACCTGGACACTAAGCAATAAAGTTTATATCAGTTAGGTTGCACAGATGAAAATCTGATTAAATCTTGAAGTGAAACAGTTTTGTACCCAAAATGTTCATAAGCCTCTAGCCAAGGCATTTCCAGGTCGACTCTTGTGAGACAGAACACACGCACGTACTCAGCCATAAAACTCGGAGCAAAGCTGAAAGGAGAAGGTGGTAACTAACATGTCACTGGGTAAAGGTCATACCACAATACTTGCAACCTGACACTTTATTTCCAACAAATTTTCAGCCGTGACAATAGCTTGACCTGAATGCTCCTCCATATTGCAGGTTGTCTTTGTGTGTCGCGAGTTACTTGCTGCCATTTTTGGTGCGTATCTAAGCTGAAACAGCCTGCTCTAGGCTAACGGAAGTTAAACAAAACTTTGGTTAACTCTCATTTCTGAACGTATTCTAGGGTTAAAATCCTCATTTCTGTTGTTAGAGTATTTTGGAACTAGGGATCTTTTATTTTTCATGAGCCCACGACTAATATATATCCATTGAGTTGCCTATATTCAATATCTTGCGTATGAAAAGTGAGAACCGTAATCGCCCAATCTCAGCCGAATGGCAATATCCTTCGCTTATCTTTTTGGGGGGTTCCCGCACATCCTCAGTCACCCTCAAGACGAATACCCACAGGTTCACAGTGCTTCTATTTGGTGCATAGACATATAATGTTATTGCATTATCTGTACAAGAGGAAATGTAGCTAGTTTTGTCCAAACCCTTCTGGAATCTATTTTAATGGTGAATAACTCAAATTCTTAGATTTGGCATAGACTATTGCTTTGTAAAGCTATCTTTATGCTTAAAAATGTAGGCACGTCAATCCATAAGGTAATTCGTTCGATGGCCGATTTAATTTTATGTGTTTTTATATTCCCTTTACTTTGAGGTAGTTCGGTTAGGGTATACCTTTTTAGCGGGTTTTTATTCTAAGGATATAATTTTAGAGGCAGTTTCTTTAAGAAGTTTGAATATATTTATATATTTTTTATATTTCTTTTCTACAGGATTGCCAGTTGTTATTCTTTTCATTTATTTTATTATGTTAGACTGTCTATTCTGATCTGACATCAAGATGAGTCAAACAAATGAAGTTAACATTCAAAATTAATAAGGAATACCCCTGTGTCCCAAGATAAGTCATTTTTATACTTATATATAATAGATACACGTGAGCTATAATGTAACTTTAAAAGAAGTATTCCACATTAAAATATTTATAGCTATCCTTATGCTAAATTCTGGGCTCTCTCATTTAAACAATATCCAAATAAATTTTGAGTTATTTAATATTGTAAAATAATACACCTGTAGAAAAAAATATAGAAAATATATAAATATATTTAAATTTCTTAAAGAAATCACTTCTAAAATTATATCCTTAGAATAGAATACGGCTAAAAAGGTATTGCACATAAAGTAAAGTGTGATACTATAAAACAAGCAGAAGTCAAATTGATAAATTTCCTATAAAACGACAATGCGTGAAATGTTTATTCTTTATCTAGCTGAAATAAAATATCTAAAAGAAAAGCAAACTTACTTTTCGTCTTCAAGGGCAATTAAATTGCTTCCAATTCCTGGCTGTGTATTTTGTACGAGGTAAGTGGATAACTAGGTAATTGTATGCTCATACCCACGTGGGCGAATCCGCACTTTAAACTTAGCATTGCATAAATGTATTTCTTTAAATGTATTCAACATCAATTTATACCTAAACCGCTATATAATATTTATAACCCTATTCCAAAGATTTCTCTTTCGGCTGTAAATTGCTTTTAGTTCCATAAAACCAATACTACTGGCTGCGCTACCTGTTTGGTTATTTATACAAAACCGGTTCCTGGGTTCTTCTTCAATCAAAGTATAGATTACACCACATAATGGCATTCCGTCCGTGACCGAAGTGAAGCCTCTCATTTCCCATTATAACACGCAGAAATGTGTGTCAACAGTTTTATGAAAATTATAGTGCGCATAAAAGTATAGCTACGGAAAATGTCTAACCGCTCATTAGCGCGATTATAGGAAACTGAATGAGTTTTCGATACAAGATAAGCGTTTTATAGTCCCAAAAGTACAGAATATTTCAGTTCCTGTGATTTATTTGTATTTTTAAATAATTTATTGCTGCTTAATTTTTTTGTTTAATTCATTTCTATATTTGTATGTGTTTGACGCTTTATTTCTTAAGTTTGTGCATGTTAATAATGTAGTATATTTTTATCGTTATTTTCTTAGTAAACTAATGCTTATTTCATATTTCGAAAAATTGATTAACATGTTATTTCTTTTGAAATATGTACCTATAGATGGTTCTTGTGTATAAACACCTCTTCATGGTATATTTTTAAATTTTAATATATTATTGCTTAATTAATTTCTGGGCACTCTTGAAAGTTATTTTATTATATTTATTGGAATTTATATATACACACAATTTTTATAATTTGATTTTTGTAATTCTTAACGTTGTTGTTTTCTAAAGGTTTAAGTCATTATCCTGAGGGGCAAAGAAAAGAGTAGGGTTGGAGCAGTTAAATATTGGTAAAGAATAGTTAATTTTGATAAAAGCAGTGTTTTAAATAGATAATATTTAGGATATCAAGACAGGAGTTGGAGAACCAGAAGGTGGCAAACTGTCTTCGAAAACACTTGACTATTAAGGGCTAGGAGAGGCATGGAGTAGAGGAAAAAATAACATAAGTTGCTTCTGAAAGACTGCAAGAAAAAGGCTTGAGGACATAAAATTAAAAGATAAAAAAAAAGAAAACTTTAGTGCAACAGTGGATAAAATTTCCTTGACGTTCTATGTACAGATATAAAGCTCATGGGAAAGGGAAATAAATGTAAAAATATTAACAAAGAGGAAGAGAGGACATGGTTAAAAACTGGTGTATGCAAACTAAAAGAATTTAGAAATGGTAGGTATATCACAGAACCATATCTGGTGAGAGTGAGGATGCTGAACGTATTATATTTGATTTTAAAGGGACCGATATATGGAGAAAGCACATCTTTCGGGAAAATGGTCCAAAATTAGCAGGAAAACACCATAAGCGTATTTTTCAGCAAAGATAGTAAGAAATGAGATCAGTTTTTAAATAAGGTGAAAAGGAAGTGGAGACAGTGAAAAGAGAGAATCGTACTTAAATACAGTGTAGATATTAGTAATAATTAGAAAATTGTATAAGTGACAATGTAAATAGGATATGACTTAATGAGCCTGGATTAGACGCCATATTAGAATGTAATTCGCTTAGCAAGAAATAAATAAAAGATATATTGTATGTTTATTTGGTATTAAGTAACATTCAGTAGATGTAACATTCTAAATTTGACTGGATTAATATTTTTCATATTTAGGACAGCCATGTAAATACAGTTTTTTTTGTTTAAATTATATCACCTTAAAAGTGTAGCTATATCCATTGTAAAGCATAAAGTTAGTATCTCACTTATTCTACAGGTGCTTATTGTAATATGATGAAAATAACAACTCTGCAAAATGAGTATTATAATGGAATACTCTTTAAGATTGTAAGAAAAAGACAGTCCTATGTTATAGCTCCAATTACGTCTTTTAAAACCAATCCGGTGTTTTAAAACTCCATTTTTTTACATAAAAAATAGATAGCAGAGAATATCCAAGCACCAGTAGTAGCGGATTTGCAGATCCCAACGCTTTTATACGCAGACGATTTAGTATTGTGCTCTACGACAGTAAACGGATTGCAACGAGGACTGGACAAACTTAAGAATTATTGCGATGAATGGCTACTTACAGTTAATGTGAATAAGATTAAGGCAATGACTTTCAAAAAGGGTTGTGTTTATAGCAGGGGGGATACTTGGACATATGCAGGACAGATACTGAACAATGTTAAATCTTTTGTGTACTTAGGACTCACATTCACAATGAACGGAAAATGGACAAAACACATTGACATTACGAAACACAAGGCAAGGGTGAAAGCGACGGAAGCTCTCCGGATACGCTACAGAATACCGAATATATCCATAACCTTAACGGAAACTATATACGGAGCGACAGTTAGATCCACGATAACATACGGAGGAGAAATATGGGGGTGGGAACACACAGGGAATCTGGATCAAGTGAGGACCCAATTTTTGAAAGGAATTCTGGGTGTAGGAAGGGGTACGGCAAACTGCGGAATAATGAGGGAATTCGGGGCACATAGTGTAACGATAGAGTGCAAAATCAGAGCAGTTAAATATTGGCTGAGAATCGTTCACGGAAACCAATCTCTAATTAGGGCAGTCTGCTACCGTGAACAGTTGCGAATGGAAGGTAATTCGACGTGGGCATCAAAATTAAAGAAAGGGTTGGAAACCATTGGGATGGGAGACATTTGGATGGCGGGGAAGGAAAATAGGCGAAGTATTTGGAGAAAAATTAAGAACCGCCTCTGTGATATTGACAGACAGCAAATAATTGCGCAATGCAAAGAGAAGGTGTCATTAGAAGTACAGTCTGGGCTGAAATCGGAGTGGGGTATGGAGCAATATATCAAAACAGGTACCAAACTCATTAGAGAGGGGCTCGCGTGGATTAGACTAGGAGCATGGAGGAGCACGAAAATTTCTGACGAGAATGGTACGAGAATTTGTCCCATTTACGAGGAGGAAGAGTCGTGGACTAACATCTTGGCAAGATGTAGGGGTACGGAGGAATGGCGGGAAAAATATTTGCCGCGATTTTTTACCACTGCGAATGTAGGGCTAGAAGCATGTTGGACACTACTGGCAGGCACGGAAAACATGGACGGGCTAGGTAAATTTATACTTAAGACAAGGCAGCTGAGATCTGAGGAGGCTGCCAATAGAGAAGGGGGGGGGATAAGATCAACTAAACAAAAGTGACTACATTGTTCTACATACATATATATTATGTCATACTTAGGTCATTGTTGTGCTATGGTTTTATATATGTTGTATATATTATGTGTATATATGTCTTTTAAGTGTAATTTTCTATTATAAGGGGGTGCATTTATGAAGGTGTACTCTGTGCTGTAAATTTAAATTGCTATATTTGAATATCTTTGTATTTTTATTTTCGGGTTCACTATTAATTCTTTATTGTTGTTTAATAATGCTTTGGACTGTGTATTTCCTTTGTCTTTTTATTTTCGTGTTTACTCTTTTAATTCTTTGTTGTTGTTGTTTTAATATTGCTTGTAATGTGTATTACAAAAGCACGTACGGTCTGTGGACCCGTGCGATTGTTGAAATTCTATGTATGATATTGCTATGTCAATAAATACACTTATTCATTCATTCATACCTAAAAAATACGCTTACCTAATTATTGAACCAACAAGAGGCATCGCCAGTGCTGGAAGTATTTGACAGTCCTATGTTATTGCTCCAATTAGGTATTTTAGAATCAATCCGGTGTTTTAAAACTCGATGTTTTTAAATAAAGAAAACGCTTACCTAACTATTGAATTAACAAGAGGCATCGCCAGTGCTGAAGTATTTGACAGTATTTAAAGTTCCGAATCTAAGCATTTAATCGGATTAAATTACAATAAGCTATCAGTCTTTGCTTAGATGTAAATGCAGCTGCAGGGCGGACATCGCATTGTGCCCACTGGCTGGTCTCCTCATTTACATCTTAATATCATGTCGTGCTAATAGGATAGCTTCTGTTTTATAAGTGAAAGTCTGCTCCTACAAAATCACCAGAGCAGCTCTTATATTGTACAAGCAGTAATGTGGAAAGGTAGTTGAAAAGGTCGATCCTTCGACGAAGTGTTTCGTAAAAGGCTGGCATTTTGTAAGGGTCAGTCATTAAAAATGAGTATATGTGATTCCAAGAGAAACGCGTTGGCGGTACTGCCAAAGCCGATTTTCGGGAGCGACACACATGCACTCTCGAATTTTTCACGAACTCTACAAAATATCAGAGATATTATAGAAATTACCATCTGTCTAACATTTAAATATTATAACTGCAAAAAGTTTACAAATTAGAAGGGATCTTTAAATGCTGCGGTTCTCAGTGCCCCATTCTATATTGGGCGTGAAAAATCGCTTAATTTTAGTCAGAGGTCTCTATATCAGGCTGGATATTCTTTTACGTGCTGCACACGGCTTTACTTCACTTCTAAAGGAAGCCATGCTAAGGGTTTTTACGCAAAAAAAAAAAAAAAAAAAATCCGTCGCCCTCCTTCGGTTTTCAACCAGCGATCTTGGAAACCACAGGCTAGCAATGCTACCTTTAGACCGCGGAGGACGATAAACCTGGTTAAGGAACTATAAATTAACTTGCCACAGTGTCATTCAGTCCCTCATTAACTCTGTTTAGCGTGCTGCTAGATTTGTAAGAGGGAATAAGAACGACAATAGGTTCGCTAGGCCTGGGCGTAAACAACGACAGCATCTTGAAAACCCTAGTCCAAAAGATCGGCGGGATTGAAAACTACTGGTTAGAGAACCTCATAGGCAGAACGTGAGAACGGTTGCAATTTCTTCAAAAATGTACCCAATTTGTCCCGTAGAACACAGTCCTGAAGCGATATTAATTGCTGTCGAAGTCAGATGATGTAGGGGAGAGCAAGAAGAACATGTTGCTGTTGGCTGTTAATGGAGTTTCTGGAGAAAATGAAAAATTATTATCTTGCGCGCATAGAAATGCTTGCGTATTAACGACTGACAATAAAATCAAGATGTTTTGGACAAAGAGGATTTTTACTGAGTGATACTCTGCTGGTATTGATGTTTGCCTCATATATCACAAGTAAACTGTTGGTGCGTGCAAAGCGCATTCCGATACCAGATAAAACCATAAAATAGAGACATTCATGTTAACTTAATCTTATTTGCTAAAACTACCATTTAGTTTCTAAGATACAAGTTTTGGTAATTCCAATTAAGCACATGCAGTCAAACATTCGAAAAGACTAAAAAGCTTAATGAATTAATATCTTTAAGATCTTTAAGCCTTTTGTATGTTGTTAAAACTGGAAACCTAAAAACCTAAAGTGAAAATCCTCTATAAATGTAATTAGTGCTAATTGTTAAAACTAAACACTAACTTAAAATAAGTAAGGAAACAGCGGCATGAATTAACACGAAAACTTCTGGTCTAATTTACAAGCTGTGCTTGACTACAGTTTGGTCTAACGCTATCAAAGCAGGAAGGCATACATATTCACTCTCTACCTCTTAGGACTAAGGAGATTGGTAAGTTCTTCTTGAATGTTCAACTATGCAAATATATCGAATTGCTGCAAATGATGAAAAACATAACCTTCGACATCCTCCTGATTATCGACCACTCCCACAGATGCTATTGCAGATTCTTCAACATTCCGTAACACGGTTCAGGGTGTCAAGGAGATGTCCTCTGTATCTCTTCTTACCTAATTGCGGCTTTACATTGCTCGGCGGCTGCCAAAAATCCCACCTCCGCCGTAAACAGCTGCGAGTGGAGAGAAACTTGCTTACGTATTTTTTTTTTCAAGTTTTCGTTCTTCTTTCTTTGCATTTACGTCTCTCGTACATTATTTACAGTCTTTACTTTCTCTTCTCACCAGTGACGTAGGGGAGGCATTACATTAAAATCAGAAAGTTGTGGCACTCAACGAAATACTCAGTGAGGTGCAGAAAAACGCTTAGGGTAAAAGCGAAAACAGAGGGGGCTTAATTCATTTAAGGAATTTTAAAAAGAAAGATTTCTGGGATTTTTCATGGTATATACCAGCGGCGTAGCCTAATACATAGACTACGATATGCACTTCGAAATCAAATGTTTAAAAAAATAAAGGAGAGAGAGAGAGAGAGAGAGAGGGAGTGCGAGCGAAAGAAAAAGAGAGCGAATGCTTTAGTTCAAACAATTATGGTGCTCAAAGCAAGTTGCAAGCATGAATTACATTTTCTATCTGCATTCTATGTTACATCCGTAAATCCAACGAACCCTTCTTAAATACTTCCCAGATTGCGGATGGTAGCTTTGACAGTTGACAAAATATATTTATTTTCTAATTTTGTTGGTCGTCAATATACTGATGTGGAAATTAAGTAGTTCTCTACCAAGTGACTCCTATTTGACGTGTGTAGATATCCCTTTGTACGTTAAAAGAGTTGCAGAACTCAGCGGGGTCATTTAAACTTAAAAGCTACCAGTGGAATTCTGGCGACTATGACTTTCGCTTTTCATGGTTAACTATAGCAGAGTGTTAGAGGGTCGCACTCATTGCGAGGGATCTGCTGGTCCCAATGGCCATGCTCGCTAAAGTGCCTCGCTTTGGTGCTTCGTGGCGCAGGGGACCAAGACATGGGTGTTTGTAAAATGTGTATATATATGTGTGTGTGTGTGTGTGTTAGCAGAAAAAAGCAAATAGTAATCAAACAGAAAACAAAGTAAATGCTAGGAAAATGAAAAAAATAGGAATAGGCAATGCTGCACTGGAGTCCTGACCAGACTCCGGAACTGCATTTTTATAATTAAAAAAACGGGGTGGGGGTAAAACGAAGGTCGGTCTGTTGGCGAGGCGCCATTTCGTGGAGGTGACTACAGGTCTCGGTGGCGAGATGACGTTAATGATTGTGGATTCAGGTGGTCTATCCGAAACTGAGCCATAGGCTGTTGGTGATCCCCGCATCGAGATGGAGAACTGCTTGTGAACTGTTAGGAACCCTCCACTGCGGCTCTCTCCTTTCCGGATGTTGGGCGCCTTCTGAAACTACTTCTCATATTTCCTCCAAAGGTCTGATTTACTATAAGTCCACCAATGCAGTATGGAATTCCCCTCCGTAACGTACATACACACACGCACACATATATATTATATATACACACCTATGTGTATCCATGGATACAGCCAAAGTAATTCTGTAATTATATTTATATAATCTAACATTCAGGCTATATGAACTGCAGAGTTAAAGCAATAACACACCGTAACGAAAGCCACACAAACAGAGAGTTCGTAGTATTTCACTGTAATAATAATAATAATAATAACTAATATTATTATAGTATTATTAATACTGGTGGTGATAGAGATAGAGATAATATACGATGTATACGAATAGTGAAAGTGTAGTGCACAATAATAAAAGTAATAATAATAATGATAATAATAATGCAGTGACGTGTGTATATGATTACCTATAATTAACCATAAAATATTAGCCAAAAGGTGTGTCAGAAAAATCCTCCTGTTAGGTGGATGACTACAAAGTATGATGACTTATAAACTAAACAGATAAGTATGTATGTTTTGTGTGCACAAAGGCACAACGGTACCATTTTAACGACTCTGACACGATTTGCATTTCTGTATTTCACACCGTTGTTCTTAAACATGCGAAAGAAGAGAAGAGTCTTTTGTTGTGACCTTCACTGGCGAATATGCTGTTTGCAATATGGAAGTAACCTCCATGCTCGGATAAGTGTGTCAGCCAGGCAGTAACATATCTCATCCGGTTTAGGTCGATTCCTCGGCTCGGAGAAATTGTAAATTCGATTATCTGCTAATGCATCCATTACGGGATGTCTAACAAAACCACAAGCATTTCGATTCAGTGTTCCACTTCACAGCTGTAGATGTGTGCGGGCGATAACGTTGTACCGCGTTGACAGCTGTGGAAGCCATTCTCAGGCTGTGAGCTCGACTCCCAGGGAAAGGCGAAGTTAAGTGACCGGAATCTGTCACTAAGGTGGAACGAACGTTGTTTACTTTTTGAATGATAAA
Source organism: Hymenopus coronatus (assembly GCA_030762935.1). Classification (NCBI taxonomy): domain Eukaryota; kingdom Metazoa; phylum Arthropoda; class Insecta; order Mantodea; family Hymenopodidae; genus Hymenopus; species Hymenopus coronatus. The sequence goes on along the minus strand of CM060898.1, from coordinate 67,169,205 downwards.
AAAATTTGACGTGTGCCATTCACATGAAATTCTCTACATCTCTGTAAAATAATTGTTAAAAAGCTTATTCTTTTAATTGCTTCATGCTAATCGAAATAAACATTAGCAGAAATGTTTTCTTGTAAGTACAAGGGAAATAATGGAATACAGTAGGCTAAAACGATAATCAAATCTTTTAAAAGCTGGTTGTCCTGTGTATGAAATCCGTTTCTTTGCATTGCCAGAAGTTGACATATTCTCCTACTTATGTGAAAAGTATTTTAAAGCTGAAACCAATGGCAAGGAATATCTTTAAAAAAAAAAAAAAAAAAAAAAAAATGTATACATCGTTACGAGGTCTTTAGAGGTTATTCTCAGAAAATTCTATATATTTGCCATATAAATATTTTTAATATACTACATTTTAATCAAAATCCTTAGAACCATTTTTAAGAAATTAAAAAAATTCGAAATGTTTTCCATGTAAAGGGTAGTTTAGGTTTGGGAGATTTTTCTCAAAATGTTCGTGTCGCATTCCTGGAAGATACTAAACTTAAATACCAAGTTTAGTATTTTACCGTTTTTGAGTTACCTTGTTCACAGACATACGGACACACACACGCTGACCTTATTCAGAACATACTTTTTTGGATACGGGGGACCTAAAACGTGTATTTCCAGCGAAATCTCGGCATAAAATTTTTGGATGGTATGCAATACCTTCTCTATACACTATGCACATAGTACGCGTAGATAAAGTAATAAGCAACCTATACTGATGCTATTATCTTAGAACGCATTCCAAAAAGTTATATTTTTGCATTAGATCATTCAATGCAAACTAAACTAGGTTCCCTTTGGTTATTGACTATTGCTTATGCTATTATTAATAATGGTAACTCTCAAGCAATGTGCAAGAATTTCGATGTTTGTTGCAAAACATCTAGACAAGTTCAAATAACATACAAATAATTGCTTGGATGCAGAAGGAATCAGAATTAGTTTCATTACATGCTTAACTACCAATTCAAAGGTTAATACAGTAATAGTAGCCAGCTTATAATTTTCAAGTTGGCGGATAGAAATGTTAGACATACTATCTATATCCTGTATAAGAGAATTAATACTTTTCTTAAAAAAACTAATATTATTCATACTTGAATCCCAGGTGTTTGAGTTATGCTTTTTAAAGCGGATACTTTTTTCTCTTTCCGATTTGCAGCTTTCTTCCGTTACTCTTCCTCTCATTCTTTATATCTCAATCCTCTTCCTCTTTTACTATTTTCCATCTTATACCTCTTCCTCTTCTACTATTTTCTCTCTCCCTTTTTTTCACTTTGTCTCTCTTATTTTCCCTCTCTAAACCTCTCTGTTTCACCCCTCTATCTTTTATACTCTTCTCTCACTCTTAATCTCCCCCATTGCACTAACCTCTTTCCCTCCTTCTACTTCGGTACAATATTTGTAAACTTCGCCTTCTACAATGATTGGTGTTTAGAAAAATTAAAACACAAGTAAAATGTTTAAGGAACCCAAATTTTGCTTGTTCAATGTATGAAAAGAGTCTGTAAACCCGCCTCTGTAGCGTGTGAGTAGCTTGTCTGCCTTAAATTCAAAAAGCCTTGAGTTCGGATCTCGGTTAGAGCGAGTTAGTCGCATAAGCTTTTTCCGGGATTTTACCGTATCTTGGGAAGATGAATGTCGAGTAATTCGAAGCCTCATGGACCCTAGGTTCATTTGGGCATCATTTCACTGATTTCATTCATCATCCGATATAACCTACTACATAGCTAAAATTCATTAAACTGAAAAAAAAAAAAAAAAAAAAAAAAAAGGGCTTATAATAATTAGGAGAACACAACATATCGTCTCAAATCCCGAAATGGAATAGAAGGGTTAGAAGGCATTGTAATGTGTGGTTTGTCATCAATTCCGTTATTTATGTTGCGGTAAAAGGATTCAAGAGGTTTAAGGTGATGTTTTTGTGAAGTTTGTAAAATGCCTAGTATGCAAGATATCTTATTCAAATTTACGCCAATTATTGTACACTATAATAATGATTTTTCCCACGTATTAAACTTCTATCTTGCATGATTATTTAAATAATAATTGTTACAGCGTAAATTCATAGTTATAATAAAACGAGTTACGTGATACATTTTTCAAAATACTCACATAAAAAGTTTTACAGTTTACAAGTAGATCTTCCATATTATATTTTCTTATGCTATCCCTAGTTAGTACAAAAACAGTTATTATTTTTCATACACTCCAAATCCCTTGATTTTTTGATTTTTCGCAATTTTTGGCCAAATTTCACAGATTAATCACCTCAAGAATGCATATAATGTTCATTCGAGGGCGATTATCAGTAAATAAATAAATAAATTAAAAGACAAACAATTCTTTATCTTTAATGCCCTTTAGTCTATTAAACCCTACTTATTTTACTGGCTTGTTTATTAAATTAGTTCTGGGGTTGTTAAGGAATGAGAACATATCTTTTATTTTTAACAATGATGTTAAAAGTAGTATTTGTACAAAAGAGACCCTATCATAACTGAATAGATTTCAGTTACTGCTAAAGGAATGTATGAGGAAGTATAAGTTTAAATTATATATAAATAAAAGGACGTTTTGTAAGTTAAATTAATGATTATAATCCAAATAACAAGTATTAAACTAAGCGAGATACGTATTTATATTTCTTGTGAATTATGTACTGTGCTTCTAAAGAACATTCACAATAATTTTAACACACTTTAGTCAAATCTATAAAGCACAGTACTTCCTCACCACGCCTCCTTTTCGTAATTACACATTATATACTGAAGAGAACAAATGGTGCTTGTACTACTCTTATACCGTTTCATTCTTCATTGATATTTTGATGATTTTAACAATTATAATAAATAATCTAACAAGAGGTTATGTTATTCTGAAAAAATTGCGAGTGATTAAAAGTCACGAGTGATTTTGTCTAAATGAATAATAATGAAATTTTTAGCAGAAGCTAAAAATAAAAGTAAAATCTAGCTAATTATACGAGGTACGTCCAGAAAGTAAGTTCCGTTTGGTAATGAAATTAAATTGTGTACAGATACAGAATAATTATTTACTGCACAAAATTCTACGACTCTTAATCTACTTTTCCACACAACTGCCGAAATTTTGCAGGCATTTGTCATAGCGTGGCACAAGTTTTTGTATATTCTTCATAGAAGCTTGCCGCCTGTGTCTTTGGTACCCAACGTGAGCAAAGTTTACTAAATTTCAGTTTTTCGGTAACAATGTCATGAATTAGCGATCGTGAGCTTTGGGGAAGTTCCATAGCGAGAGCACTATTTGTAAACTTGCGGTTTTCCTGGATCTTGTCATCAATCGCGTGAACCAGTTCTTCTGTAACCAAAGATGGACGCCCGCCCACTTCGTTCTTCATCGTGCACTTCACTACGTCCTTCATTGAACTGTCGGGCCCATCTTCTCACCATTGAATCACTCATCGCATTTTGTCTGTAAACTTCGCAAATTTGCTGATAAATTTCAATTGTTTCACTTTCCTAGCATTCAGAAAACGAATAACAGATCTGATTTCACAAGTGGCGGGATTTTCAATCAACACCGACATTGTAAACAAGCACAACAAAGCGTATGTGGCTGACAGCGATCTCAAAATGGCGCACGTTTCTTCTCCTTGATACAGAGCGTCTACCGCGCATGAGCGGAACTGCGATCGCAGCGCTGCAGCGGAGATAAATTGAAACGGAACTTACTTTCTGGACGTACCTCGTAGAATACATTAAATAAACTTAGTTTTGTATGTTTTTGTGAATGCTATGGAGGGGGATTCCACACTGCAACAGTTGGATTATGTGCAGGAGAGAATGAGATGAGTACAATTTCAAAAGGTGGTCGACATCCGGACAGAAAGGGAGCCGTCGTGGAGGATCCCTAACATTTCACAAGCAGTTCTTCATCTGGACGTGGGGAGCGCTAGGAGCCCTTGGCTCAGTTCTGTATTGACCACGTGAGTCCGTAGACAACACCAGTGCTATCCCGCCGCCGAGAGCTGTATTTCCAGGGAGCAGTTACCTCCACGGAATGGCACCCCTGCCGCAATTCTCATCGACACTTACAATCCTGAAAGAGACCGGTTGGGATGAAATGAAGGGACAGAAAGTTTGGTAGATATAAGAATCCTACCCAGTATTCTACTAGTGACCTGGTGGGAAAGAAACCAAAAAACCCATGAGACAGAGAGGTCGGCCGCGGGGAACCAATCCCACCACCTCCCGAATGTCAGTCCCAGACAAAATACCTGAGCCACCTGGCAGCAAACAAAGGTGTACTTTTGCAATACAAGGGCCTTTGAAGTTTACTGCTTTATATACAAATATCACATATTTTCTTTTAAATGCTTTTTGTAACCACACAGAATGAAATCCTTCTTTAATGACAATAAACAATGTACGTTATTCACTTTACAGAATTCGTTATATTGCTTCCACACGCTGTTTCTCTTAGGGTTTTCTGCTTCGAATTAGCTATTATTTCTTCTATTTCTTCATGTGAGAATTCATCAAATCGTTCCATAGTTGCTGCCATCCCTATTATGATTTACAGCGCATGCTAATTATATGGTTGTTAATGGAGATAAACATCATGATATTGTATCGAGAGTTTGGTAAAAGAAGCTTTGTGCATAGATATGTCATCACGCGAGGATTAGACTTTTCAGTTGGTTCTGGCTTCTAGAAATTGCTCATTATATTTTTAGCTATCTTTTTTTCCTCCCCTTTGGCATATAGTTAAACATTATTTTGGTTATTCTTCCTCCAGGCATTCTTAGTGTATGATTTTTCCATTTTCTCTACATTATTAATAATTTCATTTATACTTATATCCTTTAATTTCTTCCTAATTTATTCATTTCTAATGTAGTTTAAAAGTGTGTAGGCTATGCTACTAAGAAATTGCATTTCTGTTTGGCTGTTATTCTTCTCAGTTATTCTTTGGTTAATGCCCAGCAGTCACTTCGTACGGCACATGGGTAGAAGCATTGATTTATGTAGCTAAATTATAGCTGTTTTCCTAATTTTATTTTGCAATGCATTTTATTTTCCATTTTCCAATATATAATAGCTTTACTTGGAAAATGGAAAATAAAATGCATTGGAAAATATAATTAAGTAAAAAAAGTAAAGTTAAAGTTATATATATATATATATATATATATATATATATATATAAAACTTTACTTTCAGAGAATCATGTATGTTATTTTATAATCTAGGTAATCCGAAATATGTTTCCTTGTGAATTATAACGCTGAAACTGGCAATTGAATTTGTCTTGGCAACATTGACAGGAATTCTTAGATTATCAGCAGTCACTGATTAGCTAATACCTAATTAGAACTTTATGATTTTAATGATAATATACTTTCTTGTCTGTGACTAGTTAGCGTGCCTGTCGTTGCACAGGTGGTCTTTTAAATCTCGATTGACGATTCAACTATTTACTCGATTTCTTTATTAAATTAATGTTCAATGATCTATGGTGTTGGTGATGGTTCAAAGGTCTATAATGATTTTTATGGTAAAACATCTCCTTTTTATATTTCATGGTATTCCTGATAATTAATTAAAATTTCTCTGATATTAATGAGAATGAGCACAAAATATTGGTGGATATTGCATTTATGATCTTGTTACCTTATGTCTTCCAATGAACATTTTGTATATCTTATTAAATATATTTTGACAGGAAGCACTCATCAGAATGGTCAAATAAGTTTTTACAAACTTATAATAGATACAATCTTAAACTTTAATACTTTCTCTTTGGTCCAATGGTTATTTTACAGCATAGTTTTCACATAATATAAAAACCACTTGAACTGGAAGTGGATTAAAACATTATGGTTGAAGAATTTATTTCCATAACAGTAGTTCAATTTCTTAAAATAAAGGAATTGAAAATACTTTTCGACCCTTTAGGCTCAATTGCTTAAAAATAGGCAATATTTCCGTATAAACCACGCTTCAAGCACTATGAAAGTCCTGTAACCATGGTTTGTCTTCTCTTAGGTAGAGATTAGACTTGTACATTGATTACATCGGTTCTGCTAAAATGTTATCTCCCCTTTTTTCTTTATTTTATTTGCTGAGCCTCCTTCTGGAGGATCTTTGTAGCTTGCGATTGCAACTCTATAGATGCTGATTTTTTGGGACATATATTTTTTGTGACCTCGAAGGCAAATGTAATTACAATGGCGATTTTGGAATATGGTTTATATATTGTATCAGAAGTAGCCCATTAATAAATGTGCTGCATGTTGTGTACCGGGATCAACAAATTACATCTTTAGAATTGGTGGTACGAAACTATAAATCACGGAAGAGTTAACACTATACATAAGAATTAAATTTCCGAAAAAGTGCAAATAAATCTTCAGCACATCAATCTGTAACAGTAGTTTATCTTATCTGTCATATTTTTGCTGCAGTTAAGTTGGGTTTTGAGACGTAATGGGTTGTTTTTGTTATCGCCAAATAAAGTTCAGTAACTTCGTATATCATCATCAGAAACCAAACTTTTCAGCCATAAGATACAAATATTGCTTACAAGTGTGAGCAATAAGTTGTAATAGTTTGGACTGCGTCTTTGGTATGGTATTTATTCATTCGTACTTCTTCTAAAGCATGGTTAAATATGCTTCTCTTATACAACTGAAGCAAATGAGTTTGTTTTATAGCAAACAAATTCTGACACAACACTGCTTTCTTTAAGCCAGTCTCGAAAATTATACGGTTAACAAAGGTTTCCGCAAAGAAAACTTCACACTATTAAGAAGAGTCTGACAGGGCCGTAAATCGAAATAAATATAAGCTATGGTAAAAACATCCTTGAAGTCAATGCAGTTCTTAAATCCCTCTCTGTCAAGGCTTGGTCCCGCGATACTGAAGGTATCCCTAAAGGATATTGCGACAAAGGAAAAAAATCTCCGGATACGTTTATAACATCCTGTCTTTGAACTACAAACTGCAGGCTTTTGTTTCATTTAATTAAGAACGAAGGATCCCTTTCATTCCATCCATCCTTGGCTCTACTAGCGATAACATCAAGTGGCAAAACTTAAAACGGAACACAGCAAAACTCCATTCATTACTACTCAAGATACCATGGAACTCTTTGTTCATTCTTTACTCCGCTGAAAAGTTCACAAGGAGTTGAGGAAAGGTTCGATTTCGTACCTCAGTCTCAGATATGCAATTTCGAATTGGGGTCAAACTTAGAATTATCAGTAGAACCCAGATTTTGCATCGTAAAAGTTGAAAATTCCTTGTGAAATGGATTTAATGTTTCAAAAATTTAATTTAATAATTACAAGAAATAAATAAGTAAACATAAATATGTGATGTGTTATATCCATATGACTAGGGGGGTCGGTCCTAAGTGCGGGGGGGGGATCCGCACGGGAGAAAAACACAAGTAGAAGTGAAATAAGGGAAAACACTAGGCTAAGTTGACAGTCAAATATTTAAAAGCTGTCACAATGCGATTGTCATTGAAATCTTTTCTTGCCCAGGAGAAATGTGACGGATCGAGGCTTCCGTTTGAAAAAAAAAGTTTACTTATTTAAAATTGAGACCAATATCTCTAAAATACTAAGCTCTACAAAAACTGTATATGACATAAACAGTGTGTTTTAACGAGATCTACATTTCTTGTGTAGTAAATATCTGTCTGTGTCTTACGGTTTACCACCTATGCAAAAGTCATTCAGAATGAATACACTTTTATTTGCAATGTCTAACTTTAATATATGATATTTTAATAACAATTCCTAGTCAATTTTGAAAAAACAAAATTTCAGAATATTTTTCATGTAAAGGGTAGCTTGGAGTGCGAGTATCTCTTGAAAATTTCCGTGTCGTCCTTGGAGGATACTAAACTTAAATACCATTTGTTATTTAACCCACTTTTAGTTTTTACTTTCTCTACACGTACATAGTGTATAGAGAAGGTATTGTATTGCATCCAAAAATTCGATACCGAGATTTCACCAGAAATACATGTTTTGGGTCCCCCTGAATCTGTATCTGTGGACAGCATAGCTCAAAAACGAAAAGACCGTTAAATACCAAACTTGGTATTTAAGTTTGGTATCTTCCAAGGATGCGACACGAAGATTTTCAAGAAAATCTCCCCACCCTCAAGTACTCTTTACATGGAACTTTTTTCGAAAATTTTGATTTTCTCAAAACTGGCCCTAGTGATTTCGATTATATTATCGTATGTTAAAGATATTTACCTGACAAATAATATGTATATCTTGAATTTTCTGGGAATAGCCTCTGAAGACTACTTTATTCTGGAGGAATTTTGCATAACTGCTAAACCGTAAGAAATGGACAAAAACTTACCACACAAAAAATGTAGAGCACATTAAAACACACAATCTATATCTTATAATTTTTTCAAGGAGTTGATCGTTTTTGAGATATTCCTTGTTTTTGGTTTCAGCTTTGAAAAACTTGTATTTTTCTCATACAGGAATTTGTCAACTCGTGTCCATACAAACAAAGGAACTTCACTCACCTAGTAACCAGCTTTTGACTTCACTTTAACCTATGATACTCCCTTATTTCGCTTCTACTTACAAGGAAGCAAGTAAGGAAGGTAATTTTTTTCTCGATTAGCTTGAAGTAAATAGAAGAATAAGCTTACTAACAATAATTTGTTACACAGAAGTAGAGAAAGTCATGTGAATGGAACACATCAGATTTTTTTAGTTATACTGTCCAAAGACACACACAAGTACTTTTTTCTAAACATGTTTTCTTTTGTACCCTTTGGACCTCAAAATATATATATTTTCTGCGAAAACTAGTTATCGAGTCTTTGGGAGGAATACTATACCTTGTCTGGGTCGTCTCCTTAGCTCGGTTGTAGCACGGCTGCTTACCAAGCGGAGACCTGGGTTCGATTCCCCCGCTGAGAGATCTGGTCCGGGGTGCAAGCAGCCTCGTGAGGTCCCTGGGGCCCCCAATTGAGGAGCTACTTGATTGAGAAGTAGCGCGGCTCCAGATCGAGAAGACCTTATAGCCCTCCAGCACTACTCCCCATCATGACGCCTTCGGGCCGAGAAGGGGGATGCAGCGACGGGTGGTAGGTCAAGGTCCCTTGTGAACTGTCGTGCAAGACAATACCTTGTCTATACACAATGTGCATAGTACGTGTAAAGAGTATAATTACATAAATTTCATATGACTTTCTGTATCTGTTTGGAAAACAAGCTATTCTTACAAAAGTATATTCTTTTATCTACATCTGCATCATGCTAATCAAGATAAACATTATCAGAAATGGTCTTATTACGAGTCGTATTTAGTTCCTTATAAGCAGAAAGTAAATGAGAGGAAACTCCTAAGGTAAAACGACAGTCAAATCTTTTAAAAGCTATCGCTATGCGATTGTCATTGAAATGCGGTTCTCTTTTCTTGGCCAGGAGTAAAACAAACGATAGATGAAACGGAGTAAGCCTTCCCATTGAGGAAAACTGAAATATTTAAAGTTTAATCCAATAATAGGAAACACCTAAAAGAACTGTATAAAACATAAATTGTGTGTTTTAACGAGGTCTACTTTTGTAGTACGTTTTGTCTATGTCTTACGGTTTACCACTTATGCAAAAGTCGTCTAGAATAAAGAGGACTTAAGTGGCTATTCCCAAGAAATTCAGTATATACATTTTATTTAACACGTATACATCTTTAGTATGCGGCATTTTAATCAAAATCGTTAGAGCCGTTTTTAGAAAATTGAAGTTTTCAAAAAATGTTCCCCATAAATGGTGGTTTGGTAGGGGTTTTTTCTGAAAATATTCGTGTCGCATCCTTGAAATACACTAAACTTAAATGCCAGGTTTGTTATTTAGCAGAATTTTTGTTTTTTAGTTATTCTGTCCACAAATACACATACACACACACACTCTCTCTCTCTGCTGTTTTTTTTAAAATGCATTTTTTTTTTCATTCAGGAATCTTTAATATGCATTTTCGGTGTAATCTCCTAGCGAATTTTGGGTGGATGGAATACCTTCTCTACCTACTATGAACATCAAACATAAAAGCAAGAGAAACTAAACGTAGAGTTATTTAATGTATCAAAATTACTGTGCACAAAGTTATAAATTAATATGTACATGGGTATAACTGCAATATAAGCAAAAACTAGGTAAACGAATAATGATGAAATAATTTAGACTTTAATTAAAAATATATTTTCATGTTCATAATTGTGTTTCATGCCATGCTTGTGTTTGAAGTAGGCTATAAAAATACAGCATTATATCTCAGAATGCATTAAAGTCATTGCAAATGAAGAGGACCTTCACTACCTGTAACACAATTTAAAGCAATAGCTATCACATAAAAGAAACACTGACCTATTATCATTAAAGCAGTAATATCTCTCCTGACAATAGCATCCCTGCATCCATAAGTAGTTATTTCTAAACCAACAATTTAGAAGGATTATAATTCTCCCCAATAATACGAGTAAAGAATTTCCAAAGTTGTTTTTAATTTACTTATTGATTGTCGCTTAACTACAAGTGGTGATATTGTGACATACAATTTAAGAGTGCAATGCAGCGATATCATTCCAATGCTTTATACATATATATAATACAAATAATTTAGCGTGATAAAATAAAAAACATTTTAAAAAATACGTATTATACGGATGTTGTATAGTCACAGGAGTTTATACAATCATGTGAAGTGTAGAAAAAAAATAAAAAGTTACTCTTCATTTCTCAGGTGAATAATACACTTTTCTGGTGTTTGAGAAGTTATCATTATCTCAATATAAGTGCAAGAAACGGACGTAAAATGCCCTAAAATAGAAAATAGCATAGTTACCAAATTGACCTAATACATATATACACAAATGCATGCGCGCACGTACACAAAGTGAGAGTAAATTGAGCCATGAAAGCTCCAATAGCCTTTCACGATATAACCTGACCTTATCACAATCTAAAGCAACACTATTTTTGAACTACAAGAAACTGAGTGATAGAGCGTATTCAACATTAACCTACTGAAGTACCAAGGTTGCAACTCAAAGCTTTTTATTTTCAGTTTCAATAATTACAGCATTTTACAAACAGATAACTTTATAGTGCAGCTGCTAGTAAGCGTCCTTGACAGGAAGATCAGCTTGAAGATGTAACAACCGTTGTCTAGCCCTTCTTTCTTTACCACGCATTGAAATCTCCAAGCTGAAACTGCCGGGTTACATTAAATATTTACGGGAGAGAAGAGGATGTGAACGGGATGCTGTGTATTTTCTCAGCTTTCAGTCACGACATGTGCCTACAGTGCCCTTTTAAATCTTAAAACAGATACAGCCAACTATTAAGGCCAGAATTCACCGAGTTCTCAGAACGTTATGATTCTGCCTTGTATTTATTTTCATTTACGCACATCTAACACTCAGCGACAAAGCACTAAGGAATTTAAACTTATTTTTATGTATATACTACGTATAGTAAGTGGGGGAAGTACTATATTCCATTAAAAAATTCGACATCGAGATTTCGATGGAAATATAGGCCTTGTGAGCCCCTGAAGTGAATCTGTGTGTGCGTGTTTGTATGTGTTTGTCTGTCTGTCTTTGACATTGATCAATAATGTATAGCAACTTCATGAATACCGAGCACTCACATAATGTGTTTGCGAGAATGTGACTATCGGCTAAAACGCCAGATCGTTACTGCAGCATAGCATCAGTATGCGATGTTAACAGGTTTCATCCATCGCTGCACTATTAAAAAAACATGGCAAGTCTAAGATTTGGTAATGCGTCCTTTGAGGAAATTGATGATATAGATGAAGGTAAACCATTGCATGCAGATTCCTTCAAATTTTCAATTTTGAAAATTGTGTTTCAATCAGTGCACATTCAGAGGGTATAAACTACCAAATAAATTACCTTTCTTGAAAAAAGGCTCTTTATTGTGTTCTGAGTTAATGTTACTTTAATTTTGAAGTCAACTATTTATCCATTCCCATATTTGGTAACATTGGTTAGTATTCTGTGTCGACAAATTGAGTATAGACATCGGAAGGGTACATCTTCCACTGCAACCTACACAGATATATCGTGGCTAACACCCCTCTCCCAGGAGAAGTGAACGAACCACAGAAGGCTACAGGCGGACAGACCACATATGCGTGCGGGACTCCCTAACATTTTCAGGCTCAAAGACTGCTGGTACAGTTCAGAGAGGAATATCAACAGTTAGTCGACCAAACAGCCCCCCATAGTGTCCACGGGAAGTTCTCTTTGAGCACGCATCCGAGCCATCTGTCCGGAACCGCCATACACCACAAACCTAGAACACCTGAAAATAGAATGAAAGGAAAATGATAAAAAGGAAATCATATAGCTCATAAACCACCCAAAATTGTCATCGACCTCGAGGAAAGCACAAAAAAAGCATGGGTCAGAGTGGTTAGTCGCCAGGGATCGAACGGAACCTCCCGAAAGCGAATCGCACACGCTACCATGGCATAAGTATTATTTAATTAAACTAAAATAATTGAAATGCACATATTATGTATTTATTATTACGACACTCCCATTTTTCGTATTGGTTATTATACCTTAAAAATGTTAATTCATAGAATTAATATCTCACTTGGGTAGTATTCCATAACACATTCGATTGCTCCTTCATTTAGTATGCCGTGATCTGATGTCTGATACAATGAGTATTTGATTTTAAATAATACGACTAAGAAAGTAGTTAAACTGCCCCTATTTGATGTGGGCAGATATTCCTTTGTGTGTTAAAAGAGTTGCAGAATTCAACGGGACTATTTCAAGCTAAAACCTGTCAGTGGGGAACTGGCATGAGCGACATTCGTTTTTCCCCTCTCAACGGCCGCAACCCGCTTACTTTCTCCCCTAGTAAGCAAGAGGGGTAAAACGAAGGTCGCTCATGCCAGTTACCCCTGATGGTTTCAACTTGAAATAGCCTCGTTCAGGTCTGCAACTCTTTTAACGCACAGTCAAATACGCGGCAATTGAGTCACCTGGTATAATCTGTTACCTACACTTCGTTCATGGAATAGTCTTTATAAATACAATTTAATGGATTTGCTCAGTTAAATTCGTTCGTCCTTCACACAAGCGAATCTATCGTTATATTCGTAACCTGTTGTGGGGTTGCCTATCATGCTTGCGTGTGTCTTTTAGCTAATGTTTGGACTCATTGTTGCTCTATCCACCAATCAAAATTGAACTTGCTCGATTAAGATGCTCAAAAACTAATAAGTGATAGTTTTCTTCTACATAATTAATTTTTTATTCCACACTCACAGTTTCGTTTTGCCTAGGTATCTACGAAGCCTATTCTCGCGCATTTTCCTGTTTGCGATGGTACAAGTAGAAAAATTGCGAAATTTGAGTAATCTGCAATTTCAGAATATAAACAAGCGGTATAATATCTAACGCCGCATAATACATAAAGAAAAACAATTAATATAGACCCTTTAGGAGGGAGGTCCTTCAACTCCCATATGCGGGCGCTGCGGACCCCTAGCACTCGTGGTATTACTGGCGTTACTAGAAGTACGTTGGGTCGAATATCTGAGACACTCCCAAGAAGGAGCTGTTCGGATTGGATTGGACTCGGCGGGGACTGGTTCCCGAAACCTAGGTTAGGTACGTCTGGGCGTTGACGCCTGGATAGGGTTGTGAAACGCCTTAATGTCCTTCGGCAACATTCCTGGAGAATTTAGTTGATAGCGGTTAGTAACTGTGGCCTCCACCGAGGTTTCGGTAGCTATCCCCCTATGGGGTTGATCCGCGTATATGGCATATCCACTTCCGTCCTTGCGTAAGCAAGGGGGTCGGTGTATAATAATAGACGCTGTCCTAGTGGAAAAAACTTCCACGGACTTGTTCCCTGTGTATTATGAATCACACCTTAGTAGTCAATGCTTCTTGGATATGTAGTATGCAATCACAAAGTCACTTCAGTGGTTATACTAAAAGCACAAAAAATTATATCGTTCTCGCACTGTAATAACTGCATTTTACTAATCTTTTCATGGTTGTAATCCTTATAAAATTTCCCCTCTTACTTACATATATTTATTTATAATTTACTGCATATTTGTCATCAAATAATCATCTCTCTCCTTACATTTCGAAATAATTATCATGACAACAAGTAAACGTAACATAACAATTACATAAAAATCTCTTAGTACTCGTGGTGTTGCAGAAAATAAACTCCAGTCATAATACCATTGCGAGAATAATTCACAAAATAGTATGCCAATGAATTTCACTGTAAGATATATGATGTATTTTGTTTAATTTTTACTGTCTCTACATAGTACATGGTACAAAGGTAGTGAAGATATTGCGCTTCACCCAAAAATTCGATAATGAGGTTTCACCGAAAATACACATTTTAGGGTCTCCTGTATAAAAAAATCTTAGAAAAAAGCCTTATCTGTTGTCCGTGTGTCTATGAGCACGATGATTCAAAAACAAAAAGTAGGTAAAATACAAACTTAGCAGGTATGTAAATTTAGTGTTTCTTAAGGATGCGACATGAAGATTTTGAGGAAAACCTTCCCACACATACTACCCTTTACATGGAAAAAACTTCCAACATATTTGTTGTTTTAAAAACTGGCCCTAACAATTTTGATTGCAATACCACATATTAAAGATGTTTACATGACACATAAAATGTATATCTTGAATTTTCTGGGAATAGCCTCTGAAGACCTCTTTATTCTGATGAATTTTGTTGAATTTTGCAAAACCGGTAAACCGTAAGATATAGACGATGACGTACTGCACAAAAAATCTGATGTGTTCCATTCACATGACTTTCTCTATATCTCTGTAACAAATTATTGTTAAAAAGCTTATGTTTCTATTTACTTCATGCTAATCGAGAAAAAAATGTCAGAAATAGTCTCATTACTTGCTTCCTTTTAAGTAGAAGCGAAGTAAGGGAGTACCATAGGTTGAAGTGATAGTCAAAGGCTGGTTGCTATGTGACGGAAGTTCCTTTGTTTGCATGGACAAGAGTTGACAAATTCCTGTGTGGGAAAATATAAGTTTTTGAAAGGTGAAATCAAAAACAATGAATAACTAAAAAGCGATCAACCCCACGAAAAAAATGGTATATCATAAATTGTGTGTTTTAACGTACTCTACATTTTCTGTGTAGTAAGCTTTTGTCTATCTCTTACCGTTTAGTAGTTAAGCAAAATTCGGCAAAATTCATCCAAATAAAGAGGTCTTCAGAGGCTATTCCCAGAAAATTCAAGATATACATTTCATTTGGTATGTAAATGTCAGTAATGTACGGGATTTTAATCAAAATCGTTAGAGACATTTTCTAGAAAACAAATTTTTCGAAAACAGTTCCATGTAAAGGGTAGTTTGGGGTGGGATGATTTTCTTGAAAATCTTCGTGTGGTATCCTTGGAAGATACCAAACTTAAATACCAAGTTTGGTTTTTAACAGCCTTTTCGTTTTTGAGCTATGCTACATACAGACACACACACGCAAACACACAGACAGACAGGCTCACATACGGGCATGTTTCTAAAAATCCTTTTTTTCGGATTTAGGGGGTCTCAAAACATATATTTCCGGTGGAATCTCGGTATCGAGTTTTTGGGTACAATTACAATGCAATCAATACCTTCTCTATACACTATGTACATAGGTCGTATTGAGAAAGTAAAAATGTAGATTTCGTTAAATCATATGTACATCTTCCTCTTACAACTGACCATTTCCGAGACATTCCCTGTTATTGGTTTCAGTCCTAAAATACCTAATACGGGATTGTGTCAACTCCTGCCAAGCAAAGAAACGAATTTCAATCACATAACAACCAACTTTTAAATGATTTTACTGTCGCTTTAACCTAGTGTACCCACTTATTTCCCTTCTACGTATAAGAAAGCAAGTAATAAAGACAATTTCTGCTAATGTTTATGTAGATTAGTACGAAGTAGATCGAAGAAAATTTTTTTAACATAATTTGCTACAGAGATGTAGAGAAAGTCATGTAAATGGTAGACCTTCGAATATTTATTTCTTTGAAATATTTTCTTTCAAAGAATTGGTTCTTAATAAAATTATTGCAGAAATCAGCGGAAGGCTTACTTAATCCTTCCTACCCTTTTGCGAGCCTTAAACAATTAACGTTGACTTGTATTGTTTATTTACCAAGGCCAAGGCAGCAGAGGAAGCTGTGCATCCATTTCGAAGGTATTGTTGTTACGGTGGGTTCACTTCTTGACCTTGTCGGAGCTCGAACTGAAGACAGAACGAGGTCCAAAGCCTCCGTTGTTCCTCATGGTTTGACATCTGACACGTCTGCCCTTGACTCGCAACACTATTATTACCGTTCCGGGAGCAATTTATCTTTTAAAGTTCTTCTATACTGTATACTTCCAAAGCAAAATTTAAATCTTCCCTCTTAGGCACCGTACGTTATTTGAGAATCGTTTTTACATACCTAAACATTCGGATACTTGTTTATCGAATATCTCTATTTTGTTATTTATATTAATATTTTACAAAAATGTTATGTGCTGCATTCACATAACTTTCTCTACCTTTTCTGAAAAAACTATTTATACAAAAAGATTATTCTTCTATATACTTTATGCTAATCAGGATAAACATTAGCAGAATTGACCTTATTACACATTTCTCTGCAGGTAATAGATGGGTAAGGCAAATCACTAGGCTAAAGCGATAAAGCAAACATTTAAAGAGCTGGTCGCTTTGTCATGCCACTGAAATTACCTTCTGTATGGCCAGAAACAAAAATTGTATTGCAAAATTTCAACCATTAAAAAGGAATACCTTGGAACTGATTAACTACAGATCTGTAACGAGATATTCTTTGTGCAGTTAAGATTGTTCCTGTCTCTTAAGGTTTACAGTAATGCACAAGTCATCCAAAAAGAACAAGACTCCAAAGGTTATTCCTAGAAATTTCAAGATATACATTTCATTTTACTATGAAACAAACTAATGGTAAAATGAGGGGCATTCCATATATATATTTACTTTTTACTTTCTCTACCAGTACAATGTACGTGTGTACACGGTAGATGGAGAAGGTGTTGTATTCCATCCAAGATTCCGTCGGAAATGCATGTTTTGAAAACCCGAATCTAAAAATATTTTGAGAAAAAGGTCCTCTGTATGTGTGTGTGTGTGTGTGTGTGTGTGTGTGTGTGTGTGTGTGAGTGTGTGTTTGTATGGACAGCATGGCACAAAAACGAAAAGTCCGTTTTATACCACACTTTGTATATAAGTTTAGTATCTTTCAAGGATGTTTAAATAATATTTTCAGAAAATCGCACCCCAACAAAAACTACAGTTTTTATGGAAAAAATTTCGAAAGCTTTGATTTTTTAAAAAGTGGCTCTAACGATTTTGATTAAAATGCCTTTTAATAAATGTTTTTATATGACAAATAAAATGTATATATTGCATTTTCTGGGAATAGCCTCTGAAGACCTCTTCATTCTGGATAACTTTTGCATAACTGACAAGAGGTAGAAAAAAATTTACCACAAAAAATGTAGATCTCGTTAAAACACACATTTTGTGTCATGTGAACTTTTCTGTGGAGTTAACCATTTCTGAGACATTTCTTATTGGTTTCAGTTTTTAAATACTTAAAACGTTTTTCAACTTTCTTCTTCTCCTTTTTTTTTCTACTCTTGGCCATGGAAAGAGAACGAATTTCAATGGGAATGGCATAGCGACAATTTTAACAGATTTGACTATCAGTTTAACCTAGGCATTCCCTTATTTTCCATCTACTTATAAGGAACTAATTAATAAGACTATTTCTGCTTATGTTTATCTTTATTAGTATGAAGTAGATAGAATCACAAGCTTTTGTAACAATATTTTGCTACAAAATAGGTAGATAAAGTCATATGAATGGAGATTCTTTTTTCTTTTTTTTTATTTTGTATACGGCTACTGATGAGCTTAAAAGGATCAGTGGTTCATTACTATTAATACATCATTAATTCCTTTTAAGCGTCTAAATGTTGATACATTTTTCTTTTTCGAATATCAGGGCTACCATTATAGCCCACTGGATTATTCATGTTGAATATATTCCAGTCCCTGTGATGCTAGATAGCTGCCAAACAAACAGTGAAGAGGGCAAAAAAATCCTATCATAGTGATTATAATAAGTGCTGAATGAATACATAAATTACAATGAAACTAGCAACGATTAGGACCGAGATTATTTATAAGAATGCATTATTTGAAATGAATGTCTCACTTGTGGTATTCAATTGTTGTATTTTAATGGAATTAAAACAAGCATTTAAATAACATTTTACAGGTTTCTGCACCAGGCTTCATTTTAAGTAAGGAGGGTATTGATGCTAAGTCATAGTAGAGTCTCATTCTTTTGAACGGAATATAAACAGGTTTAGAAAGGTACAGAATACCATAAGTAATCTATTCTTCTTTGTTTTCCATTGTTAATGGATAGAGCAGGACTGTAAAAGAAAACCCGACTGCACTAACTCGCTGCTCCAGTACAAACGACTGCCAGCAATTTTATTTATGGTTCCATTACAAGCCTAACGAAGTCACATTCTAAGACGACGTATTTGGTTCGACAATGCTGGTCTTGAACTTCTCCCAGAGGCATCAGACATTCGGCTTTAAACACAACATTCAAGTTGTTGTGTTCATCCCTAAATTCCGCAACACAGAGAAAGTCGAGATGACATACCGGTCAGAGGTATTCAGGATCTGAAGTAAGCTATCAGTTTTGGAAACCGCAATACTTGGGGACATGTAAAGGCAGGCTTCCTAGTAAGAAACGCATAACCTCCTTTCTAGTTCCAGAATCTACCAAACAGAATACTCAAGAGAGCAATAAAACCTGCCAAAGGAACCTGAAATCTTCTTCAAGAGTGAAAAGTGCAAAGAAGTGTGTAATAGGCCAATCCCCTAAAAGCACTTTAGCTCTCGAAAATCTGAGCAGAATTTAGATTAGGGAAGTGGTGCGTACTTACAAGTCACACATTTTTAAACCGCCTATTCGAATATTAGCAGATTTAAAGTCGAAGAACTGCCTTTCATTGAGATTATTTTAATCGGCGCATATTATTAAGAATAATTGAGGTAGCATACGGCGCGATGGTGATCAAATAGGTAAGTCAGAATAATATCTAATAATAATAATAATAATAATGTAAGACTTGAATAAGAATAATAATAATGAGTGAATAAAACAAACATTTTCGCAACTTTGAATCAACTCTGAAACCATAATCACTATCCTGCTATCTGTAAGCTTGGTGGGCATTATTTTTTACAACGCCCACCCTAGCTTGTAAGTTGCATTATGATTTATTATTATGAAATCCATTTACGTAATAAGAGTATCACAGTATATATATAACAACTATTACTCTTCAGCGCATCGTTTTTCTACAATCCCTGTCAGCTGAAAATAGAAACGTTTTCTAGATTGTCTAAACGGAAAATAGATACTACTTTCAGCGTAACCACCCACGAATAATACAAGTATCTCTTATAATTCAGACCATTCAAGATCTAATCGTAGGATTCAGAATAATTGTTTCCAAAATAAAGTAGGAGCGGTAGCAAAAGGAAGAAGAGTACAGTTTAAAAGATTTGTTTGATATGTATAAGGCAATGTGCATACAAAACAGAGAATTCGAGCGATGCATTGAGGAGTTTGAAGTGTAAATAATGTCAAGAAGTACAAAGATTATAGTTATTGCACAGAAAGCAATGAAGATACGAAATGAGGTGGGAGAACAAATAGATAGTGTCAAAATACTTTCAGTCTTCCATACGTAGTAAGATAATTTGTTGTACAGTAGTCAAAAGAAATGCAAAGGAAACCTTTAATACGAAAAGAAACATTTTCTGTGCATCTTTGAAGAGATAACTAAGGAAGAGATCAAATAAGAGATGTTGTGTAGCATTGAAACTGTGGCAATGATGAATAATGATCATAAATATATGAAATGTGACTGTGGAGCAGAATGTGCCGTTTAAAATGCAACAGAGAAGATAAGCGGTAAAATCGTGTTGAAAATAGTGTGCGCTGAAACTTTTCAGGAAGAGGAAGAGAAAGAGAAATTTACTGAAGTCAAAACGAAGATGAAGAGGGAAGCAGAAAATAGGGAAGAATGGAGAAGACCTATACGATTGATTGGCCCTGGAAACGCTTCCTCCCATTTTTAATTCGTTAAGTTTATGTTCCGATAGCTTTAGGCGCATATTGGCTTGCAGTTCCCTTACGCCAAACAGATGTTCTTAGAGTTGGTTTCATAGTAACCAACCATACTTGGAATTCTCTGCTCTGTTTTTTCCATGGTTTTATTAATATGTTTGTGGTATATGTACTTGAAGAGTCATGGAAAACGTATACCAATCCGGTGTTCAACAAGGCGGCAAGGAGAAACCACAAGAAACCCTAGTCACATAGCTGGAGTAATAGTTTTATGTTAAACTGCCCCAGAAAAAAAGATTTAGCATTACCACTGCTCGGTTTTACAGCGTTTGCGAAATTAATAAAAATAATAAAGAATAAGAAACTCTTTCCCATGATGATTGGCCATTAATTTCATCCTAAGTTTGGTATTCTTTCTTTCTTCTTTCGTTATAGTTCGTGCTTTAGATATCCAGCAAACAGCAGAATCACAATGATTAATTAGGTATCTTGCAGCGCATTAAACTTTTCAAGTATACTTTCTGACAGCAACAAATAAAGCGAAGGATGCTTTATGTGCGAAACGATCAAAGATAAAGAGCGAGGGAAACAATGCATTGCTTGCAGCTCCTAAAGACTAGTTTTCCGCGACTTGTTGCCCTAATAACGCAGTATTAACCTAGTATTGTGCGCGGTCCACACCTCAAGATTGCAATGATAGAGTGGGCGGTGATGGAGAACTTCCTTTCACATGAGGAACATGCTCTTTAAATTCTGCACCATATCTACATCTAGAGCTGACGTTATGTATTCTGAACCATTCCGGGAGGCGTGGCCGTAGAACTCGTCCTTGCTGCTCACCAAGACCTCAGCTGTTGCATCTTCTCTGCAGGACGTGAAACGAAACACTAATGACGACCATGGCCCAGGATTCATACACAGAATGGACGGTCTATACGGAAAGGTCGTGATTTTACAGCTTTCTCCTACACAAGCCGACTGACTGCACTGCAGAGTTGCATAACTACTTCTCGCTTCTGTGGAGTGTTTTCCGGCAGATATCGTGCGTCGCCACTAATTATAATGAACACAAAAACTGACAGGGTCTAAAGAGCTTCCTTAAGATGACCTCTTAGTTATTCCATCGCTCTGTAAACTAAGGAGAAGATATGTTGTTTATTTTACTATGTTTACATCTGTGATTCATTGAAAGTAAAGGATTAACCAGGTGTTTCCTTAGCTGAAATCCAAAGTACCTTTCAAATGGGAAGAGTTTTATCTACTCTCCAGCGAATCAGACGATGTTATTTCCTATGCGTTGTCACATCGTTAACTCCATTCCTTTCATATTTCCCAATGATTCAACAATGGCCAGCGTTTAAAATAGAGTTGATTTCTCTCTTTCTCATTGTTGTATGTTATAAAATTTATACACCCCAAAACATATTTAAACCTGGCTTCACAAAATGTACCTCTAAATTCATATTTCCCTATGATTCAACAATGACCAGCGTTTAAAATAGTTGATTTCTCTCTTTCTCATTGTTGTATATTTTAAAATTTATACACCCCAAAGCATATTTAAGCCTGGCTTCACAAAACGTACCTCTAAATTCACCGTTAAGATTATTGGACGTATTCAGGTTTTTTTTAATTTATTTATTTAAAGGCACTATGGATTACTGACATGAAATACTATTTAAACTACGATGGATAAACATAAGGCTCACATGCTTACGCGTCATAAACATGTCACGGCGGACATTCTCCAGATGCCGTATTCTCCTCTCATTTGAACAACAATACAGTAGAAAAACACATTCCTGGTATACTGTCAATGTAATTCTTTTAGCAACATTCTGATAATAGTCCTGTATATTTTAACATGTAATAATAAACATATAGGTGTAGTAGAATAACTATTCCTAAACTTCTTTTGTGATACGGGCACAAAATTAAACATTGTCAGTAATGCCCGAAAATGCTTGGTTTTCAATATAAAAGACTGATAAAGGTATATTCTACATTTGTAGCTCCATTCATGTTTCACCTATTCTTGTTACCACGGAAATAGTAAAAATCGAATTTCGTTTTATCTTTTATATAAACATTGGAGTGGTGGTTGTCAAACGTTCACTGCTGGCGTCCTTTTTGAAGATTTCTACAATTCCCACGTACTCTTACAGTTATTACAAATACTTTTACAAAAAAAATATCCTTATAACGATAATAACCGAGACATTTGTTTGTTTACAAAAAAGCAGTAAATAATTTTAACAATTACCAAAAATAAAATAAAATAATCAACCTCAATTTGTTGTTTTAAATACTACGCGTGACTCAAAACAGAGGTTTCAGAACGCATGTAAATAAATAACTTAGCTCCTCTCAAGGTGTTCCCTTTATGAATAAGGGTTGATGTTGAAATCAAATGCACTAGAAAAATTATTTTAATTTTATAAATCATTTAATTTGGATCACATTCTCTTTTTAAAAATCTGATGTGTTACAATCACATGACTCTCTTTACCTATTTTGTAACAAACTATACCAGCGTATTCCCTTCTACTTAAAGGAAATAAATTATAAAGCTATTCTGCTAATTGTTGTCTAGGATCGCATGAAGCTTTTGTAAGAATAATTTGTTTCCGAATAGATAGAGAAAGTCGTGTGAATGGAACACATCACATTTTTGTTTCACTTTAAACTATTAATGTTTATCGTATTATATTAATTTATGTACATATTTAAATATTACGGGATGATTCTTTATTCATGTGATTTTGGATGAATATTAACAACTATAATTATAAGTTCCACTTATGATTAATATGCACATTTTTATCTAAATAAGTTTATTTTAGGAAGGCCGGTGAACTCGCAGAAAGAAACACAACTATACCAGATAGCCCAACTGCCCCGTATTTGACGATATGCCTTTGTGCGTTGAAAGAGTTACATAATTCAACGGGTATTTCAATTTAAAATCAGCCAGAACTGCCGAGAGACACCTTCGTTTTTCCTTTTAATGAGCTTGATTCGCTCACTGTCTGCGTTTGATAAGCAAGAGACGTCGTCTTTTTGCTACACGAGGTATATGAACACAGTCTTAACCCGTGTTCGAATCAGACTTTTTGAGGGAAATTTAGGAATCAGGTTTGCTTTCCACTTTTAAAAGCTGATTTTGCTTATATATCTGCCGATTAGTGTCATGCATTTACTCTTATTATTTCCACTAACACGTCTCTATTCCGATGCTGAGGGTTTAACTGAATATTAATCTTACTTGAATTTGAAGCCTGAGAATCGAACTAAAATACATCACTATCATTACTTTCTGTAATTTTAAGATTTCTTATCAGAATCTTTCCATGATGACCATCAATGTTGTAAAAAACTGAATAGAATATTGCAAGCTACAATCATCGTTGCTGGTGTAAATGCTGGAGTTATGATCCCGAATACCAATTAATGCAGCTAATTAACCGAATATTACTTATTGTTTAGCTTACTTGGCATTATCTGTCTCAGCCTGCATCGAACCAGCACTGTCTGCTTGAGAGTGCTCCTTGTCTTCCTGTATTTTCAAAGAGAGCAGTAATAGCGCTTATAATTAAATGAAAAAGTACTTCCCTGGCAGATAAGGAATTCTTTTTAACGAGCCAGGGATATTATTTAATGATCCTCCATCTCCCCGTTAATTCGAACCCTGGTCTTAACTACAATTAATTACAACTCAACAGCATTGCACAAACTCAGCAGTGTAATTAAACTATTGGCCGAAAGTCCTCCAAAGGGCGTTACCGTTATCACTGTGATTCTAAAGTTATGAACCTTCCTAAAGGAAAACCACTTAAAGTAAGAATAAGGCCCCCTTTCACAATTAAAATTTAACATTACCATAACGTAGTATTATAACAGCTAAGTATAAAAGTAGGCGCAAGTATAACGCAAAAACTTAGCCGTAAATAGCATTCCGAATGTACGGCAAGTTCCATATTGAATAATATATCCAATCTTAAAATACATTCATCTTTATAATTAAATTGGACACAAAAAGTGTTGTACCAAGCAAAAATAAACCAGCGCCTGTGTTAGTATTTAGAATGACAAGATTGACCAAATAGAAAGGCACCGTGGTGCATAGTAAATGACTAAACATTCGCAATTTTACATGTACAGTAGATGGCATAAAACTGTTCAGAAGCTCGTCATATATGGAGAAAGAAATACAGGATTGTTGTGTGCGCATACAGCGCAAGCATAAAGTTTGGAATTTTCATTATTTTGTGTTAAGTAGAGTTATTTGATTATGTCAGTAATAATAAAAATAATAATAAATAATAATAATAATAATAATAATAATAATAATAACTCCATGTCACGACAGCTCACGGGGTACGTTGGCCTATCACCCGGCCGCTGCGTTCCCCATCTCGGTTCACCACAGACGTCATGGATGGGGTGCAGTTTTGGGGGGTGAGACGTGGTCAGGGTTTCGAGCCCCCCGGCCGGTTAATGCGGTCCTCATGACCTGGAGCCGCTACTTCTCCATCAAGTAGCTCCTCAATTGCCCCCCCCAGGGACCTTAGGAGGATGATTATGTCAATGCTTTTATTAAATAATATGGATGCAAACGTTTGCGCTTATGCTATGTCTCTGCGCGTATTTTTCATTAGGAATGGGGCTTAATTCAAGTTAAAACAAGGGAGGGGGCAGAGCCGGAGCATGGACCTCGAGACTGAGAAAACAGTAGAATAGTCTCTAGTATTAACGTCTAATACTGGCTGTTTCGAAACGACATCTAACGAATATAACGCTCTAATAGCTTTTACTTAAACTAGTGTCGCAGTTTCGAAGCTCTTTTAGGTATGTTTCTAAGTAGCATTGACAAGTATATATTTTGAGATTACCAGCGCACGGAGCACTTATGTGCTGTCCACATACACCTCAGAGTGTCTACTTGGCAAGCACAATTCATGAAAACAAAGGAGTTTCTCCATGTTCGTTACCAAGAAACTTGTCCTAGCTTTCAGGTAAAGGGACAAAGGGCAATTTCCTCTTAAAAGACTACTTATGTTTCGGGTGATTTCGAGGTATTTTTGAATTTGAAACACAACGTATTTTCCCTCCAGGAGTATCTTGTACGATTATCCAATCATTTTGTAATCATCCAATAGAAAGTTACTTACAACAAGAACTTGTTGTTAAACGCACAAATGTGTCATTTACTACTACGGATTAAAGAGAGTAAAATAAACTTTTCCACTGCAACAGAGATTTATTTTTGTTTAACTTTAATGTACAATCTTTTGGTAGCATTCTGATAGTACTTTTGCCTCTGTTGTCTTCATTAGTTCCTTACCCTCAACCTCAAGATCACTAACGTTAAATTGCTTCTTTATAGCCGTGTGTATCCCAGCTTACTTTCCCATCATTTCCATTCGTGCGTTGTCTGTTATAATGAAATTGTATTTTGAAGGAATAAACAAATAACTAAAGGTATAGGTTCTTTAGCGGGCTTTTGTAGAACAGGAATCTCTTAATGCTATCTAACCGCTGTGAATCATGATGTGTTTACAAAAAGAGTGCTAAACACGCGACTCGGTGATTCCCAACCCATCTGCTTTGCTTCCTTTAGCCAAGCCAAGCACGCGGCTTTGTTCCTTGTTAACTGCCTAATCCACACTGGCCATGAGGCGTTTTGTATGTTTTTGGCGTTGAAAACTATATTTTCGTATCACATAGGATGTGACAAGAACGTCCAAATTTTGTTTCGCTGTCGCTTTGAAACATCCTGTATATCGAACCAAATGGCTTCGCGGTAATGTCTGAGCCTAGCATTCTGGAGAACCCAGGTTCAGTTCCTGTCGGACCAGCCACTCTAACTATGTTTTTTGGGGGTGGTTCTCCTTACACTCGAATTTCCTATCCTCAGTATTTCCTCTTATATGTTTCAGGGCTGTTGGGCCTGGGGACGGTGATTTGTGTGTTGAAAAGGGAGTTCGAACTTGTGCTCTGGTAAGACTTCTCCCTGGCGCCTGTAGGGGGACTGCTGGGGCCAATTTAGCTTTTTTTCATTTATTAATACATGCTTTATTTAAAGCATTGTTCTTTATATGTGCTACAATAGTAATTCATTTACTTCCTGGAGTTCATCCGGAGCCCCAGGTTACAGCTGTCAGGATTGGTGCCATGTTGGAACCGTTATGGATCCCTACTTGCTAGCACACATTGTTGTCCAAATATGGTCGCGCTTCGGGTCTCCCCTTCATCGTTTCCTTCCCGGGTTCGATCCAAAGCGACCGCATGTGAGATTTGTGGTGAACAAAGCGGTGCAGGGGTGGGTTTTCTCCGGGTTCTCCCGCCATCGTATTCTACCTGTGCTCCATCTTCAATCTTGCATCAGCAGTGCCAACGTCTGCGGTGCCACAAGTAGTTAAAGCGGGAGTTAAACACTACCTAAAAAATCTCTTCCTTCCAGGAGTCATGTTGGAAGTGTATCTGTGGCACTGCACTGTAGGTACTTTTGTCTGATTACTCCTAACTCCTAGCGACATATATAAAAAGCATAGCAGAACTAGAAACGCTGACCAAATTATTGTTAACTTTTGGACTCGCTCTTTCACTTCAGAAAATATGCAGTGTAAGCTTTCTTCCACCTGCATAATACCCTCTTGTGCATTCACTGGCATGAAAAGTGGCTTCTAGTGGAGAGCCATTTCGTTAGACAGGTTTCTTCTTTCACTTATCAGCATTGGAGATTGCAGTTTAGAAAAAGTGACTCAAGTTCCTCGTCGCGAGGTCTGCGAATGAGGAATCCCTTGTCGAGGAAGAAGCTGACAATTGGTATTCTTTCGCAACTTTTGATTATAGTTCTCTTAAAATTTTCACGGGATACGTTCATTGCATCAGAAAGGCTTTTAGATATGGAACTACAACCTCCAGTGTGCTTCTAGAAAATAAAACCTGTTTCTTCATAAGTACGATACTACAAAGCTCTGAATCTATAATTAGGAGGAGTTGGGACGCCATAGATGCGACAAAATTAATGTTGTTTTGCAACATACAGAGATTTCGAATGCCAAAGGGTGATATTAGCATACTGCATTGGCAGGTAAAAGTTGCTTATGCTATTAGATCTTCTCGTTCTATCTTGATTTTTAAAGCCTAATAAAATGTTTCAGTTTATAACTCTTTAAACTTTCATAATGCGAAGATAGGTTAATTTGTGTGCAAAAAAAAAAAAAAAAAAGCATATATGATTCATATACCCGTGATGTCCCTTTTGAACCCACACATTAAATCAAAGAATCAGCAATTCAAATTTAAAAAAAAACTTAAATCGTAATTGAAAAAACAGGTTATGATACAAATGTTTAAAATGTATTTTATGAATAGATAGGCTCATTGTTTAAAAAATGCAACATTAGGACCGGAGATCTTTTCCTGTGTGGCACTATAGTGCTATGAAGGGTCTTGGCCTCACAATCTCACGCCAACTTACGCTTCGCAGAGTTGGGCGATACGGAAGGAGATGTAGTCAGTATCATACATCCCCCATCCGGAAAATTGGCTCTCATGACAATAATCGCTACCTGTCACAACTTCTCTTTTTTCCTCATGATGCTCAGTGGGCACCGTCCTATACTCGGAACTTAAAATCCGCATCCCCATGGGTGGGATCGAACCTGGACACAATTCGTGGCCGGGAATTGGGTTCCATGATTTGGCTACATCGCAGGACTTGGAGATGAGATATTGCGCATTACAACGGAGGAACTTTTATAAACATTGGATCTTAAATTATATGGGGGCCGCCTCTCATCTAGACGGCCCGGGTTCGATCCCAAGCGACCGCATGTGAGGTTTGTGGTGGACAAAGCGGCGCAGGGGCGGGTTTTCTCCGGGTTTTCCGGTTTTCCCCGCCATCGCATTCCGCCGGTGCTCCATCTTCATTCATGTATCATCAGTATCATCGCCTGCGGTGCCAGAAGTAGTTAAAGCGGGCGTTAAATACTACCAAAAAAATTAAATTATATGAGCAAATCTTAGCAGCGTTCATGTATTGTACACTCTTGGCAAGAATTGAGAGAAAACAAATGAAACAATGCAGCAGTTTGGCACTACGTATTATTCCACATACCTTTGTGTTTGTATAATAAAACACTTAGACAATTATAAAATAAAAATGCATACAACAGTATTACGTAATGGCTATCCTCGACGACAGTCCTACTCAAAAGGAAACTATACTGTTTAGGGGATCATGCCAAAAGTGTCAGTTTTGTTTTAGCTTTAACCATAAATCTTGTAATTTAAAGCGCTTACTTGCTTGCGAAACGAACCCATTGTGCAGAAGTAACCTAAGAAGGGAAGGATGCCATAGACCTGAAAGCACAGGAGACCGACTGTCAGGAATACGAATCAGAAATATTACTGTACTAGTGTGGAATGAGTTTATATATTTTGAATGCACACGTCAAATGGAGAATGGTCTTATTTATTGAGCAAGCAAGCGGAAACCCATTATATAGTAAATTCTATATTTTAAGCAAAGTTCCACTTTTGCCCTGCAATATGCGTAGAAGATTTAAATTACCAAACAGAAAAATCTGATGTGTTCCATTTACTTGAGTTTCTCTATTATATGTTTCTCAACAAAACATTCTTTAAATAGATTTTTCTTTTATATACAGTATGCTAATCGAGACAAACTTTAGCAGAATTGATCGTATTACTTGCTTCTTTGTAAGTAGAAGAGAAATAGGCCACGCCGTGGCCGAATGGTTGGACCAATAGCCTTTCACCTAGGCGGCCCGGGTTCGATTCCAAGCAACCGCATGTGGGTTTTTTTCAGGTTCTCCGGTTTCTCCCACCATCACATTCCACCGATGCTCCATGTTCATTCGTTATATCATCAGTGGCATTGCTTGTGGTGCAATTTCTAGTAAAAGCGGGCGATAAAATAATATTTAAAAGAAGGGAATTAAGGGAATACTCTAGGTTAAAGAGACAATAAAATATTTTAAAAGCTGTCGTTGTGCGATTGACATTGAAGTTTGGTTCTCTTTTTATGGTCAGGAGTAAAACAAAAGAGATATGAAACGGATGAGGACTTCCTGTAAGAAAAGTGTTACTATTTTAAAAATGAAACCAATAACAGGGAATATGCAAAAAATGTTAACTTTACAAAATAAAAAAATAAAAAGAAAGGAAATCTCATAAATTACAGTCTAGGATTAGTAAATGCATAATAATCTCAGTATTTACCAAATAAGCCCATTTTAGAGGAATAGATATCACGATTAAGAGGAAGCAGATACAAAAGTAAGTTTTGATTCCAATAATTGACAATACGCATGAGAATGGAAGTACATCGCTGTAGATTTCGCCGTCTTTCACTCTCCCTATCTTAGGGATATTTAGAGTTCCATACTAAGAACAGTTAGCGCTCATTATAAGTCATACCAACTGCGCATGTATTTGCATGTGTAAAAGCATTGTGAAGTATACACATATGCATTCTCATTGTAATTCAGCTATTGCCCTTATTAGCTCAAGGTGGCGCTTGATTTCTGCACTAAGATTATATTTCCCGCAGTGAAGATCCTGTTCGAAACGTGTCGATCTCCTGACCTTTGCATTCTGAGCACTCCCTGTTGCACAGCGTTATGTAACGCAGTCAGCGGCATGAGGTCTTTGGCACCTATATATGTTTGTGCTATTCTGAATGATGATTAGGAAATGTTTCTCAGTAGAAAAAGTAACATTTAAGGTTTCTTATTAATATTAACTTTTTCACAAATAGTGCTCTGCCCCGACAGCGGAGCCCCTCAGTTCGCCAGTCATTTTAACTTTTACCACATTCTTCGGAGGTTTATAAATTACGATGTTAACTCTAATTACTCGTTCATCGAGCCACGTGGCTCAGGCATTTCGTTTGAGTCTAGCATTTAGGAGGTCGTGGATTCGATTCCCGCGGCCGTCTCTTCTGACCCATGGGTTTTTTCAGGGGGTTTCCTGGGTCTCAAGGCGAATACTGGGGTTTATTCATTCCCCTAAACTTCCAGACCTTTCATTCTATCTCCATTTCATTCCAATCGGTCTCTCACAGGGTTGTAAGTGTCGCCTAAGACTGCTGTGGTGGCACCCTTCCGTGGTGGTGAATACGCTTTGGAACTACAGCTCTCAGCGGTAGGGTGCGATGGATCTGAGGTACCAAGGGTGTTCGATCGAGAAGAAAAACACCTTGGACTATGTTAGGGACCCACCACGTTGGCTCTTTCCCCAACCAATTTATCGTACCGTAATTTTTCAGATAATTCAATACCGGTCTGGTATGTAATCTCACAAATATTCCCAAAGAAAATCCAGTGTGTATGTGTGTGTGTATATATACACACTGGATTTTCTCTATGTATGGACTGCAGGCAGGCACAGATGACAGAGAGGCACAGATTGCCCTAACAGTTCCAGATCTGGCAACCCGATCACGAGAGGGTCGCTCCTCGACACCCCTCTAGTGGGACCAGGGAACATGACAGGTACTACAAGGTTCTACTGGCCAGTTCCAATTCACAAACCTCTGCGCCATCTATCCATCATTGACCGAACCGCAGCACCAACCTGGAACGTTAAAGAGAGAAATGGGGGAAAGGAAATCTGTGGTAAAACAATCCATTCAACATTCGCGAGAGAAAACCAGGATCATGGTGGACGACCATCGGAAATCGAACACAAGATCTCCCGAAAGTATGCCTCACACTCCACCTCTCTCGGTTTAAACAGTTTAAATCCCCACCTGAATTCACAACACCCTACCTCTCTTTTAGCAACTCTATAAGTGCTACTCTAGAAAACATCAAGATCTTTCAATATAATTTGCTTCTTATATATTTTGAATACACTTGTCAATTTTTGCAACAAGTACTGTAAACATATGAAAAAAGGACCCAAAATTTGGACTTTTCACTACAAATTTCTATTGCATATATTGACGTGAAGTAGAGTAAGCTTTATAAGTTCTAATAGTTACAGATCTGGTTTTAAATTCACGCCTATTTTGGAAAATTAAAATTCTTTCTATGAAGCCTCGGCCCTTGTTTTTCTAGACTTTTATGGTATTTTGGTTCACAGTTAATCCATAAAATAAGTAACTGCCTGAAAATCTGGCTGTTCATTTAAAGCTAGGCTTGATCATACAGAATGTGCTGAAATTCGCATACATACTTTTAGGGGTTGTGAAGTAACTAAGCAACATTTGGTTCAGAAAATCATATACGTAAATGCACGATTTCCGTGCTTTGGATTCCATCATTTCTAACCAGGAGTTTAAAAACTTGAGGTGGAAGGAAGAGTTATAGGTATTAATTTAATAATTTTGATTCATTACATGCATAATTAATTCATAAGTTTGGTAACAATTTGCATGCTAAGGGGAAAAACACTCTTAACAGGAGCAGTATTTTCCTATATAAATGCAACGGTTATTTAAATTTTCTCTCCTTTTAAAAAAACATTTACCACATTGGTCTATTGCAGCTACAAATCATGTTAATACTGGTATTATGTGTTGAGTCCCTTGTAAAACATCCTCTACACGTGCCACAAAAAAAAAAAAGTCAAATGACCTTACAAATAGGCCACCTCAACCTAACCAATCCTTATTCAAATCGTCAACTAAGAGGTTTCATATGGCAAGTGCAAAGCAATTGGTTTACCGTCTTATTGAAGCATTTGTTTACGTTAGTTAAACCACACATCTTCTAAGAATTCGTCCAGCTGAAGGGAAATCTGAACACCAAATTAGAAATTATCGCCCCACACATGCCTTAAATTCATAAGAGTTTGTAATTCAAATTTCCAAATAACTATGTGCAGTTTTTCATTTAATACTGCCTTAAGAATATATAAATAAGCATTGCAGTTTTGTACATAGATCGTGCTTATTGAATGCCTCTGTGGTCCTGTACAATTCAAACACCTGAGGTACATTAAAACACATTTTTTCTGCAGAATAGGTAAAGACAGACGGACAGCAATTTCAGCAATGTCTGTTGGGTGCCCTAAGAAAATAAATCTTTCATTGTCCAACTACAACGACAAGGTCATGGGCGTATAAATGCAAAGTTTTCCACCCTGCATGTTCTTCTTGTTATTTTAAAAGGAAAGGGGGAGAGCGAGAGGGAGGGTGAGCGTTAGAGTCAGTAAGAGAGATTGCTGCTTGCGTAAATATATTCCTTTTATACCAAGATAGCATGTGCAATTTTGAACGATTTGTTTGCTCACTAACATTGCATCTCTTGCTTAATTTAGGGGGAAATCTTCCGCAAATTGCGTCAAAGAATATTCTTATTTCTTCACTATCTGCACCTCAAATTTTTATTCCTACTTTCTACTGAGTTCTGCATATAACTGCAAGATTTCAGAAAGCACATTATAAATTCTACGAGATAAAAACTGTATAAGACATACTAGAGAAACTTCAACTTCCTAATCTGACTCCTTCAAACTGTCTTTCCTGAGAAACGTTTAGATCTGTTAAAAACTTCTAACATTGGAATCCCTAACACAAAGAGCAATTTGTTAGCTGTTGCAGGAGAACACGCCTTTCCTTTCATTTGTGCAACTAAAGCGAAATGAATAGTTTGAGCTATGCTATTGTGGATAATGGATGTTAGGTTGATCACCGTAATCAGCAAAGCGGTGTCCATACCTACTTATTTGCTCTTCACTTGCTATGAAGTCATCATACAACAATACGTGTTCCACATTGATTCGATTGTAGGAACAGGCCACTTTCTCATTTAGCCTCAAGGAGAATAACAATCCTAACGGGTTTGTTGTGAGTTACATTATGTTCGTATACGGCATTACAAAGTTGAAAATATTGTGGAGAATAAAATGCTGATGAACGAACATGCATGAAGGCCACATTTTGACACATTTCAAACCATAAATATTGCCCACGGCACCGTGGTAGATTGGTTAGACCGGTCGCCTCCCACCACTGCCACAGGTTCGATCCCCAGAGGACCGCACGTGGAGTTGGAAGGACGACAGGATCTGGGAGGATTTTGTTCAAGTTCTCCGGTTTCTACTATCATTTATTTCACTGATTGCTCCATCATCACATTTCATTTTACTTTCATTTCATATTGTCCCCTTTCTCACTCAATACCTGCTACGGGCCGATCCTCCGTTCCGGGTTTTTCCCTCTGGTTCAATGTTCGTCTGCTTTTCCATAAGCTTCTGACCCTAGGACGGCTGTAAGCTCTAAATACGAGGAGCGCAAACTACGTAAAGAAAATAATGCCTAAGGATTATAATATTATAAACGAATACTTATCACAGAAAATAAAAATAGAAACAATCAATTTGAGAAATACAAAGCAAAATTGCTGGGATAAATAAAAGTTTAGGGAACGAAAAGGAAGAATATTCATGAGTAAAAAATTCTAATGTGTGGCATTCAAATTACTTTGTGTAGCTGTTTTGCAAATAAATTATTCTTACAAAAGATTATTCTTCTATCTACATCAATAAAATTTGAAATCAATAATGAATGTCTCGGAAACGGTCAACTCTGCAACAAAAATGTATATCACATAAAGTGTGTGCCTTAACAAGATATACATTTTGTCTAGTAAGTTTTCATTTATCCCCTACGGTTTACCAGTTATACAAAATTCAGCAAAATTCATCCAGCATGAACAGGTCTTCAGAAGCGATTCCCAGGAAATTCAATATGTACATTTTATTTGTGATGTAAATAGCTTAATCAAAATCGTTAAGACATTTTTGAAAAAAACATTTTCAAAAACATTTTCCATGTAAAGAATAGTTTAGAGTGGGGAGACTTTTTTTTTATAATCTTCGTGTAGCATCCTTACTAGTTACCAAATTTAAATACTTAACGGTTTTTTAGTTATTGAGCTATGCTGTCCACAGACTCACACACACACACACACATAATTTTGTAAAAATGTTTTTTGGACTCGGAGGACCTCAAAACATATATTTCCGGTGAAATCTCGTTATCGATTTTTTTGATATAATACTATACCTTCTCTATACGTCATGTACATAATACGGTAGAGAAAGTAAAAAGAGAAAATAAGAATGGAAATTTAAAGACAAAGGAAATTTAAAAGAAGCAGAAGCAAGACAATAGGGGAAAATTAAGGTAATGGGAGAACGGGTTATAAAGAACAAAAGAGTAAGCATCTTATCCTTGAAGGAAAGCGAAAGCGGAAAGGAAGTTACAAGAGGAAAAAGAGGAAGACCGAGTGGAATGGCTCAAGCATAACTTCCCTGACTAGCATTCGTGAAATTCTGATTTCATTACTTTGTTCCAACTGTGGTAGAGGATTTTAGATTATTCTTTCTGATTTATTACGGCAAATTGTGGTTAAGAATTTTCAAAATTAGTCTTTTCTATTTTTCTTATTGTCTGAACCTTTCCATAACTATTTCTCGCATATCTCTCGAATTTGCTAGGTTTTGCGTACGCTGTGACAATTGCGAAGATCGATTCCAACTTATTGAATCTCCGAATCGCATCGCCCCTTGTCGGAGGGTACCTGTGCATCCTGGTGCCGATTTTGGAAATATCAGATACATGCTACGTACATAATAGCGAATCACTCCTAGGTCCAAATTCCCGTGTGCCTATTCATTTCTCATTTGGGAAACTCCTCCTGCATATATCCCTCTCTCATCTGTAAGAGGCTGAAGAGAGAAAACAAAAATTCCGGAAATAGAATGTAAAAACGGTGGATGCTGTATTCATGAATTGAATACGCATAAACGCAGACTAAGAAAATAATCCTCGTACATTTGGTTTTAATATTTAACATTTATGGAAAGAAACAGGGAACATTTTCGATAATCCTTGCTGCAAGCTCTATACCAAGTATCCAAACTGCTCCGATTTTGACATGTACAGATTATCCCTTTCTTGCGTTAAGAGAGTTGTAGAACTCAGCTGTACTATTTCAAGTTAAAACCGATAAGTGGAGAACTGGTTGAGTGACCTTCGTTTTACCCCTCTTACTTATCAGCGAAAACGGTGAGGAGGTTACGCTCATCAAAAGTAGTAAAACGAAGGTCGGCCTCTCCATCTCCCCATTGGCTGGTTTTATCTTGAAATACCCCGTTGAATTTTACAACTCTTTTAACACATGAAGGAATAACTGAACACGTCAAATACGGGGAAGCAGTACAACCTGGTAGATCTGCTATAATGTAGTAAAGTGACCGAGTGGAATGCCTCAGACGATAACGGCCCGCATTCGGGAGGTCCAGGGTTCAAATCCTTTGGGCTGATCAATTTACAGAGTAGGATATTTAATACAACGCAAAGCTTCATCGAAAGTCTAACCAATATTAAAACTGAAAATAGATGGAATTGGCATTTCGCTACCATTTATGTAATAGACCGGACGGTACTTCCAATATTATGCGTTTATCGCCGAGCAAAGTAGTATATTGTAACGGATGACACCTCAAAGGCTGGCTGAAAAGACAGATAAACTGAATGGCACCTAACACCATATGTTTGACGCGAAGCGAGAGTGGATAGTATGGGTTTGAGACCATGAAGGATATTGCCCAGCATATACTGATCAATGAGTAACTGATAGATTCGTCGCGACTTAACCGAGTAGTTAAAGTGGCGCACAATAATGGAAAAAAAAAATACAAGTGCACAGTTTCATGCATACATGTTAATATATTAGATTTACACATCGTGTTTTATGTATTACCTTTCACCGTTACCTCCACAGTAACGTTCTCTCCCATTCGGAAGATTCTGTATTTATTTCCTGGGGACGACCGTTCTGTGACCATTTCCTATCATTTCGTTTCTCCTTACATGCTTTAGATGGGTTTATGGGCATACAGTATCATTCGGTGTCGGATAGATGGTGCAAATGGCTATTCGTTGGAATTTCCTTCTCGGTCCTGTCAGATAGAGGCCTTTTCTGAGCCACCACCTAGTTGAGTTCTTAGACGACTGGTCTCTCACCTAGATGGATCGATGGTTCGATCCAAAGCGACCGCGTGTGAGATTTGTGGTGGACAAAGTGGTGTAGGGACGGATTTTCTCCGGGTTCTCCGGTTTTCTCCGGGCGTTAAACACCACCCAAAAAGAACCGCCATCGGTGGGTCGAGTTCTCCCTGGTTTCGTCAGAGGGAAGCTATATCTGAGCAGCCCTCTGGAGTGATTAGCTCATAAGCATAGAATCGTTAGGAGCCTCTGCGGCCTACTTATGGCCTATAGCTTCCTGCGGTTCCTTCACCTCATCCGTTGCTTCTAGGAGTGATAAGCACAAGAAAACTGCGTTGGGCGACGTACAAGGTACGAGGTACTCCGTTCCTTAGTTATTCATTTACCTTCATATATTTATTTCCTGTAAATACTTGCTATTAAAGCTTTAACTTTTAGATACCTCACCCACAATGATTTCATGTACCCTAAGAGCCTCTGTCCTCTGCTAAAACAGCGGAAAAGTTTATTTAAAATAATCAACAGCAAATTTCAACACGGGAAGCAAGCTTCAGAAATAATCCAGTCAGTTAAACTGTGTTGTCGACATCTTACTGTATCCGCTAAGACAGGATTATTCTACTCGTCTGAGCCAGAGTACTCGTGAGTACTCAATAAGCCTGAGCCAGGTGCAGGGGAAGCGTTATTGCTAACACTTCACTGAGCGAAGGTCATAGCACAGGTGTTTCTGGAGATTCAGCTTGACTTCAGCTTTCTGTCAATACTGAGGAATGTTGCATACTGTGAGTATACTCCTTTGAGTAAGTGAGTAACTCCTGCTCTTGGGCACTCGAAACACCGTGCGTTAAATGATAAGGTCTAATAATTTTAGAAGAATGCTAATGAAAAGGCCAGAATGTATGAAAAACAGAAACATGTTGACAGTAAAACTCGCCTACACTGTAGAGGAAACTTAAAAAAAAAATTATAGTCGAATGGTCAGTGTTCTAGTTTCTCAAATTAAAGGTGCCAGATTTGATGCCCGGCTGGGATGAAGGAATGTTTCAGTAACTGGAATTATTTTGTACCCTCCGCAGAGTCCAGGACACGTATGTGTGAGCGAACGTGAGTGTTTCCTACTAAAACAAGTAGACATACAAAAGCAAAAATCCTATCCAACTCCTGTCCTACACACGGCTTGTGTGAAAAAACAATTGATCCAATACCACAAATCTACAGTTAACGAGTTAGCTGATTTTAAAGACAAAGCCCACATTGTGACTGCAGAAGTTAAAGGGAGCTGCACAAATTAAACAGCTAACCATATTTTTAAAAATATATATATAAAAAAAAACAAATCAAAAGAAAAGAAGGATTAGGATTAGTCAGGGACGGGGCCCCAGAAACCTGCGGCAGAGCACTGAGCGTAGACTCTTGTGACCCTTATCACTTACGTGATCCCTGAGAAGTAGGAATAAGGAGAGAGACCCGAAGGACGACCAGATCTGGATGACGACGGGCGCAAGCATGGATCTTTTACAGTTGGAACACTGCCGCCACCGCCCTGGGCCCTGCTAACCTGAAGACCACTGCCTTTCGGCGAGCCTCCGTAGGGAGCCCTGAAACCGGAGGTGGGTACCAACCGAGAGTTCCCGCCGCTAGGATAACCTTTTACAATGCCATACAGCCCCAACCCGCTACCTAAACATTTTGACCCTGAAGGAGATTGTTAGGAAATGATAAGGGCAAGAAACAGTGGAGCGAAACATTTGGTTCCGATAGGCCGCCTACAGGGATCGAACCTGCGATCTCCCGATTGCGGCTCACAGACGAAACCGTCTGA
Source organism: Hymenopus coronatus (assembly GCA_030762935.1). NCBI lineage: Eukaryota > Metazoa > Arthropoda > Insecta > Mantodea > Hymenopodidae > Hymenopus > Hymenopus coronatus. Next base: position 67,131,086 of record CM060898.1, on the reverse strand, counting down.
GCCCATTCCTTTCGCCAAAATAAAAAATAAATGGAAAATAAAGAGGAAAAAGCCAAAATTTAATGAAAACGGTGAATACATGTAATTATAGCTGGAAAAGAGATCACAACTAATTGAAAAAGGGAAAAGGTGATCACAAACTGGAACGAATGCAAACTACTACTTACAGAAGTTATATGTACATACATAAATTAGGCCACATAAAGAAAACTGTGCTAGAAATATTCAGTATTCTGTTTTCAGGATTCTGTGATTGAAACAAGGAAGATGGAAAAGTATAAAATAAAACACAGAATGAGTTAAATTAAATACAGTAAGTAAATACAATATAAGTAGAGCACAAATTGGGATAAATAGCTGTAAAAGAAAAAATAGGCCTATAAGAACTAAGTTGAACTAAGATGGTAATTAAGCTTGATATATCACATCTCCTGAAACTCATGAACTACATATGTGAAACGAAGTCGGAAAATGGAAGCGTATCGAAACAAAATAAGACTTAGAAACGCACGAGTAGAAAAGCAAAAGGAAGCCTAAGACAACGAGACGCAGAGAGACAAATGAGCACGTTTAAAAAGAAAGACCAGTCTACATCGTTGGTAGGAATACACATACCAAGCTGCAAACCGTCTATCCCGAAATTTATCTCCTTGTCGTTTGAATCGTGCTGCAGCGCAGAAAGGAAAATCGAGGACAGAAGAATCGAGTTAAGAGTGAGATGAGATGTCTTTACTTGCTACAAGGCAAATAATGCCAGTGTCGAAACGTCCATCCTGGTCCAATAGCGAGTGAAAGCTGTTGCATCCAGCCCACACTGATCACCTCTCCTGGGAACTGTGCCAGATTCCCACCACCAGCATCCGCATCAACTCTATATCCAAACGAAACTAGCACTAGCACTAATGGCAACCATATCTGTGTAACTGTACAACTTTGGTATAATGTTTCACATCCCATGTACCAACCAATCGGAATGGGGTTCTTTAGTGGTCTCCATCAATCCAGATAGGGTATTGAAGTGTTCGCAAAAATAGATGCTATAAAACCAGCAGAAGTCAAAGATATACAAATGTGATGTGTTCCATTCACATGACTTTCTCTACATCTCTCTATAACAAATTCTTCTTCTTATGCTTCTATTTTCTTCATCTAATCGAGAAAAAAACTAGCAGAAATAGTCTTATTTTTTGTTTCCTTGTAAGTAGAATCACAATAAGGGAGTACCATATGCTAAAGTGAGGGACAAAAGCTGGCTGCTATGTGACTGAAGTTTCTTTGTTTGTATGGATAGGAGTTGACAAATTCTGTATGAGAAAAGTAAGTATTTTAAAGCTGTGACCAATAACAAGGAATATCTAAAAACTGATCAACACCACGAAAAAATGAGTATAACATAAATTGTGCGTTTTAACAAGCTCTAAATTTTCTGTTACATTAGCTTTTGTCTATCTCTTACGGTTTACCAGTTATGCAATCTTCCGTAAAATCCATCCATAGTCAAGTAGTTTTCAGAGGATGTTCCCGGAAAATTCAAGAAGTACATTTTATTTTTCAGGTAAATTTGTCATGTAAATATATTTAATATACGTTATTTTAATCAAAATCGTTAGAGGCATTTTTGAGAAAATCAACATTTTGAGAAAAGTTCCATGTAAAAGGTAGCTGGGGATGGGGGTATTTTCTTGAAAATATTCGTGTCGCATCCTTGGAAGATCCCAAACTTAAATACCAAGTTTGATATTTAACGGTATTTTCGTCTTGGAGCTATGCTGTCCACAAGCTCACACAAAAAATATGATGTTCCATACACATGACTTTCTCTACATTTCTGCAACAAATTATTGTTAACAAGCGTATGCTTCCATTTACTTCATGTTAATCGAGAAAAAAATAAGCAGAAGGGAAATAAGGGAGTATCATAGGCTAAAGTGATAGCCAAAAGTGGTTGCTTTGTGAATGAAGTTCCTTTGTATGGATAGGAGTTGACAAATTCCTGAGTGAGAAAAGTACACGTATTTTAAAGCTGAAATCAATAACAAGGATTATCTCAAAAACGATCAACTCCACGATAAAAATGTATATAACATGTATATATCTTCCAGGGATGCGACACGAAGATTTTGAGAAAAATCCCCCACCCCAAAATACCCTTTACATGGAAAAAATTTCGAAAAATGTGATTTTCTCAAAATCGACTCTAACGATTTTGATTAAATATTGTTTATTAAATATATTTATATGGCAAATAAAATGTATATTTTGAATTTTCTCTAAAGACCACTTTATTCTGAATGAATTTTGCTGAATTTTGCGTAGCTGGTAAACCATAAGAGATAGACAAAAAAACTTACTACACAAAACACGTAGATCACGTTAAAATACACAATTTATGTCATATACGTTTTTTTCGTGGAATTAAGGATTTCTGAGCTATTCCTTGCTATTTGTTTCAGATTTAAAATGCTTGAACTTTTTTCACACGGAAAGTTGTAAACTCCTAGCTCTGCATAGAAACAGATTTCATCCACATGGCAACCGGTTTTTTTAAATATTTGACTATCGTTTTATTCTAGTGTATTTCCTTGTTTTTCTTCTACTTACTTACAAGGAAGCAAGTAATTAAGACAATTTCTGTAAACGTTCTCCATTATCATAAAGGAGATAGAAGAATATACTTTTAACAATAATTTGTTTACAGCGATGTAGAGAAGCTCATGTGAACGGAACACATCAGATTTTTCTTCACTTGTTCCCTTTTCAATTATTGAAAACGCAAACAACTTTACCCTGATTTCCTCATTACATATCCTGTATCTTCTGGTACAATCGTTTACTGTTGCCAGGAAATGTATTTCTACTGCATGAGCACTCTGAATCCTAGTAACCCAAGACTTATTTCCATCTAGTAGAACAGGAACAGCCGTGATGTTATAAAAGTTTTATTTTAATGTTTTAACATTTTTCATCTTGTTACACAAATCATTTAATATTTTATCACAGTACATTGTTTCCTATTCATGTTTGGTAGCAAATAGAACTGACATTTCAGAGGCCCGGAACGGTCCGCCCCCCCCTCCATTATAATATCTCTGCGCACGCCTATGTTCGGGAGGTACAGGATTTGATCTGAGGACCACCCACTCTGATACATTACTGTTACGTGGTATCCCCAGGTCAGTAGGCTACTGCTACTCTTCTACCATGATTTTCCTGTCCCTAATTTCCTGTATTCATCACTTCTTTAACCGGCTTCTGTTGCAGGGTTTTAGAACCCGGCGTACGGTGTTCGGTGGATTGCGGCGGGGCGGTAGATGCACATTTTATAGAGGTATTTTCCCAACCATTTTGTCAGGACTCGCTCTCGGTTGAACGCCGGTGGCTATGAACTAGGGGCTCTGGATGCAGCCTTGGCGGCGTCAGATACGTTCGATCTGGAAAAAGTAATGACCCACCCATTATTGCGCCCGTCGTCATTCGGATATGAACATCCTTCGAGTCTCTCCCTTCATTCCTCGCTTTCAGGTGTCACGGTAAAAGTAGAACGAGCCG